>CM061531.1:201929015-202013854 GCA_030545055.2 Neoaliturus tenellus
ACACAACTATTTCTACAGTGTAATATTTTAAATATTAAGTACAAAGCACGTTAAAATACTGCTGATGTCAAAACAGACTTCACTAATTAATAATTTTGATGGAATTTGATAAAAAAGTAAATGAGGCATCAATAGAAACGAGTGGTTGAAAATTACAAAGTTCTTCATTTGTATCGTTAAATAGTCAAATGAAAGTAATAAACAATTTTGTCAGATCTAATAGAGTCATTATTTTCATGAAAGAATATAATTTTATGTTTATATTTTTATATAATATAAATGTTTATATTATATAATATAAATACTAGACGCCATATTATATAATATAAATTATTTATTTAAATAATATAAATAATTGATACCACTTCATTTTATTCGTCCCTATTAATCTTATTTTGACGTACATTTGTTACGAGTGGTTCTAAATTGAACCACTTTATAGGATGCAGGTTTAATCATTGAATGCAGAATTTAATGCCCTTTGACTTAAATACCAGGTAGTATTTTTTTATTTTATTAATTTAAAAATCTAACCGTAAAATCACAAAAATACGCCTTTTGTGAGACAATTTTGTAAAAACCGTACAGTTTGATGTGCCGTAGCATGAAAACGGGTGATCCAAAAAAGATGCGGTTAGTCTCATGAAATACGGAATTTTATGCTCTTTAGCTTTTATACGGCAATATTTTCAATATTTGAGCCGTTTACGAGAAGTTACCATAAAAACAAAAAATGTTCCATTTTGTGCGCATTTTTACCACCACCTCACAACTTTAACACAACTCCGACAAGGGAGAAAAGCTATGATAATCATATTGAAACATAAATAAAGCTGTTATGACAAATAAATCTTTTGTATCAATTGTTTCCGATTTACCTGATTTTTTTCACGGTACTGGCCTATGAATTCAATATGCAAAGTTGATTGTATAATCAAAACTTTGATCCTATAATAGTAATCGGTAGGTTAATATTTTATTTTTATGTAAATTGTGCTATGCTTATTGATTATATCTCGTGTCAAATTGATATTTAATTACAGTATGTTGCGATACAGGGTGTCCTTCAAACATTTCACTATCCTTAAAAGTTTATTTTAAAGATATAAAATAATTACAAATTTTGTAAATTTATAAATCTGTTATCAGTTTCTAAAATTTTACTTGTTAAAATCCAATTATAAATACCAAGAGTCCAAAGAAGAGAAAAAGAAAATATTACTACTCTGTATGAAAACAAGCTCTTAGAAAGTGGCACTAAAAATAACAATATTTCCGTTTTGTTTAATTATTTACACTGGTTGAATTTTAAGTTAGATGGTTAATACTTCTTTGTATGTGGAAGAACAATTGTAAAATTTGAAGTTTACAAAATTCTAATATTATAAGATTACTGTATAAAATGTCAAATTTTACATTCGGTCTTAAAATATATTATTTTAATTAAGTTTATATTTCGTTCTTATAAAAAAAGAAGGAATTATGCATGTAATATAAACTTCATAAAAGTTTGGGTTGATAATAACAATTCAGAAAAAAAACACTTTTGCTATTTTATTACCTTGGTTTTACCTCCTGAATAACTTGATAAAATTTGATTAAATGATTGCCTTCACGCTGAACTTTACAACGGTTAGTTACTTTATGTAGATGGTATGAAAAAGTTGCAAAAAAGTTAGATTAAGTTCTCTTTACTCCGATGTAAACTTATAAGAAGATGTTAGAAGTACGAGGAAACACATCCTCCTCAGCTTTATTATATCCTTTTATTTTAATATCAAATACTGTAAAAAAGATTATGTTAGAAATTTTTTTATGATTAACTTAGTGTAAGAGTGGACTTTTTTCGCAAATTTCAAATAATTTGACCAATAGTCAGAAAAATCATAGCATATGGTTTTTTAATTAAATAATCTACATATTTTTTCCTGGCCATCGAGATGAAGTTCATTTTTGTAAAGGAATATTGACCAAGGAATGACAGTATTTTAAGAATCTGTGAATACTCATTATAATATATTTATTGATTGAGAAATAATAAAACTCATGTTCTTATACACCACCGATTGAGCAACATTAAATTTGCTTATACTTGTTTTACTACAAAATAAAAAAATACATAATGTAACCTTCTATAGTGAAAATATATCAATTAAATTTCTTTTCAGATGAAATATTTTATTTAGAGTTATTTTTTACGCTTTCATTTACTATGCTCACGGAGTACAAAACGTATAGTTCACCAGTAATAAAAAAAAAAAAAAAAAAAAAAAGGGGGATTTCTTAAGGGTCCCTCATATAAATGGAAAATATTTTAGCACTACGGTAACAAATTGATCATCTCTCACCACTAAACTGTAGATACATTTTATTTTTATTAAATCTATAATATATACAGCCGCATGTGTAACTGACTCACTGATGATAGTAATGTCCTGAAGCGACCGTTTAAGATAGACACTTGAAATTTGGCATGTACATTCTTTGAGATGTTTCAATTTACGGAAAATCATAAAACTACGATTTTTTTACTTTTGAACTATAAAAAAGTTAAAAAAAATATAGATTTGTCGGTAACGTAGTTCAGCCGTGTGAGCGTATAGCACCGTTTGGGTAATGTAGATCACTTTGCAGGTTTAGTTCTCGCTCGTGTTTAATTGATCTCTTTCAACTACACCCGTGTTTGATACAAATTGTATTTCATGTAAACATAAACATCTCTATGTAGACGAAGGTGTTTCGATGCATTGAGAGCGGGTTATTTCACCAGGGTAATACTCGCTTTGATTTATACAGTATTATGCCCAAAAACTACAAATTTTCATCTTTCAAATTATAAAAATACCAAGGTGTCGGTAAGGAAGTACGTTGGTTCTTAAAGATATTATAGTAATATGGAGCGCTATTATAGTCGCTTAGTTCTCGCTTGTATTTAAATGATGTCTTTTAACTACACCTCTTCCTGATAATTACTCTCATTTGGGTGAATAGTTGTTTGCGTAAGGTTTTCCTTCTGATTGCTGTGTTATTATTGAAAATGAAGTTTACTGAATTGAAAGCATATATTTACACTTAGGTTATGTCCGCTTTGATTTCTATAGTAATTTTAAATTAAGGTCGCTTAATTCTTGGTTGTATTTAAATTATGTCTTTTAACCACACCTGTTCCTGATGAAGTTTTCGTGACAGTTTTGCAGAGCAGTGACCCTAAACGTTGTATTAACTACGTTAGTGCAAATTTCAGTTTACAGTGTATTGTAATATAGCTGTAACTGTAATATAACATTTGTTTTAAGGTTGTTGAAATAAATTTAATGCACTTACTCTAAAGTAATACGAAAATGTTGATTGAAATGTGAGGTTCTCGTTCGTTTTATTTAAATTCATTTGTTCATACTGGCTATTCTTTTCGATTGAGCGTAGTGCTGGAATACTTTGTTACAATATTATATTATTAATTTTAACATTACTATGGCGAGCTCTACGAATATTGTGCAAATACTTTAAACATATTATTTTAGTACTGCATATTTTTTGCCTTAGTAACGCCCGTAAAGTAAATGATTATTTGCTAAAATATTTTAGGTCTTACTACATTTTCTAGACTTTAGTCTTCTCATGCTGGAAAATTTCTTGTAGGTTTTCGCACAAAAAAACCCTAAGACAGTAATTATTCTTAATTTTCTACTATTTGTATGCTGTCTCTCTATATGAATCCCCAGATTGAATATAGCGCTTCAGTTGATCGTTCTGGTGCAGTTTTACTTTGAATGTTGAACGTGTCCCAACACGTTTGACATCCGGTCTTTGACCTATTTGCTGCCGTCCAATCAGGCTTAGATTTTAGTTTAGGAAACGATTGAACATATCAAGTTATAGAACGATTGAACTTTCCATTCTTACCTTGGCTAACGTTTACCTACTTCCGACGTTTTTTAAACCATCTACATATCTGATGACCTATCAGGCTGAGAAATATTATAATAACCAATTGAATTAAACTCAATAGTAATTTTTCTCGCTGCCACTTTGTCCGTCAAACTTCCTCAATGCAGTGCTCTCACCTAAAGTCTCGATTAACCCTATTATTGTAGTAATTTCAAACTATTCTATACTTATCAATTATTGTAACTCTTTCAGTATATTTTAATTTAACCGTTAATCCTTTTTTGGCTATTATTTCACAATTGGTTTTTTTACTACCATTGGTTGAAAATGCATAATGTACGTCGATTTTATGGTTCTTAAGTTGCAACTTTCTTCATTTTAAGGCTATATAAAGACTTTAAGACTTCATGATTATAGTACCTAATACCCTGTGATCTATTACATACTACTAGGGCTCTATTTTTATTAATTTTATGAACTAATATATATAACATTTAAAATTTTTAAACTAATAATTGCTGATTTTGAATGATAAAATTGTTATCGTTTCTCTATATGGTACATATATGATTCCTGCGTTTCTTGGCCACCCCGTGGCGGAACTGAAGCATCTTAGCCTATACCATTTTTTAAAATTTCAAATATCTTGATTTTACCCCGTTTTTCTTCTATTACATTCAACGATCCTCTATATAAACTTATAATTTTATTCCAATTTTATCTTTTCAGAATACAGCTATTATTACCTCAATCATGTGCAATCATAATCGTATCTCCAAATTTTTACACAACAACTTTTGAGCATGACTATTTACATAGTTCATTAATATTTCACAACTCCATTATATTTTTTTACGAATTAAGGGGGGAGTGGGATTATACTATGAGCCGTGAGCAAATTTCAAAGCTTATTATTATTTATTGTGAGTAGTGTGTATTGGCGGCTTCTGTTACTGCCGTTGTAGTTGAGCCCTCAACTAGCCTATTCATTGTATGAGGTTTTGACAGTAATTTAGGGAATTGGGGCAACCAATTATTGGGTTGGACCCTCCATCAAGCATAACACCTAGAATATTTACATAAATAATATTTATCTCAGAGCTCAATTTTTTAAAACTATTTACTAAGGAGGAGTATTAAAACCTACTAATAGATTATTAAAGCATTTTTTACTATTGATTGTGAATTTAGAGTATTAGATAGTTTTGTTACTGGCTTGCCTGTACAGATCTTGTGTGGAACTAAAATATTTCAAACTTGACTTTTTATTAATTCAAACGAGGGGGCAACCTCTCAGGGGGCATGGGGGCGGAGCCCCCATCGAGCCGTAGGCGAGTCTATAATATATACAGCCGCATGTGTAACTGACTGACTGACTCACTCACTGATGATAGTAATGTCCTGAAGCGACCGTTAAAGCTAGAGACTTGAAATTTGGCATGGACATTCTTTGAGATGTTTCAATTTAGGGAAAATCATAAAACTACAATTTTTTTACTTTTAAACTATAAAAAATGTAAAAAAATATAGATTTGTCGGTAACGTAGTTCAGCCGTGTGAGCGTATATCACCGTTTGGGTAACGTAGATCACTTTGCAGGTTTAGTTCTCGCTCGTGTTTAATTGAGCTCTTTCAACTACACCCGTGTTTGATACAAATACTGTATTACATGTAAACATGAACATCTCTATGTAGACGACGGTGTTTCGATACATTGAGAGCGGGTTATTTCACCAGGGTAATACTCGCTTTGATATATCCAGTATTATGCCCAAAAACTACAAATTTTCAACTTTCAAATTATATAAATACCGAGGTGTCGGTAAAGAAGTACGTTGGTTCTTAAAGATATCGCTTGGAGCGCTATTATAGTCGCTTAGTTCTCGCTTGTATTTAAAAGATGTCTTTTAACTACACCTCTTCCTTATAATTACTTTCAATTGGGTGCATAGTTGTTTGCGTATGGTTTTCCTTCTGATTGCTGTGTTATTATTGAAAATGAAGTTTACTGAATCGAAAGCGTATATTTATATTTAGGTGATGTCCGCTTTGATTTCTATAGTAACTTTAAATTAAGGTCGCTTAATTCTCGGTTGTATTTAAATTATGTCTTTTAACCACACCTGTTCGTGATGAAGTTTTCGTGACAGTTTTGCAGAGCAGTGATCTTAAACGTTGTATAATCTACGTTAGTGCAAATTTCAGTTTACAGTATATTGTAATATAGCTTTAACTGTAATATAACATTTGTTTTAAGGATGGTGAAATAAATTTAATGCACGTACTCTAAAGTAACACGAAAATGTTGATTGAAACGTGAGGTTCTCGTTTCGTTTTATTTAAATTGATTTGTTCATATTGGCTATTGCTATTACTCTTGTCTTTTGAGAGACGATTGAGCGTAGTGCTGGAAAACTTTGTTACAATATTATATTATTAATTTTATCATTACTATGGTGAGCTCTACGAAGCTTGTGCGAATACTTTAAACATATTATTTTAGTACTGCATATTTTTTGCCGCAGTAACGCCCGTAAAGTAAATGATTAATTACTAAAAATATTTTAGGTCTTACTACATTTTCTAGACTTTAGTCTTCTCATGCTGGAAAATTTCTTGTAGGTTTTCGCACAAAAAAACCCTAATACAGTAATTATTCTTAATTTTCTACTATTTGTATGCTGTCTCTCTATATGAATCCCCAGATTGAATATAGCGCTTCAGTTGATAGTTCTGGTGCAGTTTTACTTTGAAGGTTGAACGTGTCCCAACACGTTTGACATCCGGTCTTTGACCTATTTGCTGCCGTCCAATCAGGCTTAGATTTTAGTTTAAGAAACGATTGAACAAATCAAGTTATAGAACGATTGAACTTTCCATTCTTACCTTGGCTAACGTTTACCTACTTCCGACGTTTTTTTAAACCATCTACATATCTGATGACCCATCAGGCTGAGAAATATTATAATAACCAATTGAATTAAACTCAATAGTAATTTTTCTCGCTGCCACTTTGTCCGACAAACTTCCTCAATGCAGTGCTCTCACCTAAAGTCTCGATTAACCCTATTATTGTTGTAATTTAAAACTATTCTATACTTATCAATTATTGTAACTCTTTCAGTATATTTTAATTTAACCGATAATCCTTTTTTGGCTATTATTTCACAATTGGTTTTTTTTTTTACTACCATTGGTTGAAAATGCATAATGTACGCCGATTTTATGGTTCTTAAGTTGCAACTTTCTTCATTTTAAGACTATATAAAGACTTTAAGACTTCATGATTATAGTACCTAATACCCTGTGATCTATTACATACTACTAGGGCTCTATTTTTATTAATTTTCTGAACTAATATATATATAACATTTAAAATTGTTAAACTAATAATTGCTGATTTTGAATGATAAAATTGTTATCGTTTCTCTATATGGTACATATATGATTCCTGCGTTTCTTGGCCACCCCGTAGCGGAACTGAAGCATCTTAGCCTATAACATTTTTTTTTTTAATTTCAAATATCTTGATTTTGTCCCGTTTTTCTTCTATTACATACAACGGTCCTCTATATAAACTTATAATTTTATTCCACTTTTATCTTTTCAGAATACAGCTATTATTACCTCAATCATGTGCAATCATAATCGTATCTCCAAATTTTTACACAACAACTTTTGAGCATGAATATTTACATAGTCCATTAATATTTCACAACTCCATTATATTTTTTTTACGAAGTAAGGGGGGAGTGGGATTATACCATGAGCCGTGAGCAAATTTCAAAGGTTATTATTATTTATTGTGAGTAGTGTGTATTGGCGGCTTCTGTTCCTGCCGTTGGAGTTAAGCCCTCAACTAGCCTGTTGATTGTATGAGGTTTTGACAGTAATTTACGGAATTGGGGCAACCAATTATTGGGTTGGACCCTCCATCAAGCATAACACCTAGAATATTTACATAAATAATATTTATCTCACAGCTCAATTTTTTAAAACTATTTACTAAGGAGGGCTATTAAAACCTATTCATAGGAGATTATTAAAGCTTTTTTTACTATTGATTGTGAATTTAGTGTATTAGACGGTTTTGTTACTGTCTTGGCTGTCAAGTTCTTCTGTTAAACTAAACTATTTCAAACTTGACTTTTTATTAATTCAAACTAGGGGGCAACTCCTAAGGGGGCATGGGGGCGGAGCCCCCATCGAGCCGTAGGCGAGTCTATCTATAATATATACAGCCCCATGTGTAACTGACTCACTCACTCACTGATGATAGGAAAGTCCTGAAGCCATCGTTGAAGCTAGACACTTGAAATTTGGCATGGACATTCTTTGAGATGTTTGAATTTAGGGAAAATTATAAAACTACAACTATTTTACTTTTAAACTATAAAAAATCTAAAAAATATAGATTTGTCGGTAAAGTAGTTCAGCCGTATCGGCGTATATCACCGCGTGTGGTATCGTAGATCACTTTGCAGGTTTAGTTCTCGCTCGTGTTTAAATGATCTCTTTCAACTACACCCGTGTTTGATACTAGCATTGTATGTCTTACAGATATGAACGTCTTTTTATGAATGATTATGTTTTTGAGAATTTTTAACAACTAAAGATCATAACAAACAGATATTTAAGTTAGGTTCTCGTCTTGTATTCAATTTATTTTAGATCATTTATTCAAATACACACTAGAGTATCCTTTCGGCCGAATTTCGCACTACATGAATTTTGCTGTAAAGCTTAGCTGTGATCTTAACGAAACATTTTTTGATTAATTTGTATGATCTCTTTCAACTACACCCGTGTTTGATACTAGCATTGTACTTCTTACAGATATGAAGGTCTTTTTATGAACGATTATGTTTTTGAGAATTTTTAACAACTGATGATCAAAACATATAGGTATTTATGTTAGGTTCTCGTCTTGTATTCAATTTATTTTCGATTATTTATTCAAATACACACTAGAGTATCCTTTCGGCCGAATTTCGCACTACATGAATTTTGCTGTGAAGCTTGAGCTGTGATCTTAACGAAACATTTTTTGATTAATTTGTACAATACTTAATAGACAGTTAATTATTATCTTTATGTTTGATTTGTATTCAGTGTCCTATATTAGATTTTTTTACACACTTAAATATATGTTTTTGAGAATGTTCAAATAAGTATTGAACAAAAAGAACCGATTTAAATGTTAGGTTCTCGTTTCATTGTCACCTCATTTTAGATTACCAATTCAAATTCACCCCAGGTTACGCTTTCGGCCGAATTTCGCACTCAATGAATTTACGGTGTAGTTCGAGCCGTGATCTTTACGTAATATACTTCTATTACTTTGTACAATAATTAATAGACAGTTAATTATTATCTTTCTGTTTTATTTATATTCAGTATTATCTTTCTGTTTTATTTATATTCAGTATTTTACGTTATATTTTAATACACACTTAAAATATGTTTTTTAGAATGTTTAAATGAGTATTGAACAAAAAGAACAGATTTAAATGTTAGGTTCTCGTTTATTTTTTCCCCTATTTTAGATTACTAATTCAGATTCACCCCAGGTTACACTTTCGGCCGAATTCCGCATTCAATGAATTTATTGAGTAGCTCGTTCCGTGATCATAACGTAATATACTTCTATTACTTTGTACAATAATTAATTGACAGTTAATTGTTATCTTTCTGTTTTATTTATATTCAGTATTTTACATTATATTTTAATACACACTTAAAATATGTTTTTGAGAATGTTTAAATGAGTATTGACCAAAATGAACAGATTTAAATGTTAGGTTCTCGTTTTATTTTTCCCTTATTTTAGATTACTAATTCAGATTCACCCCAGGTTACACTTTCGGTCGAATTTCGCATTCAATGAATTTACTGTGTAGTTCGTGCCGTGATCTTAACGTAATATACTTCTATTACTTTGTACAATAATTAATAGACAGTTAATTATTATCTTTCTGTTGTAATTATATTCAGTGTTTTACATTATATTTTAATACACACTTAAAATATGTTTTTGAGAATTTTTTTAATGACCTTTGATCAAAACAAACAGGTTTTTATGAATAAATTATTATTTTACAAGTCTCGATTTTATATTCTTATAAAATTGGTAGTTTGTAGTAGTAGGGTTTTTTGCGGATCAACCCAGGTTTATTCTTTCCTATTATTTTGTTTTCATGTTCTTTAATTCTTGTTTTCGCTCATTGATTTGAATGTTATACGCTATTTCAGTGATTTAAACGTTTTTCTTCTATCTCCTGAAATTTAAAGTTTTTATTTGAGTTGGGTGAGGCATGGGATTATGTCAATTTTTCCATAATTGTATCTCTATTTAGTACCAGGTTAACCGAGCCCTGCTGGTTGGTTTTAATTGACTTTTGTTATAGTGTCAATGTAATCAAGCTATTAAATCTACACCAGACTCTTCACTGCTAACAGCTGTTAAAAAACTGCTTAAAATTTATGTTCCTTTATTTTTGTTTACTTTTAGTTGTTATTTCGTTACCAAAATAGCAACCTATAAGACCAATGTTAAAAATAACGATTTTTAAAC
Organism: Neoaliturus tenellus; assembly: GCA_030545055.2. NCBI lineage: Eukaryota > Metazoa > Arthropoda > Insecta > Hemiptera > Cicadellidae > Neoaliturus > Neoaliturus tenellus. The sequence continues at coordinate 201,939,478 of CM061531.1, forward strand.
TTAAATTTAGACCAACTTTGATTTTTCCTGTGACTGAGGCTGTTTCTAAACTTAATTTTGGGCCAAAACACTCTTAAGCGCAAAGTTTAAGCAAAATCTAACAGCTACATTTCGAGATCGTGGAACACACATCCCTTCAGACATAGGTCGTATTACATTATAGGATATGATACACAAAATTTATAGAAATTTAAAATTTTATATTTAGCTACCGATCAGAGAAATATTTGTTACCATAACTACTACTATTAAATATAATTCAAATTCAAATTCAAATTCTTTATTTTTTCGCATGCGCATTTGTTTTACACAGCAGTGCTTATTTATCCCTCTAGCTTAATAGGTAGCTATTTGAGAGACAATCTAAATTAAGTTTACATGTCAATTTTACAATACAATTTTACATTAAACGTAACATGTTTTCAACAAATGCAATATTGTCTTGATCATAAATTTATGTTTTTTTTGGGCATGCACATTATTTTAATATTCGTATATAATCATAGAATCATTGATATGTATTGATATTGATATTATATTGATATATAATCCTATAGAATCAATGATAGCAACAACAACAACTATAACTCTTTTAATTGAAATTTCTTTTCAACTAACACAACAACAATCGTCTAATCTAAAGTATATATTTTTACCAGCATAACACCTAAAATATTTACATAAATAATTATAAATTCACAGCTCAAAACTTTTAAACGAATTCTAATTACGAAGGGGGTTTAAAACCGATTCATATGAGTTTTTTAAAAGCTTTGTTTACTATTAATTGTGAATTTTGTGTATTTGACGGTATTGTTAGATTACTTATCTATAATATATACAGCCGCATGTGTAACTGACTGACTGACTGACTCACTCACTGATGATCTTAAAGTCCTGAAGCGACCGTTTAAGATAGAGACTTGAAATTTGGCATGAACATTCTTTGAGATGTTTCAATTTAGGAAAAATCATAAAACTACAACTTTTTTACTTTTAAACTATAAAAAAGGTAAAAAATGTAGATATGTCGGTAACGTAGTTCAGCCGTGTGAGCGTATATCACCGTTTGGGTAACGTAGATCACTTTGCAGGTTTAGTTCTCGCTCGTGTTTAAATGATTTCTTTCAACTACACCCGTGTTTGATTCAAACGTCCGTAGTTGTTAAACGTCCGTCACATGAACGTTTTGTGTAGACGACAGTGTTTCGATGCATTGAGAGCCGGTTATTTCACCAGGGTAATACTCGCTTAGATTTATACAGTATTAAAATGCCCAAAAACTACAAATTTTTAACTTACAAATCATAAAAAAATTCTATAAAGGCGAGGTGTTGGTTAGGAAGATGTCGCTTGGAGCGCTATTATAGTCGCTTAGTTCTCGCTTGTATTTAAATGATGTCTTTTAACTACACCTCTTCCCGATAATTAAACTTTTAATTGAGCGCATATTTGTTTGCGTATGGTTTTCCATTCGATTGCTGTGTTATTGTTGAAAATGAAGTTTTCTTAATCGAAAGCGTATCTTTACATTCAGGTGAAGTCCCCTTTGATTTCTATATTAATTGCTAAAAATATTTTAGGTCTTATTACGTTTTCTAGACTTTAGTTTTCTCATGCTGGGAATTTTCTTGAAGGTTTTCGCTCAAAAAATTACCTAATACAGTAATTATAACTTAATTTTCTACTATTTGTATGCTGTCTCTCTATATGATTGAATATAGCGCTTCAGTTGATAGTTCTGGTGCAGTTTTACTTTGAAGAGTTGAACGTGTCCCAACACGTTTGACATCCAGTCTTTTACCTATTTGCTGCTGTCCACTCAGGCTTAGATTTTAGTTTAGGAAACGATTGAACATATTAAGTTATAGAACCATTGAAATTTCCATTCTTACCTTTGCTAACGTTTACCTACTTCCTACGTTTTTTTTAAGACCATCTACATATCTGATGACCCATCATGCAGAGTAATATTATAATAACCAATTGAATTAAACTCAATAGTAATTTTTCTCGCTGCCACTTTGTCCGTCAAACTTCCTCAATGCAGTGCTCTCACCTAAAGTCTCGATTAACCCTATTATTGTTGTAATTGAAAACTATTCTATGCTTATCAATTATCGTAACTCTTTCAGTATATTTTAATTTAACCAATAATCCTTTTTTGGCTATTATTTCAATATTGGTTTTTTTTTACTACCATTGGTTGAAAATGCATAATGTACGCCGATTTATGGTTCTTAAGTTGCAACTTTCTTCATTTTAATACTATATAAAGACTTTAAGACTTCATGATTATAGTACCTAATACCCTGTGATCTATTACATACTACTAGGGCTCTATTTTTATTAATTTTCTGAACTGATATATATAACTTTTAAAATTGTTAAATTAATAATTGCTGATTTTGAATGATAAAATTGTTATCGTTTCTTTATATGGTACATATATGATTCCTGCGTTTCTTGGCCACCCCATGGCGGAACTGAAGCATCTTAGCCTATACCATATATTTTTTTAAATTTAAAATATCTTGATTTTGTCTCTTTTTTCTTCTATTACATACAACGATCCTCTGTATAAACTTATAATTTTATTCCACTTTTATCTTTTCAGAATACTGCTATTACCTCAATCATGTGCAATCATAATCGTATCTCCAAATTTGTACACAACAACTTTTGAGCATGACTATTTACATATTCATTAATATTTCACAACTCCATTATATTTTTAACTAACTAAGGGGAACTAGGGAGTGGGATTAAACCATGAGCCGAGGGCAAATTTCAAAGCTTATTATTATTTATTGTGAGTAATGTGTATTGGCGGCTTCTGTTACTGACGTTGGAGTTGAGCCCTCAACTAGCCTGTTCTTTGTATGAGGTTTTGACAGTAATTTACGGAATTGGGGACCAATTATTGGGTTGGACCCTCCATCAAGCATAACATCTAGAATATTTACATAAATAATATTTATTTCACAGCTCAATTTTTTTAAACTATTTACTAAGGAGGGATATTAAAACCTACTAATAGGAGATTATTAAAGCTTTTTTTGCTATTTATTGTGAATTTAGAGTATTAGATAGTTTTGTTACTGTCTTGGCTGTTCAGGTCTTATGTGGAACTAAACTATTTCAAAGTTGACTTTTTATTAATTCAAACTAGGGGGCAACTCCTAAGGGGGCATGGGGGCGGAGCCCCCATCGAGCCGTAGGCGAGTCTATAATATATACAGCCCTATGTGTAACTGACTGACTCACTGATGATAGTAATGTCCTGAAGCGACCGTTTAAGATAGAGACTTGAAATTTGGCATGGACATTCTTTGAGATGTTTCAATTTAGGGAAAATCATAAAACGACGATTTTTTTACTTTTAAACTATAAAAAAGGTAAAAAATATAGATTTGTCGGTAACGTAGTTCAGCCGTGTGAGCATATATCACCGTTTGGGTAACGTAGATCTTGCAGGTTTAGTTCTCGCTCGTGTTTAAATGATCTCTTACAACTACACCCGTGTTTGATACAAATATTGTATTTCATACGAACATGAACATCTTCATGTACACGACGGTGATTCGATGCATTGAGAGCGGGTTATTTCACCAGGGTAATACTAGCTTTGATTTTATTATGCCCAAAAACTACAAATTTTCAACTTTCAAATTATAAAAATACCGAGGTGTCGGTAAGGAAGTAGGTTGGTTCTTAAAGATATCGCTTGGAGCGCTATTATAGTCGCTTAGTTCTCGCTTGTATTTAAATGATGTCTTTTAACTACACCTCTTCCTGATAATTACTCTCAATTGGGTGCATAGTTGTTTGCGTATGGTTTTCCTTCTGATTGTTGTGTTATTATTGAAAATGAAGTTTACTGAATCGAAAGCGTATATTTACATTTAGGTGATGTCCGCTATGATTTCTATAGTAACTTTAAATTAAGGTCGCTTAATTCTCGGTTGTATTTAAATTATGTCTTTTAACCACACCTGTTCCTGATGAAGTTTTCGTGACAGTTTTGCTGAGCAGTGATCTTAAGCGTTGTATAAACTACGTTAGTGTAAATTTCAGTTTACAGTATATTGTAATATAGCTGTAACTGTAATATAGCATTTGTTTTAAGGATGGTGAAATAAATTTAATGCACGTACTCTAAAGTAATACGAAAATGTTGATTGAAATGTGAGGTTCTCGTTTCGTTTTATTTAAATTCATTTGTTCATATTGGCTATTGCTATTACTCTTGTCTTTTGAGAGACGATTGAGCGTAGTGCTGGAATACTTTGTTACAATATTATATTATTAATTTTATCATTACTATGGTGAGCTCTACGAAGCTTGTGCGAATACTTTAAACATATTATTCTAGTACTGCATATTTTTTGCCGCAGTAACGCCCGCAAAGTAAATGATTAATTGCTAAAAATATTGTAGGTCTTACTACATTTTCTAGACTTTAGTCTTCTCATGCTGGAAAATTTCTTGTAGGTTTTCGCACAAAAAAAACCCTAATACAGTAATTATTCTTAATTTTCTACTATTTGTATGCTGTCTCTCTATATGAATCCCCAGATTGAATATAGCGCTTCAGTTGATAGTTCTGGTGCAGTTTTACTTTGAAGGTTGAACGTGTCCCAACACGTTTGACATCCGGTCTTTGACCTATTTGCTGCCGTCCAATCAGGCTTAGATTTTAGTTTAGGAAACGATTGAACATATCAAGTTATAGAACGATTGAACTTTCCATTCTTACCTTGGCTAATGTTTACCTACTTCCGACGTTTTTTTTAAACCATCTACATATCTGATGACCCATCGGGCTGAGAAATATTATAATAACCAATTGAATTAAACTCAATAGTAATTTTTCTCGCTGCCACTTTGTCCGTCAAACTTCCTCAATGCAGTGCTCTCACCTAAAGTCTCGATTAACCCTATTATTGTTGTAATTTAAAACTATTCTATACTTATCAATTATTGTAACTCTTTCAGTATATTTTAATTTAACCGATAATCCTTTTTTGGCTATTATTTCACAATTGGTTTTTTTTTACTACCATTGGTTGAAAATGCATAATGTACGCCGATTTTATGGTTCTTAAGTTGCAACTTTCTTCATTTTAAGACTATATAAAGACTTAAAGACTTCATGATTATAGTACCTAATACCCTGTGATCTATTACATACTACTAGGGCTCTATTTTTATTAATTTTCTGAACTAATATATATATATATATATAACATTTAAAATTGTTAAACTAATAATTTCTGATTTTGAATGATAAAATTGTTATCGTTTCTCTATATGGTACATATATGATTCCTGCGTTTCTTGGCCACCCCGTGGCGGAACTGAAGCATCTTAGCCTATACCATTTTTTTTATAATTTCATATATCTTGATTTTGTCCCGTTTTTCTTCTATTACATACAACGATCCTCTATATAAACTTATAATTTTATTCCACTTTTATCTTTTCAGAATACAGCTATTATTACCTCAATCATGTGCAATCATAATCGTATCTCCAAATTTTTACACAACTTTTGAGCATGACTATTTACATAGTTCATTAATATTTCACAACTCCATTATATTTTTTACGAATTAAGGGGGGAGTGGGATTATACCATGAGCCGTGAGCAAATTTCAAAGCTTATTATTATTTATTGTGAGTAGTGTATATTGGCAGCTTCTGTTACTGCCGTTGGAGTTGAGCCCTCAACTAGCCTGTTCATTGTATGAGGTTTTGACAGTAATTTAAGGAATTGGGGCAACCAATTATTGGGTTGGACCCTCCATCAAGCATAACACCTAGAAAATTTACATAAATAATATTTATCTCACAGCTCAATTTTTTTTAAAACTATTTACTAAGGAGGAGTATTAAAACCTACTAATAGGAGATTATTAAAGCTTTTTTTACTATCGATTGTGAATTTAGAGTATTAGATAGTTTTGTTACTGTCTCGGCTGACCCGTTCTTCAGTTGGAACTAACCTGTTTAACAACTTGACTTCTTATTAATTTACCAATTTAGGGAAACCCCTAAGGGGCATGGGGCGAAGCCCCATCGAGCCGTAGGCGAGTCTATAATATATACAGCCCTATGTGTAACTGACTGACTCACTGATGATAGTAATGTCCTGAAGCGACCGTTTAAGATAGAGACTTGAAATTTGGCATGGACATTCTTTGGGATGTTTCAATTTAGGGAAAATCATAAAACTACGATTTTTTTACTTTTAAACTATAAAAAAGGTAAAAAATATAGATTTGTCGGTAACGTAGTTCAGCCGTGTGAGCATATATCACCGTTTGGGTAACGTAGATCTTGCAGGTTTAGTTCTCGCTCGTGTTTAATTGATCTCTTACAACTACACCTATAATATATACAGCCCTATGTGTAACTGACTGACTCACTGATGATAGTAATGTCCTGAAGCGACCGTTTAAGATAGAGACTTGAAATTTGGCATGGACATTCTTTGAGATGTTTCAATTTAGGGAAAATCATAAAACTACGATTTTTTTACTTTTAAACTATAAAAAAGGTAAAAAATATAGATTTGTCGGTAACGTAGTTCAGCTGTGTGAGCATATATCACCGTTTGGGTAACGTAGATCTTGCAGGTTTAGTTCTCGCTCGTGTTTAATTGATCTCTTACAACTACACCCGTGTTTGATAGAAATATTGTATTTCATACGAACATGAACATCTTCATGTACACGACGGTGATTCGATGCATTGAGAGCGGGTTATTTCACCAGGGTAATACTAGCTTTGATTTTATTATGCCCAAAAACTACAAATTTTCAACTTTCAAATTATAAAAATACCGAGGTGTCGGTAAGGAAGTAGGTTGGTTCTTAAAGATATCGCTTGGAGCGCTATTATAGTCGCTTAGTTCTCGCTTGTATTTAAATGATGTCTTTTAACTACACCTCTTCCTGATAATTACTCTCAATTGGGTGCATAGTTGTTTGCGTATGGTTTTCCTTCTGATTGTTGTGTTATTATTGAAAATGAAGTTTACTGAATCGAAAGCGTATATTTACATTTAGGTGATGTCCGCTATGATTTCTATAGTAACTTTAAATTAAGGTCGCTTAATTCTCGGTTGTATTTAAATTATGTCTTTTAACCACACCTGTTCCTGATGAAGTTTTCGTGACAGTTTTGCTGAGCAGTGATCTTAAGCGTTGTATAAACTACGTTAGTGTAAATTTCAGTTTACAGTATATTGTAATATAGCTGTAACTGTAATATAGCATTTGTTTTAAGGATGGTGAAATAAATTTAATGCACGTACTCTAAAGTAATACGAAAATGTTGATTGAAATGTGAGGTTCTCGTTTCGTTTTATTTAAATTCATTTGTTCATATTGGCTATTGCTATTACTCTTGTCTTTTGAGAGACGATTGAGCGTAGTGCTGGAATACTTTGTTACAATATTATATTATTAATTTTATCATTACTATGGTGAGCTCTACGAAGCCTGTGCGAATACTTTAAACATATTATTCTAGTACTGCATATTTTTTGCCGCAGTAACGCCCGTAAAGTAAATGATTAATTGCTAAAAATATTGTAGGTCTTACTACATTTTCTAGACTTTAGTCTTCTCATGCTGGAAAATTTCTTGTAGGTTTTCGCACAAAAAAAAACCCTAATACAGTAATTATTCTTAATTTTCTACTATTCGTATGCTGTCTCTCTATATGAATCCCCAGATTGAATATAGCGCTTCAGTTGATAGTTCTGGTGCAGTTTTACTTTGAAGGTTGAACGTGTCCCAACACGTTTGACATCCGGTCTTTGACCTATTTGCTGCCGTCCAATCAGGCTTAGATTTTAGTTTAGGAAACGATTGAACATATCAAGTTATAGAACGATTGAACTTTCCATTCTTACCTTGGCTAATGTTTACCTACTTCCGACGTTTTTTTTAAACCATCTACATATCTGATGACCCATCGGGCTGAGAAATATTATAATAACCAATTGAATTAAACTCAATAGTAATTTTTCTCGCTGCCACTTTGTCCGTCAAACTTCCTCAATGCAGTGCTCTCACCTAAAGTCTCGATTAACCCTATTATTGTTGTAATTTAAAACTATTCTATACTTATCAATTATTGTAACTCTTTCAGTATATTTTAATTTAACCGATAATCCTTTTTTGGCTATTATTTCACAATTGGTTTTTTTTACTACCATTGGTTGAAAATGCATAATGTACGCCGATTTTATGGTTCTTAAGTTGCAACTTTCTTTATTTTAAGACTATATAAAGACTTAAAGACTTCATGATTATAGTACCTAATACCCTGTGATCTATTACATACTACTAGGGCTCTATTTTTATTAATTTTCTGAACTAATATATATATATATATATATAACATTTAAAATTGTTAAACTAATAATTTCTGATTTTGAATGATAAAATTGTTATCGTTTCTCTATATGGTACATATATGATTCCTGCGTTTCTTGGCCACCCCGTGGCGGAACTGAAGCATCTTAGCCTATACCACTTTTTTTTATAATTTCATATATCTTGATTTTGTCCCGTTTTTCTTCTATTACATACAACGATCCTCTATATAAACTTATAATTTTATTCCACTTTTATCTTTTCAGAATACAGCTATTATTACCTCAATCATGTGCAATCATAATCGTATCTCCAAATTTTTACACAACTTTTGAGCATGACTATTTACATAGTTCATTAATATTTCACAACTCCATTATATTTTTTACGAATTAAGGGGGGAGTGGGATTATACCATGAGCCGTGAGCAAATTTCAAAGCTTATTATTATTTATTGTGAGTAGTTTGTATTGGCGGCTTCTGTTACTGCCGTTGGAGTTGAGCCCTCAACTAGCCTGTTCATTGTATGAGGTTTTGACAGTAATTTAAGGAATTGGGGCAACCAATTATTGGGTTGGACCCTCCATCAAGCATAACACCTAGAAAATTTACATAAATAATATTTATCTCACAGCTCAATTTTTTTTAAAACTATTTACTAAGGAGGAGTATTAAAACCTACTAATAGGAGATTATTAAAGCTTTTTTTACTATCGATTGTGAATTTAGTGTATTAGACGGTTTTGTTACTGTCTTGGCTGTCAAGTTCTTCTGTTAAACTAAACTATTTCAAACTTGACTTTTTATTAATTCAAACTAGGGGGCAACTCCTAAGGGGGCATGGGGGCGGAGCCCCCATCGAGCCGTAGGCGAGTCTATCTATAATATATACAGCCCCATGTGTAACTGACTCACTCACTCACTGATGATAGGAAAGTCCTGAAGCCATCGTTGAAGCTAGACACTTGAAATTTGGCATGGACATTCTTTGAGATGTTTGAATTTAGGGAAAATTATAAAACTACAACTATTTTACTTTTAAACTATAAAAAATCTAAAAAATATAGATTTGTCGGTAAAGTAGTTCAGCCGTATCGGCGTATATCACCGCGTGTGGTATCGTAGATCACTTTGCAGATTTAGTTCTCGCTCGTGTTTAAATGATCTCTTTCAACTACACCCGTGTTTGATACTAGCATTGTATGTCTTACAGATATGAACGTCTTTTGATGAATGATTATGTTTTTGAGAATTTTTAACAACTAAAGATCATAACAAACAGATATTTAAGTTAGGTTCTCGTCTTGTATTCAATTTATTTTAGATCATTTATTCAAATACACACTAGAGTATCCTTTCGGCCGAATTTCGCACTACATGAATTTTGCTGTAAAGCTTAGCTGTGATCTTAACGAAACATTTTTTGATTAATTTGTATGATCTCTTTCAACTACACCCGTGTTTGATACTAGCATTGTACTTCTTACAGATATGAAGGTCTTTTTATGAACGATTATGTTTTTGAGAATTTTTAACAACTGATGATCAAAACATATAGGTATTTATGTTAGGTTCTCGTCTTGTATTCAATTTATTTTCGATTATTTATTCAAATACACACTAGAGTATCCTTTCGGCCGAATTTCGCACTACATGAATTTTGCTGTGAAGCTTGAGCTGTGATCTTAACGAAACATTTTTTGATTAATTTGTACAATACTTAATAGACAGTTAATTATTATCTTTATGTTTGATTTGTATTCAGTGTCCTATATTAGATTTTTTTACACACTTAAATATATGTTTTTGAGAATGTTCAAATAAGTATTGAACAAAAAGAACCGATTTAAATGTTAGGTTCTCGTTTCATTGTCACCTCATTTTAGATTACCAATTCAAATTCACCCCAGGTTACGCTTTCGGCCGAATTTCGCACTCAATGAATTTACGGTGTAGTTCGAGCCGTGATCTTTACGTAATATACTTCTATTACTTTGTACAATAATTAATAGACAGTTAATTATTATCTTTCTGTTTTATTTATATTCAGTATTATCTTTCTGTTTTATTTATATTCAGTATTTTACGTTATATTTTAATACACACTTAAAATATGTTTTTTAGAATGTTTAAATGAGTATTGAACAAAAAGAACAGATTTAAATGTTAGGTTCTCGTTTATTTTTTCCCCTATTTTAGATTACTAATTCAGATTCACCCCAGGTTACACTTTCGGCCGAATTCCGCATTCAATGAATTTATTGAGTAGCTCGTTCCGTGATCATAACGTAATATACTTCTATTACTTTGTACAATAATTAATTGACAGTTAATTGTTATCTTTCTGTTTTATTTATATTCAGTATTTTACATTATATTTTAATACACACTTAAAATATGTTTTTGAGAATGTTTAAATGAGTATTGACCAAAATGAACAGATTTAAATGTTAGGTTCTCGTTTTATTTTTCCCTTATTTTAGATTACTAATTCAGATTCACCCCAGGTTACACTTTCGGTCGAATTTCGCATTCAATGAATTTACTGTGTAGTTCGTGCCGTGATCTTAACGTAATATACTTCTATTACTTTGTACAATAATTAATAGACAGTTAATTATTATCTTTCTGTTGTAATTATATTCAGTGTTTTACATTATCTTATTATTTTGTTCAATTTATGCACAAATAGATCTAAGTACGCTTAAAATCAGAAACATCATTTGTAATTGCACTATATTTTAACAGTAACACATGAGCCCAGTCCTCAGATCTGTTGTCAGTGTTTGGTGGATGCGCTGGTTGCATCAAAATTCAGCGATATTCTCGCCAAGTCGTTTTGGCCACCGGGATTATGGGTTTACCGAACAACCCGTACCTAACAAGCAACATAAGCCAGGCTCAAGTGCACGTTATGAGGGCTTGATAAATATTAAACACATTGATAACTAAATGTCGAATTAATGGTTACACTAATTTTACTTAGCTAAAAGTGCCCGATTATTTTTCTCAATAAATCCACTAAAACTGTTAACGGCACTTTTTGAACCACTAACAATTGCTGAAGTTATTAAACTCGAAGAAAAATCGCAAAAAATGAGCAAAAATGTTTTAATATTTTACTTTAATAACATTCCACTTTTGAAATAAAAATATTAAAAATAAAATTTATAATATTACATTATTTTGGCCTGAGTTTAAATATAAATTACTTGTCTTAAAAACCCTGGATTTCTTGACTGATAGCAGAAGTGCTCATTGACTACACTTGTTATCACAAGGAATAACACGTTAAACGTATTTAATGTAACAGCTACGAGTTAATTAAATTTAGAAGTCAGTACACAATTCTTATATTTGCTAAGAACAAAATATGTTTAAATATAACGTTTATATAATTTTAATAAGATTTAACCATATTATATTAATTTGTTACTATTACAAAACATAGAACCGTTAGATGGATGAAAATGTCGATGATTTTTATTTAACAATCCACGCCCTTAGTTTTTCTATAAATGTAGAAGAAATGATTTAGACAAACATCATAGTTGATTTCACATAAAATAACTCCTCAAAATTAAAACCTCATATTTGCAAACCGAAATAAAATGTAGCTAAATGCGTTATTATTTGTGTATAAAAATGTGAAAAATGTGTTTTTGTTACATGCAAGGTTTATTTGAAACGCGAATTATTCAAATCCCAATTTACATCCACACCCACTGGTGGGCTCAACTGTCCCACCGCTTCGGTTGTATATTACGTTACTCGCCTGCGGCTCGATGGGGGCTCCGCCCCCATGCCCCCTTATAGGGTTGCCCCAAATTAGTTAATTGCTCTGAATTTACTGTGTAGTTCGTGCCGTGATCTTAACGTAATATACTTCTATTACTTTGTACAATAATTAATAGACAGTTAATTATTATCTTTCTGTTGTAATTATATTCAGTGTTTTACATTATATTTTAATACACACTTAAAATATGTTTTTGAGAATTTTTTTAATGACCTTTGATCAAAACAAACAGGTTTTTATGAATAAATTATTATTTTACAAGTCTCGATTTTATATTCTTATAAAATTGGTAGTTTGTAGTAGTAGGGGTTTTTGCGGATCAACCCAGGTTTATTCTTTCCTATTATTTTGTTTTCATGTTCTTTAATTCTTGTTTTCGCTCATTGATTTGAATGTTATACGCTATTTCAGTGATTTAAACGTTTTTCTTCTATCTCCTGAAATTTAAAGTTTTTATTTGAGTTGGGTGAAGCATGGGATTATGTCAATTTTTCCATAATTGTATCTCTATTTAGTACCAGGTTAACCGAGCCCTGCTGGTTGGTTTTAATTGACTTTTGTTATAGTGTCAATGTAATCAAGCTATTAAATCTACACCAGACTCTTCACTGCTAACAGCTGTTAAAAAACTGCTTAAAATTTATGTTCCTTTATTTTTGTTTACTTTTAGTTGTTATTTCGTTACCAAAATAGCAACCTATAAGACCAATGTTAAAAATAACGATTTTTAAACTTAAATTTAGACCAACTTCGATTTTTCCTGTGACTGAGGCTGTTTCTAAACTTAATTTTGGGCCAAAACACTCTTAAGCGCAAAGTTTAAGCAAAATCTAACAGCTACATTTCGAGATCGTGGAACACACATCCCTTCAGACATAGCTCGTATTACATTATAGGATATGATACACAAAATTTATAGAAATTTAAAATTTTATATTTAGCTACCGATCAGAGAAATATTTGTTACCATAACTACTACTATTAAATATAATTCAAATTCAAATTCTTTATTTTTTCGCATGCGCATTTGTTTTACACAGCAGTGCTTATTTATCCCTCTAGCTTAATAGGTAGCTATTTGAGAGACAATCTAAATTAAGTTTACATGTCAATTTTACAATACAATTTTACATTAAACGTAACATGTTTTCTACAAATGCAATATTGTCTTGATCATAAATTTATGTTTTTTTTGGGCATGCACATTATTTTAATATTCGTATATAATCATAGAATCATTGATATGTATTGATATTGATATTATATTGATATATAATCCTATAGAATCAATGATAGCAACAACAACAACTATAACTCTTTTAATTGAAATTTCTTTTCAACTAACACAACAACAATCGTCTAATCTAAAGTATATATTTTTACCAGCATAACACCTAAAATATTTACATAAATAATTATAAATTCACAGCTCAAAACTTTTAAACGAATTCTAATTACGAAGGGGGTTTAAAACCGATTCATATGAGTTTTTTAAAAGCTTTGTTTACTATTAATTGTGAATTTTGTGTATTTGACGGTATTGTTACAGTCTTGACTGTGCAGTTCTTCCGTGGAAGTAACGTATTTTAAACTCGACTTTTTATTAATTTACGAATTTAGGGCAACCCCTAGCGGGGGGGGGTCTAGCCTGTTCGGTACTTGAGACTAAGAGCAATTAACTAATTTGGGGCAACCCTATAAGGGGGCATGGGGGCGGAGCCCCCATCGAGCCGCAGGCGAGTAACGTAATATACAACCGAAGCGGTGGGACAGTTGAGCCCACCAGTGGGTGTGGATGTAAATTGGGATTTGAATAATTCGCGTTTCAAATAAACCTTGCATGTAACAAAAACACATTTTTCACATTTTTATACACAAATAATAACGCATTTAGCTACATTTTATTTCGGTTTGCAAATATGAGGTTTTAATTTTGAGGAGTTATTTTATGTGAAATCAACTATGATGTTTGTCTAAATCAATATTTCTTCTACATTTATAGAAAAACTAAGGGCGTGGATTGTTAAATAAAAATCATCGACATTTTCATCCATCTAACGGTTCTATGTTTTGTAATAGTAACAAATTAATATAATATGGTTAAATCTTATTAAAATTATATAAACGTTATATTTAAACATATTTTGTTCTTAGCAAATATAAGAATTGTGTACTGACTTCTAAATTTAATTAACTCGTAGCTGTTACATTAAATACGTTTAACGTGTTATTCCTTGTGATAACAAGTGTAGTCAATGAGCACTTCTGCTATCAGTCAAGAAATCCAGGGTTTTTAAGACAAGTAATTTATATTTAAACTCAGGCCAAAATAATGTAATATTATAAATTTTATTTTTAATATTTTTATTTCAAAAGTGGAATGTTATTAAAGTAAAATATTAAAACATTTTTGCTCATTTTTTGCGATTTTTCTTCGAGTTTAATAACTTCAGCAATTGTTAGTGGTTCAAAAAGTGCCGTTAACAGTTTTAGTGGATTTATTGAGAAAAATAATCGGGCACTTTTAGCTAAGTAAAATTAGTGTAACCATTAATTCGACATTTAGTTATCAATGTGTTTAATATTTATCAAGCCCTCATAACGTGCACTTGAGCCTGGCTTATGTTGCTTGTTAGGTACGGGTTGTTCGGTAAACCCATAATCCCGGTGGCCAAAACGACTTGGCGAGAATATCGCTGAATTTTGATGCAACCAGCGCATCCACCAAACACTGACAACAGATCTGAGGACTGGGCTCATGTGTTACTGTTAAAATATAGTGCAATTACAAATGATGTTTCTGATTTTAAGCGTACTTAGATCTATTTGTGCATAAATTGAACAAAAGTACAAAATTTTTTAAAAGCTTTCAATATTAATTAATATATTATTTGAGCCAAAATTTACAATGACTTTACCAGGGATTCTTGTGATTTCTATATGCATTTGCTAAAGTCCTTTAACTGAGCACCAGCCAAAATTTTTGTTCTAACACTTAACTTATAATTATCTTTAATAATACTGGCTGTGGCTCTGAGTGTGGAGTCCCCGATCAGTAGGGCACCAAACCGCGATGATGGAGACTGTGTGGTCGCTGCAGGGTTCTGTTGGTCAACATTCTCTAGGTCTAGTAAGGGCTGGTCATTGTTTGGTTGGCCTATGTGCTCAGCATCCTTATTAAATAATGTTGTAGAGGTATTATCTATTGGCTTGGGAGTGGAATCAGATTGCATATTAAGGCCTGTCGGATGTAAGTGAGAATATGGACTCTTAATAATATCTTGAATAGTTTCCTCCATTCTAAGGATACCTTCCATCTTACGGGCAATTACATCTGACAATTTCATGTTTTCATTTTTGTGATTTTTATTGGATTTTAAGAGTTTTAATGTATTCCATAATTAGTTCGATATTTTATTCATATGGTCTGTCCGGTCCGCTTGATCGTTTGGTTTTCCGGAAGGAGCCTGTGTTGTACTCTTACAATCTAGGCTTAGGCCGAAGTCCAAGTTTAATCTGTCACATATAGGTCTATCTGCTATTTGCCTGTTTACAGGTCTAGTGCTATTAGTACAGGTTCTAATTCCGCTATTAGTACAGCGGATATGGAACCATGTCTGGCAGTCACTTTCTATAGCTTTATTATTTCCCTTAACATTAGATTTGCAAAAAAAGCAGGGATACCTTGCAGAATCATCAGTTGCTTCCTTCTCATGAGAGGATTTTGTCATGGTGGAGTGGTTGTTTAATTGGTGGTAACTTAGCTTGTGAAAATAGGTATTGCTTCTTAGGTAGGATGGTAATGGTAGCAAGGAATGATGATGGTATTGGAGGTTGGCAGTTTTCCAGGTTAAGTTGGATTGGAGTTGTTTTTCAATATCCTGGCCCTAGCCTAATTTTAATGTTTTGAGAGGTTACCTAACTTAATCCTAATTAGTTTTTACGCATTATTTATTGTGCTACCTATTTTGCTAGAAGCTTTGATTTTTATTTTTTTTTCTCAACTTACCTACTCTAATATTTTATTTGTGAAAACAGTTAATCTAGAGGGAAAGAAAAATATTTTTGCCACATACCTTGTTTAAAATTCCTACTCAAGCCTACGACTCACATAAAGAAAATAGTGTTAGTGTAGATGGGGTGAGATTGGCTGGTTCACGGCTCGGTCTAGATTCAGTCAGTCCCGTCGTGGATCGAAGTGGGCCAAAGGACAGCATTGGAGTTTGCTGCTGAAGCGAAGTCGAGTCTTTTAATGGACTGAATCTTCTTGTTAATTTGGCGTAGAAATAGTCCTCTTATATATCCGCCATCTTGGAAAAATATATTTTGTATGAAGCTTTATGACCCATTTTCAGGAAAACAATAATGTTTTCCTGTGTCTATTTTTCAAATGACGGCCATTTTAACTTTTTAAACTCAAATATCTCAAAACGGCAGATTGTATTAAAAGTTTACATGTCACAACAAAGTTGCCAAGTTTAATTAATTATCTAACCAATTATGCCAAGTTTGTAAGGATAAGACATCAAATAATGGAGTTATTGAGATTATTCTGCAGAAAAACGTTAATTTTCCATTTAATTAATGCAAATTTGTTTTATCTTCTTAAAAAATCACAATAACTGTTATTTGTACAAAAAATGTATTATGTGTAAAAAAATAAAATGGGGGGGGGGGCGGTTTAACGTGGCCGAAATCTATCAAATTTAGCTAGACATTTCTAATTCTTTTGAATCTAGAATGCGAATACGAATAGCCAGTTTCGAATTTTTGTGACAACCTTAATACATTTTATTTTTTGTGTATTTACGCCAGTGGCATATTTTTCCGTTTTCGCGGGGAACAGTCATCGACCAGTTGTTAGAAAGCATCATTATTAATTAATAGCCCAATAACAAATCGAAACTGGGTCCGGAATCAAAACTTTAAAAAGCTTCTAACGTATCTCAGGATCAAACCGGCAACCTTTCAATTCAAAGGCGAGCACTATAACCACTCAGCTACCCATCCAGTTTATCATATGGAAAGTCTTAGTATTTTTAACAAATTTCTTTAATTTAAACTTCTTGTTTCGTTTGCTTTTGCGTTATACATAACTGATTCAATCATTTATACTATTTTTGTTGTGCCATCAATTAACCTGCATGGTTAATATAAAATTAAAATGTACAACTATTGAGAAAATAAGGAGTGAGAAACAGTACAAATAAAAAAAAAGATTGGGGACGACAGTCTTAGTGACAAAACTTAATTACTGACTGTTCTTAACAAGAAGGTAATATGGTTAAGGAAACCTCCATTAGACCTCAAGATTTAAACATGAATATATGAGTAAAAATTGAATTGCTAGAGAAGAAAATTCTTTCAAACAATTATGAAGTATAAAAAATACAGAATAAAAATACCAATCTTAAAAGAAGAGTTCAAACTTTGGTACAAACAGAAACAAAGTCAATATAGTGATGTCCACCTTATACAGTAAAAAATTACCTTCTGTTAAACAAGACAAAAAGGGTGACATGGACCAGCGATGAAATTTCCCTCGCATTTAATTTTAGGTGTTTCAGCTACATAACGTTGCTTAATATTCTTAGAAAGAAAATTGTCAGGTTTATCTACACTTCAGCATTAAAAGTCCCGATTTGAAATTTACGCATTAATGGACTTTAGTACTAATTTTAGTAACTCGAGGTTGTCGTGTCTAATATACATGAACATGTCGTGGCCTTACAGTTTTGTGAAATTATAAAATGAAACGTGTGATGGAGTACGATGAAAAACAGCTGCTAGAATAATTCAGCCGTATTCATACATGCGAGTAATATATCACGTGGCTTATTCTCCAGATGCAGTCAATTCATTTACTTAAGATTCGAGACGCAGGTCATGAAGTATATTCTTACTTATGTCATCCGTAAGTTAAAAGATATGGGGTTTGATATTAAGGCTCCGGTCTACAAGAGCCCGAATGCCGCCTCGCGGCCGCGGCCGTAGAGCTAGGCGAGTTTTACGGATGCAGAGGTTCACGGGAATCGTGTTTTAAAATTAACTAATTAAGATAGAGATTGGCTCTTAATTTTTTCTAAAAGTACAAAGACGGGTCTTGTCTTCTGTGTTTTTAGAGTTTTAAAATCAAATTTCTAATTTCAGTTATAACCGTCTAAAATCGTCTGTTTTTCTCTATTGGCAAGTTTTATAGATTACGGGGATGATAGGGGATGGTAGGTTTACGGGGATCGTGTTTTAAAACTGACCAATTAAGATAGAGATTGGCTCTTAACTTTTTCTAAAAGTAAAAAAATTATCTCGTCTGCTATATTTTTAGAATTTTTAAATAAAATTTATAATTTTAGCTATAACTGACTAAAATCATCTGAATTTTCTCGATGAAAATGCAAGGGGATTTTTTAGAATCCTGTTATCTTCTGCTAAATGCAGCCTAGGGCTATAACTAAGGTTTCATATTAAAGAAGAATAACGGTGCTAAATTTTCTTAGTTACACTTTGGTAATCTCACTTTGATAGTTTCATCAAAATTAATGGAAAACCTCAGTTAACATCAAGAAAAACAGATGATTTTAGACAGTTATAGCTGAAATTAGAAATTTTATTTTGAAATTCTAAAAAGATAGCAGACTAATTCCTTTTTTCTACTTTTATAAAAGGTTAACAGACAATCTCTATCTAAAGTGGTTAGTTTCAAAACATGATCCAAGTAAACCTCTGCATCTATAAAACTTAAAAACAGATGATTTTAGTCAGTTATAACTAAAATTAGAAATTTTATTTAAAAATTCTAAAAATATAGCCGACAAGATCCTTTTTTATACTTTTAGAAAAAGTTAAGAGTCAATCTCTATCTCATTTGGTTAAATTTAAAACACGATCCCCGTAAACCTCTGCAGCCATCAAACTCGCCTAGCGCTACGGCCGCGAGGCGGCATTCGGCATTGTTGTTCGGGCTCAGGTAGACCGGAGCTTTAAAGCATGTGTTAGTGGCATGGGAGAAGATAATGTGGGTTTAAGGAAAAAATTTGTTATCTGAACTAAAGCGACTTTACCATCTCAGGCGATAAAGGAAATCGGATCTTTCTTTACTGCCGATGCACAGCACGTTTTAAAGCTCATGAGAAAATGTTTTTTAGACACTGATTTTGTATGAGATGGCCATGTCGTAAACAAAGATGCTGTTGCAGCCACAATAAATATGAATCAGAAAATGATTGCAAGTATGTCCCAAGTTGACAGAGGAGTATCTGACTGTCCAAAGAAACACAAAAGAAAACGTGAGAAAAGCCAACGAATTGATGTCTCACAATACAGCAGCTGCTTTGAAGCATTATCTCGAAGGTAATGAGATGGCTAATAGAACCTGCGATGTCATTGAAATAAAAAATAACTGTTTGGACTTAATGAGCTTTTACTGTCCCCATCAATTTGGAGAGCCTTTTTAAATAGGATATGACCAAGATTTGGAGAAGCAGGATAGTATTTTATAAGAGCAGGGTAAAATGGAGAGTATTAAAATGCAGTACTGTGAGGAGCAGAAGATGCAAAATTTTAAAAAGGCTTGCATAATATCCAATATTTTTCTACTTTTGAAGGATTTGAAAAAAAATGAAATAAAGTACCTACTGAAACATAGACTTCACCAGGATTTTGAGAATCTGTTCTTACAAATAAGACTATAAGACCCAGAATTGGTCTGAACGACCATCCATTCTCTCTATAGACAGTCACTGACTGAGAATTGTTATTTTAAACTCATGGAGTATTTCAAGCTGGTGATATCACGAGGAATGAAGACGACAATAGTGAAACGATTGTCGGCAAAGTTGTAAGAGAAACGGGAATTAATATTCCTTACAGTATCAAGCTAATTCTCTTAGAGAGTTGGAAAGTGAGGAAGAGCAGGCCAAAATAAATTTTCCTATTAAGAATTGAAACCTACTCAGGAATGCATGACAGATGATTCTCTACCTTACCTGTTTGGGTGGGTGGCAAGAAAGTTCAAAATCAAATTTCCCAACATGGAAGATAAAACCACCAAGGAAAATGGAACTAGTGTACTTAATGCTCAAAATCGAGTAATTTAATTACTTTATCATAAAAAGTTATTTGATTAATTTTTCCTGTTTACGCTCTTTTAATATAGTTCATTAAGTATTATGTATATTATCATACACGAGATAAATAACCTCTTTGGTATGAATATAAATTTGCTGTCTCCGGTATACTACTGTATTTACTCGTTACAGCTGTGAAACTTGAAAATCTTTTCAGTTCCTTACCAATGTTATTTTAATTGGATAAATTTAAAATTTTCAATGATGGATGGCGCTTTTATTTTAACTCTGATCCTCATAATTGTTTGGTGGCAACAATTACAGACCAAGCCTTATCCAACGACACAAAAAAACTAGAAAATTGGTTGAAAACTGTAAAAGAAGTTCCCATGCAAAAAAATAAATAAATAAATAAATAACAAAAACCCTTAGCGTATCAAAAAAGTATAGATTATAGACGTCTGATTCACAGTAATTCTATACCGAAGTACCATAAAATACAAGTTTTCTCGTACAATACAGTAAAAATATGTGACTTTAACAATCATCAATTGTCCATGGCTTCCGTGTACTGTTTCCTTAAATTGCATCGTAATTACTTTATTTTAATCATTAAAGAATATATTCCTTTGAAAAACTATTTATCAAAAGACCAAACACAACTGTATTAACTAATTTAATTAATATTAAATTGTAAAGCAAACTGAAAATTTATAATTATACAATATAAAACTACTTATTAACATAAAACACACAATTGGCCTTTTCGTTTCTAGCGCGAATACAAACCGTTGCAATAGTCGACAAATCGGTAGTTTCCCAACTTCATTAAATTATACCATTTTTATGAAATAATAAATTTCACAATCGTTACATACACATTATTACTAAAAATCAGCATATTGATAATTGATTTCACAAAATGTTGAATTAAACTAACAAATAAATAAATTTGTGGTTTTTTCAGACTGACTCGTCAGAGCATTTTATTTCACTGAAAAAAATATTATTATAAAACATATACTAAAAATGTTAATTTAATGAAACAGGATATTAAAACTCAATCAACATTGATTGAATCAGGATGGTCAAACAAGCCAAATTATATTACATGTATTTAAATTTTAAAAAATAAAATCCAAGTCAAAATAACGCGTATCTGCATCCTCAATAAAATGTAATTTTTTATACACTGACAATTTAATAAAATAAGCAATAAACCATAATAAAGAAATTTTAGTTACCACAAGGACTTTATAGACAAGATTATTCTTCAGAAAAATTTTACATGTACAACTTGAACAATATTTTTTTTAATATAGTATATTCAACAACAGTTTATTTCTTAATGTTGTGAACAATTGTTTAACACTTGTGTATATAAATATATTATATATATATATATATATAAGCAAGTATACATATACTTGGAATAAGTACACCACAATTGCAAAATAAATCAAACTATAAATCTATCGTACAAGTAAAGATCCTGCACTAGCAGTGTACCATTTTCAAGTGCCGCTCACACAGACGACACCAGGTGGGTAGTTATTGGCAGAGCAATTCATGAAAAGGGAGAAGGTTAAAAAAAAAAGGTATCCAGACAGTGAGATAAGATTGGTCGAGTACATAGTTCATCTTAAACAATACTCTTCCGCACTCCATTCAACTACTCACTTGCTACTACTGTCCGTTATGAATCAAATTAAAATTATCACAGCACCCTCCAACATGAGATCCTTGTCAACAGTGACTTCGAAGCCAGGGTAATAACGGGGATCGTGCCTCTCATCCCGAGTCACCGGAAAGTATGTGCGCCACCCTATTTGTTGACAACGAGCCTGGCTCTAGCAGCATAGTCCAGGATTTACTTTTTCTGGGAGTTCATTTCCCACTCGAAAGGCCTTACGTTTGAATCACCACCAACGACAATATGCCCAGTGGTGCCAAGCACAGTCTCCTCCAAGCGGTCAATCTCATCACAGAAGTCCTGGATAGCCTCGTTGGGGATAAGATAAGAACTAAAAAACCCTTCCTTCTCTGCACTGAACCAAGACGAATCAAGAATCAAGAAGCGTTTATTTGCCATTGACAAGTAGTACATGTATTGGCAAAAGTCTTAAGTCTAGCTTGGCTGCGGTCAAAACCACGTCTTAATATAGGTCCGGTTTTTTTTATTTACTAAATATATGAAGTTTCTCTGTGGATTCAAAATTGAGGATAAAAATTATCTAAAATTATATGACATACTCAACAATTAGGACAAGTTGGACAGATAAAACCTAGAACTAATGAGTAGTTAAATAAAATGAAATGAGAATAAACTATGAAGATAATAACAATAACAAAACAATAAGAAGTTAAAATAAAACTATTTTAAAAATTACAAACACAGTTACATCTTTCAACAATAAACGGGATTAAAATTTAAAATATAATTACAATAAATAAAATATGAGAAAAAAACTTCAACAACGGTTAAAATGTATTTCAAAATCACATCTTTAACTGCCATCAAGTCAGTAACTGAATAAAAAGGGTTAACTAAAAGCCAGTCATATAATTTGCTCAAAAAGAGTGTTTCATGATAGAGTTTGACCATTTTGTTCAGTTTATTGTATAGTTTATGTGACATAACAATATGGCCTTTCAAAGTCTTACTTAATCTACAAAATGTTCTACTGATGTTTGTATTATTTCTAGTATTATATAAGTGAATGTCATTGTACCATGTCTGATAGGGCAGTTTTTTATGCTATAGACCATAATGTCATAGATATAAAGATTGACAATTAATTGTTTGAATTTTTAATTGCTTAAAAATAAGTTTAAATGAGAATCCATTTCAACGTTACACATGATCCTTAAAATCTTCTTTTGAATGAGAAGGATTTCACTAATTTTCACTAATTTTTTAGCTACTACCCCAAAATATTAGGCCATATCTATAAATACTTTGTAAAAAGGCAAAGTAAGTCAAACGCAAATATTTATCATCTACCATCAGTCTCAAACGTCTAAGCAGAAAAACTACACAGGATAACCTGATTGACAATTAATTAATACGAGGGTCCCAGTTAAGCTGGCTATCAATATGTAGGCCTAAAAACTTCACACTAGGAAGTGAGTTGTCAAGCTCCTGGTCTGTAGGCCTTAGACTAAAAACAATATTTTGAGTTTTACCATTATTTAATAAAAGACCATTGGCCTGAAACCATGTGGATGCAACTTTGAGTGCATCATTTGACAGTTGCTCAAGATCATTAAAGGTCTTACAGGATGAAATGAAAGTTGTGTCGTCGGCATATAAAATAGTTTTAACAGGTTGAGAAATGTTGCTTGTTAAATCATTTATGGCAATTAAAAACATAAGAGGTACGAGGGCAGAGCCCTGCGGCACTCCGAACTCAACAGTTACTTCATTTGAAAATTGTCCATCAATACAAACTACTTGTTTCCTGTTACTGAGATAAGATTCAAAGAATTTTAGTGACATGCCTTGCAGGCCATAGTGTTTAAGCTTTAATAAAAGATTCTGGTGGTCCACATAGTCAAAGGCTTTGCTCAGGTCACTAAGAGTGGCCCTTGAAAAAGCCTTTGACTCAAAAGTTCTCATTACCTCACAGACCAGGGCATCTATTGCATCTACAGTAGACTTACCACTACGAAAGCCAAACTGTGGCAAAGAAAAAAAGTTGTTTGATTTAAAAAGTCATTAACTTTATCAAAAACAAGAACTTCAATTACTTTTGATAATGTTGGTACAATTGAAACAGGCCTATAACTTTCAGGCTTGTTTTTATCTCCTTTTTTGAATATTGGACAGACTCGAGATAATTTCATTTCGTCTGAAAAATTCCATCACTCAAACAACGATTGATAACAAACACTAAATGATACAAAATTCCAGGAATTAAAACTCTTTAAAACTTGATTTGACATATTGTAAAAATCTAAGGCAGTTGAATTCTTTAGCCTTTTAACAGCTTCAGCAACAGGATCTGCAGTTACAGGCTTGAAAATGAACTTAGGTGTTGGACACTGAAGGTTTTAAGAAAATCGGTTGAGCTAATGTTTGAATTGGCTATGTTTTATTTAATTTTACTGACAGACTTTACAAAAAAACATTGAATTGATAAGGAGTGATATTGGGTTTTGAACCCATTTCATTTTGTTGACTGTTTCTTGTAATTATTTGCCATGAAGTTTTGCATTTATTCTCACTGTTTTCAATCAACTTACGATTAAAATCAAGCTTCGCTCGTTCAATCTTTTGTCGGTAAGATTTCTTAAGGAAATCTACTCTGATTTTCAAATGAGGGGAGTTAGATTCCTTCAAAGACCTACTAAGGCACAGTAGGTCCCTCTTCAAGGCAGCAAGCTCAGTAGTATGCCAATTATTTTTTGACAACAAACAAGTACTTCAGGACTGCACAGCCTTTTTAAGTTCACTATAAAAACTTATGGTGTTGGTCAATTTCTGAAAAAAAGCTAGAAAATAGTGCAGCTAAGTCATTCACATAAACATTTAATATTTGGTCCCAATCAGAACCATATAACCTATCAACTAGGTCAACCATTTTGCAATTTGGTAGAATTGTCTTAAATAGAATAGGCCTAGTTTTAACTGTGGTGGTTGGCTTTGTTTCATGATTAAAAGTATCATGGTCAGAAAAAGGAAAACCTTACAGCTATGACTAGATTCATCTTGGGTCATATTTATAAAAACATTGTCGAAACAGTTATCACCCCTTGTTGGAGAAAAATTATGACAAAAAAAGTTATATTGCCTTAATAGGTTAAGGAAATCTTTGACCATGTGTTTATCCTTTGTCACATAAAACTCGCCATTTATGTCCCCACCTATAACAACTGTCTGGTTATGCCACTGAGAAATATAATTAAAAAGATTCTCCTAATTATCTAAGAATACAGCAGGACTACCATTAGGTGATCTATAAAAAGAAAAAAATCTGTAATTTTAAAGGATGTACCACAACTGCAGATATTTTGAAATTCAATTCATCACATAAAAAAGAACATCCAACTCAGTAACCTGAGAAGCAAAGTTGTTACTGATAAAAATTAAAGTACCACCTTTTCTAAATTCTTTCCTACAAAAGTTACCGGCTAAAAAATAATTTGAAGGATAAGAAAGACTAACCTCATCTGACCGTAGCCAATGTTCAGAGATGCAAATTACATTTATACTTAAGCCTATGAGCAGTCCTTCCAATAAAAAAATTTTGTCTCCTAGTCCTTGAATAATCAGGTACAGAATGTTCAGCTGGACATCGTCACTTGAAACTGAAGGTCTTGGTGTCAGCACTAGGCTGTGTGTAAAAAAGCAGCGTCCGCAGTGGATGGCTGCAGTTGTAGGTCCCTGCGTAAACTTCCTTTGAACGGAGCAAAAAGACAGCCTTCAGGCCACGGGTCGGCACTTAACATCTTATCAAAGTCTGATTCCAAATCTTCAATATGAAAGGAAGAATAACCATCATACTCGGTTCTCATTTGAGTACACTTTTGAAACTGCAGCTTCAACTCATCATTGATATATTTTTCTATGTCCATGGTAGTATACTCCGGGCTTAACCTTGAAAGGAATATAGCCTTCCTCTTGATTGCTGGTTTCAACTGAGCACTTTTTATTACACAGTGAGTCCTTTTCCCAATGACTACATCACTGAAGCTTTTAACTTTTGAGCGATCACTCGTCTTGCTCTTCGCAACATTTATTTTAACTTGATTATGCCTACTTTCATGAATAGGTTTGGATTTGCGACCTGAGATTGTTTTCCAGGCATTCTCATTGCTATCGTCACCGTTGTCATCATCCAGTGAAGTAGAATCCGAGTCGGCATTACAATTGTTGAGGTTAGAGTACGGAGAATTAGATTAATTGGGAGCACTGAATGCTACAGAGGAAGCGATAGGCATATGATTCTGGTTGATTCTGCCTCTTCCCCGGCCGATGCTGTTTTTAACTCTGCTCCATGAGGGCATAATTTCTTCTACAACAGTTTAAGTTCCACCAACTTTAACTTTGGGATTACAACTTTAGTTTTAACTTTGGGGATTACAATCTCACCATTCATTATATTGTCCATCTTCTCTTTAAGTTTAACATTGTCACTGAGAACACTTTTAACTGCACTTAGCAGAGCATCCACAGTACAACGAAGTTGTTTGAGTTCATAGTTGGTTCTAGAGGGTAAACTATCAGAATTGAGAAAGTCTGTCAATTTTGAATCACAGGTCTGACAAAACCATTTATCTTGGTCTGCCATGTCATTTATACTGATATCGTCGTCATTATTTAAGCTAACACAGTTAATATGGTACCATTTATTACAAGTGCCATCATACAACATAGCACAATCCTCAGGCACTTTTTCATTGCAGGATCCGCACACTTGAGTTGCTTCTGCATCAGTTTCATTGTTTTCTTCATTTGCATTAGAATTAATAGGCCTAGAACGATTTCGAGTCATAGTTGCGAAAAACCAACCGAGACCTGTTCTAACCTAACTTTTACAAACAGGAGCTAACACACTAAGTTCAGGCTAATTAATTAGCGTTCACACATAAATGTTATTGTTCAAAATAGATATAAAACAAATGTACGATAAATAGAGACTAAGAAACTCGAATAAAACAGTCTTACAACTTTAGCTGTTGATTTAATTAATAAAATTTACTTAAAAACGGCACTCACACATGGCTTGAGGCTGACTAATTGAAATCCACAGAGCAAAAAAAGTACTAGCCAACCTCTGAAGATAAATTTAAATAAGATTCATAAACGTACGTGATGATACACCTTCTTAGGTATAGTTAGTTATGATAAAAATTGAATGAAAAATTGCTCACTAAGTGAACAAGTTTGGATATAAATTTGCACTCACGTCAGTACCTGTCGGCAATGAATACAGAGTCTTATAAGAAGAACAGGCCTTATGGCTTTAATTCTGTCGTTTTTTTTTTAATTGGGCATCTCACCACCTGGCTGCGCGCGCTGTACTCCTGTGCCGTTCCTTTACGTGAAATCCCCCCCTTCAACCTAGCATCTACGGCGAAATCAGCGTTAATTTAAGGATAGCGCGCCACCGTTTACACGCCCCTGGACCTAACCAAACTGGTTGATATGCTATAAAACGTATATATTCGGTTTCTGTATGAAATGCAGAATCTAACAATATGAATATTTTTTAATTTGTGAAATATATGTAATTTACAAGTTTGAAAATTTTAATTTTTTATTTAGTCTGACATTAAAAAGTTACAAAGCGAGGAATTTTTTTATTTTTGGGTCAGAAACAAACTTTCAGCGGGAAAGTTGTTGACATTTAGATGAATTTCATCATGTAATTGAGTAATTTACGATTAAGTGTTTTGATCGTTGGCAATTGAATTAATAGTGCCTTGGAGAAATTCACTTTGAGTCTCGCGCTCTCTTACTTCATCGTTCGGTCTATGATTTCATAATAATGACAAGGTGTATTGACTATCTATTTTTTACTTAATATTTATTAAGCACATAGTTGTGAAATCTTATAATTTTTTTACACTCTATAGAATTAAACATAACCATTATTTCGTCCAGCAATGCTGAAGTATTCTATGATACTTTTTTTCTAAACAAGATATGTTATTTTAAATCACGATTAAAAAAAATAATGTAATGCCTAATATTTTAAAATTGAAAATTACTTTTTTAACCTATACTGTATTCATAAAATATGTAGGCTATTCAACAGTAATAAACACAACATCTTGCGAAACTTTCGATTCTAAACTATATTAAAGGCGGTAGATCGCAGAGCGAGGAGTCTACTTATTTTGAACCCCAGACTTCTTTGGGGTCACTAACAAAAATTAATATATAGCTGTTTTATTATTATATTATTAGTATAATCCAGTTTATAATCTTCAATAAATTTCATGGCCGCATAAATATTAAATCAAATTGAATAAAAATTATGAAAACATGTGTTATCCTGTACATTCATTTGTAACAGTGCTATGAAATTGCTATTTCAAAAAATAAAAAAGTTGATTTAAATTAAGAATGAATTTATAAAGGTAAATGTAAATTATATAATTAATTAC
Organism: Neoaliturus tenellus; assembly: GCA_030545055.2. NCBI lineage: Eukaryota > Metazoa > Arthropoda > Insecta > Hemiptera > Cicadellidae > Neoaliturus > Neoaliturus tenellus. The sequence goes on from CM061531.1 coordinate 201,967,848, forward strand.
AAGTAACCCTCTAAGTTTTCGCCGTTAACATTATACAATGTCGTTAAAGTGTGGCCAACGTGAACGTTAGAACCAGAGTGTACTCTAGAATTTGAATCAAAAGGTCATGCAACAATAATTTTCAATGGTTTAAAATATAATTTTATTCAGATTTTTCTCTATCCTACCCATGTTATCAGCCTTTTCTGTAGGGAAAAATTAAATAATGTTTCTTGGAAAGGCAGAATTGGCAGAATTGTATGATGGTAACAAATTGATTTTGCACATCGTTTAATGTATACAATTTTACAACTATGTAACGCTCATTGGAATATTAGTTAATAAATTAATCGGTAGTAGCTTCTAGACAAGACAAAACTTTCTGATATGTAAGATACGGAGAGTATAATGTTTATGGGTTATTGACCGACCTGGAAAGAATATCTACCTTTTATTAAAACAAAATTTTTAACGTGAACGAGCTTTCGTCCACAGCCAAAATACCTTTTTTATGAATGATTTAATAGACCTTATTAAATATTTTGGCCATGTTCGTTCAATACATTTAAGTAATTTAAAATCCAAACAACTTATAGAATGAGTCATTACATTCCAATAAACATTTAAATACTTTTTTTGGAAACATTAATGAGAAAAATTGATATTTAAGTAAACTTAATATACTGTAATTACAAAACTACAAGCTAATTAATCACGGCCCGTCGGCATGGCCCACGGCTACCTGCCAATCAACAATTAAACTTTTACCTTTGAATAAGCATAGAAAGAGTCCTATGGGTTTTAAAAATTAGGCTAACTTTAAATTAACTTTGTAAATGTAAGTATTTCTCAACTACTTCCTCAAAGACAAAATTTACCAAACCAATAATAAAAAAAACTTTCTCGCAGACCAACATTATTTTCATGTGATTAATTTGAAAGAAATTGCTTCGCAATGTTTTACATATTTATCATAACGATTTTAATCTAACATTAAATTAACACCGCAGTTATTTTTATTTAGGCCTAGTGGTAGCCTAGTTTCTACTATGAAAGATTACAATTTTCAATAAGAACGATTTTTTTTTTTTGCAATGAAACGCTGCAATTTAGAATTGGTGCTTTAGCGGCGGTGGCTGGAGGGGGATGTAGTGGAACTGGAACAGCCAGCTGTGTGTATCCGTACGTTGGAACAGCCAACTCTCGACGCAACCTGGTGGTGAGATGCCCAATTAATTACAACAATGAGGGGCGTGGGGGCGCGTAGAGCAGTTGGAACAGCCAACGCTCAGCGCAGCCAGGTGTTGAGATGCCCAATTAAAAAAAACGGCAGAATATTTAACATGGGGCCTGTTCTTCTTATAAGACTCTGTATTCATTGCTGTCGGTCACTCTTTCTACAGGAGTCCAAAATCGACGAATATTCGATCACGTGCATAACTCCGCACACGGACTTCTGACTTGTTTCGCAGCTAGAAATCAGCAGTATCTAGGATATCCAGAAACCTAATGGACTCATCCCGATCCTGATACTGCGCTTATCAGAAGAGCGTCGACACCGTGTTCTCGGGCGAACTGGTCAATTTTTTGCGTAGTTAATAGGGATGTCAATCTCTGGCCGAAATTTCGATCCCGTAATTTCGGGATTGATTAACGTCAATCCCGGGATTCATAAACAATATACATATATGCTATTCAGCTTTGTAACAGAAATAATTAAGACATTTTTACTCTAATTTACGATAAATTACATAACAAGTGCTCACAACCTTGAGTATCACGACAATCTGGAAGACTAGGCTTTGCTTATCTAGCACCCGGTAAATTTATATTACAACCGACAGCTTATGTATGTGGAAAAACAATGGTGATACGCTTCTACTGTAGTTTGATAGTCTGTAGTTTCATTGTTGCCGTACGCCTCACGCCTACAACTTTGAACTTATTTTATGGTTTGAAGTCCTCTCCTTTTGACTATATTTCCTTAAAGTACGAATCAAATTTACTAACTGGCTACGCTTCATTCAATAAAAAAATACTAACTGCTTAAAAAAAACAACAAAAAAAATAAGTGAAAAAATTGAAGACGTAAAAATTGAAGGCTGTAAAATTTGAAGACGTGTTCCAACTTGGTTGGACACTTGACAAGTCCATGCCTGAATAGGCCAACCGGACGAGGTACAAGGTAAAGGTAAATCAAACCACAGTGATGAGTTTGCGTTTTGACACTGCATTGAGACCATTGTAAAGCATATCACATTCCCTTCTAAAATACTACAATCAACGATTTAATCAAAATTAACTATCTAATCTGATCAAAACATGGTTATTTTAAAGAAAAACTACCAAAGTTGTTTTTAAGAACCCTGGTTTGTTTACATTAATTTAAAGTAGTATAAAACTACTAGCCTACATTTATAGGTACGGTACCGCAGTTTGTTTTGTTATGTTACAAGGACACCTAATAACCAATCATCATTTTCATCCATTTTGAAAAACATAAAAACTATCAATAAATCCGTTCACAAGAAATTGATAGCAACTAAAAATATTATAACCCAGACAAAATTTAAATCATAAAAAACTGTTACAACGTCAACCATGGGAAGGAAGAACACCTGAAGTATTCACTATTGAGCAATAAGAAGATGTTCTTAGCGCCAGTAATTCAGGTACGGAAGATATGCGACCGCTACAAGCAGTTTCAAACTTTTGGAATAAACTGGCATGTTAGGTTAATAATTATTTTCAAGTTTTAGTTCGAGTTACCCATCAAAACACTTCAAAAACAATAAAAATACGATATTTACAATCCCGCCAATCCTGGGATTGAAGATAAAAAATCCCGGGATTTTTAGGTATCAAAAATTGCTCGGGATCCCGGGATTGACATCCCTAGAGTTAAGATTTACAATGGATAAGATAATGGCGATATTTAAAACTACGATATTACTCAATTAAAAAATTCAGTGAAATCAATCTAAAATGAAAAAAAAAATGTGATTTAAAAAGTCATATGCTGTACCTACTAATATAATGTCTTCTACTGAGGTCTACAGCAACAAAATTTAAAATTGGTATAATCAGTTATTTTGATTTGCGCATGTTTAATTTTCTATTATTTAACACCACTGGCATGCAACCTGTGGTCTTGTTCCTATCTAATGTCTACAGGTTGTTTATCATGATCTAATAAAACCAGTTTTGGCAATATTATACTTTAATTTTTTTTTTACAAAATTTCAATACATTGGATTTTTGCATTTTTTATAAAGTTACAAGTTTTTGTAAGAATGATAATAATAAAATTAATCCCGCTGAGATTGTTAGAGCATTCTAAGACAGAGGAGTTCATTAGAATGAAGTTTTTGAACAAAAGGGCGCTATGAAAAGAAAATCATGTGACAATAAATATTCAGGGTGTTTGGTAGTCAGTGTAAAAAAATTGAAGGGGTTATTATGAATCTAAAATGCAATAATAATATGGATTTAGACAATTATATCTCACTCCACCTTCCATTAACAGTGATTTGTCAACTTTTTGAAATTTCATAACATTGTCCATCAAAGTATATTTTTTCACAGTCAACAAGCTTTTTTTTCTTTTGACATTTTTAGTAGGTACACAAAATTTCCTATTAGAATAAATGCAGTTTGTCCCAATTAACCCCTCTTAAATCCTTGTTAAATCTACTTGAAATAATATTTTTTTTTGAAAATTAAGAATAACGGCACTGTAACTTAGTGCTGTAATTTTTATGCTTCAGGCTACAAACTGTGAATTTTACTCCGGCAGGGTCGGCAGGTTTGACGTTCCCAAGTTCTTATTAAAATCGACCTAAAAAATTACAGGTTAACGTTTTATAATTTTAACTTACATATCCTAAAATAAGATTAAATAATGAACAATTTGATGTGACCGACGTTTATGTAGAGATAATAGTTGATTTTATGTTATTGCTAAAACTTGAGTGGTGTCAAGAGTGTGCCGTGCTGCGAGGTCGGCACGTGACGTCACAGCCGAGTCGACTGCGGGCTCCATGCGTCTTATGGCATCAAGACAACCTCCTAAACTGATTCAAAGATGAAAAGTGAGGGAACGTGAGAAGGCCAAGCTGTTTATAAGCATTCCTACAGCTAGACTGGGGCGGCATGCCTGGGATGGCTTTGATTGCATTATTTTTATTTTTATTTTTTTTTACTTACAAAAACTCTTTTAAGGTTGCATTTAACAGCTCTTCAAAGAATTATTGAATAAGAAAAGTGCTGTTCAATGAACCTAAAGTAAACCAGTTTCGAAATGGGAGGGCTTCTGTAGATTCTAATTCTACGAAGAATATAGAGACCTCGAGCCCCCTCATGCTTTTTATCCTCCCATCCCAGCCTATCAATGTCACACTCTAGAATTCAGCAGTTTTTGAAATTATAACTTGGTTTTTTCCAATAAATAATTTTACACTCCTATTATTTATTTTTTTTTTTTTCTTTGGACAGTTTGGATACACAGGTATCTGGGTTTTTTCTTCATAAAACATAACAAGGATTTTTCACCTCGAATAATCAGTTTACGAAAAAACTAATCTTAATCTTGAGATGAACAGAGCCACGACACGTGTCTGGCGAGTACGTGAGCAGCAGGCACAACGCGGGTTGGCGTTCTCGGACACTGATTGTGTATTCGGCGGGCTTGTTCACAATGGAGCGATGTAGCGGAATAATGTAACGTGGTTAGTACTTACGTACCCAATTTTAAAATTAGGTATGAAACCATTTAATATTGTAAATTAATTTCTGGAATGTAATGTATAAAAAAACAATCCTTTGAGTCTTATCAAACATCGCAATCTTATAAGGAATATTGTAAATATATTACCATACCAGCAATAAATTGGCTTAGACCTACTACAACTGTGGATTCTGTGTATATATTTCAACTGCAGCTGAACCAGACAATCAAGGTTGTTAATAGGTTGTTAAAATGTAGTTCATAACATGGGCCTATTTTTTTCGAAACTCAACCATTTCACGATCTCGGCCGTAGCTTATTAAATTTACTATTATACTGATGGAGTTTTTTTATTTTTTTATTATTTTTATTTAATTTTTTTTGTCTGAACGACACGTAAAATAATGTTTAACAACAAAGTTTTAGAAGGACGATTTATTCCTGATAATTCTGATATAACCAAATCTCTCAGGTGTAGCTGGACCACAAGTGAATTTGATACTGGCTAAATAATCGAATGCGTGCTCAACACCACTTTCATTTAAAAATTTGAATCGTTTAGCCTTAAAGGGCCACAAAACTGCAACTACTTATTTAACAAATAGTAATATAAGAGAAACGTGAGTGGCTTTTTCATTACTGGGTTGATTATTAAGCCAAAAGTATTGATGACAGCCAAAAGCATAACTTCCGCTGGATGTTTGTTAAGATATTTTAAAGATTAACCTTTTCCTCACAATCCGTTTGTAAAAATTTGATACGATAAAGTTGGGATCAAACCGGAACGGAGTCATAGCTGTTTGACGTAACGAAAGTCGAACATTACGAAGTAGGTCAGGGACGGTATTTTAGATTCTTGTATTGACCAGATCCTTCTCCTCCATTTGATAACTATATTTTTTTAACAGAAATTTCGTAAGATTTTCCTATGTTGTTCACATTGTTCAACACAGTTCCCACTTGAAAGGAAATATGATACCGTAATTTCAACTTACTTTATTTTTCACTTTGCATGAGTAAATTAATAGAGAATGATGTATTGTTTACTAAACAAATGTATTGACTGGTTGGCACTGGTGAACGAGTTAACAAATATTAAAGAAATTAGAAAAACGTATATTACCATTGTTATCGGTCTATTTAAAGGAAAAAATAGCATTTTAGCAGTTTTTAAAATTTGTTTATCGATTAAATGGATCTATTTGGACACTGTATGCGATTCAAGTTACTAAATTGACGAACTGACGCCTTTTATACACCATCATTAATTCATTGCAAAGTTATGCATTTGTTAATATACATAAACTGTATAAATTAAAAAAAAAACTCATAAATATCGTAAATATGATACAAATATTGAAAAAATTTAAGTAGTCATTTAACATAACAGGGCTACCTTAATTTTAACTTACTAATGCATGCAAATACTATTTTACTATTATATTAAGTCCAATACTGTAACGACAGCATTAAATTTAAAAATTTAATTTGTTCACTTTTGTTCTAATAAATATAATTCCTTACATTCCAATGGATTAAATGTTTATACTGTTTTAGATTTAGTAAAACAATACATCTGACATACTTTTATCCTACAGTTTTATTTGAATCAGTTATTTGACAATCGGTTACAATAAGTAAGTTAATACGGTAAATAAAGTACGGTTACTTTACAAAGCAGTTCGGTAGAGTAACAACATTCATATCAGCAGTCCAATGTAGCAGCGTCCCCGTAATGTATCCATTCTAGGCTTATTGTGTTGTGAGTGGCTGTCCGGCCGGAGTGATCGTTATGATGGTCCGTCATAACTTAAAATTGGGAAAATTTAATGTGTTGCATTAAATATTTTTTAAATCATTTTTTTTATCTTTAAACCCTTTTTAGCCAAAAGTAGGTTATTTATTATAAGAAGGTAATTTTCTTTATTCTCCTCCGACAGAAAATATATGTTTTGTTATTTTACAAAAACATTTGCTAATTTATGTGTTAGATTATTAATTTATATTGATTCATTGTTGTGTAATCTACGTAGAAAAAATCGTGAATCATAATTTGCCTTACAACTACCAACAATAACTAAGGATTCGTAAAATTTGGAACTTGAAAACTAAAGTTACCAATGTATATTGGAAAGATATTAATCTTTTACAATTTGAAATAGAAACTTATGAAATAGGCTGGGACGCTACTATAAAAATACATATTAAAAAAAAATAAATTGGGCATTCGTGTGACTATGTCCAAAACTGATATCCTAAATAGCCTTAAAGACAAAAAGTTATGAAGTTCAAATAAACAGTTTTAAATAGCCTTTTCCCCTTTCACAAACTAGTAGCCTGATGATTGCGTTGCAATAGCTACAGTGTTGCCAAAAGCTTGTTCAAAATGGCCAGAGAGCGGTGTCGAGGGTCCTTCAAACTTCACTCTCACCGTCCTCGTTATAACTGATTAGCACTAAAGTTGGTTTGGTCTTTTTACACTTTCATATACATATCACAAGAGTTCACGTAGTTGTTTCCACCATTGGAATAAAGGAATTTGTGAGGCCAATGAACATTTAAAACACAAAAATATTTTCCGATCAATTATATATGAAGAATAGCCTATGTTGGACTTTAGTATTGTATACAGCTGGATTGATTAGACCGTTCGATAACATCCTTATTTCAAGTTGTATAAAAATTTACTAGATCTCATGGTGAATTATTTCACGGAGCATATTACAAGTGACAAGAATTGTCTGAGTATACAAATTTGTTTACACTTATTTTGTATTAATTCGAAAATTTATTTCGCTTCTTTAATGTTCAATAAACTATTTATTAAATTTGTGTACTTTCTTTGAATTTATTTCATAGTTATGACTATATATTTTAATTTATAAGAAATTCTCATTGGGAAAGTCCTCACAGTTATTTAACCATCTTTTAACAAAGTAGCAAGAAAGGAAATACAAACTTGAAAGTGAAGTTCTGTGTTTTCCTTTTTCAGAGGATTTTAGGATTCATTATTATTAGGCTTTTATTTTTCAGGGAATTGTGGTCTGATTTTTCCTCAACTTTCATTGATTCTTTCAACATTATAAAAGTCATATTATTGCTAACATTATGTTCTTTATAGTCTGATATCAGGCTTAATAACTTTTCCTCTCCTTTAAATGGAGATTGTTTATTTATAAGATGCAATTTCCTTATTATTTAATTTAAATTAATTAATTTCACTACTTTAAGAATTAGTCTAGAACTATAACCAGGTTACAATAAAATTCAAGATACATGGTGTCCCTGAACTATCTTCCTACCTCAAACTATGTTTCCTGATTTAAACACAGGCCAATATTTCATATTTAAAATTTCCATAACTCCATAGTTAACCGTAAAGTTGCCAGTATGTGAATTTTAAAGAATAGTTTTTAACAAAAGAACGGCTTGATGTAATAAGTTGAAACTTGTTAAATTAAGTAAAAATTATTATTTTATACAATTCTTATTTTAAAAATGGCAGCTGTTTAAAATATTTAACTTTCAATTGACTAAGTAACAAAATTTATGTAACTATGTGTATTTAGAAACTTTTATTTAAAATTTAAAAATATAAAAATTATAGATATCGGTTTAAAAATGAGCAAGATAGAGCGAATTAACTGAGGTTAGTCATGCTTTTACAGGAGCAGTTTTGGTATGAGACCCATTGTTGAGCTGGCCACGCTTCTCACGATGCCACTCACTCAAATGCGGGACTACTTAAATCACCCTATCTAGTTTGTTTATACACCGATTTCCTTAAGTTTTATGTCCTTGGATTTTAAATGAAAATTTCTAAAAGCCACATAATAATATACATTTTTTATTATATATTTTTTAGTAATTTAAAGTTAAATGTTTTAAACAAATTATACTTTGTAAATGTGAATTGAACACATTTATTATTTTTCTCAATTAGATCGTTACCTCAAAAGTAGTACATGAAGTTTCAACTAAATAGAAACTGCCGGCTGTATGGTTAGCTATAGTTTTGGAAATTTTGAATGTAATATTTTGGCATGTTTGTAGCGTTAAAGAGTTCAGATACGCCCTGAATAAAAGGAGATTTAATACATTTTATGTAAATAAAAATTTGTATTTACAAATTGAGTAATCTAATAATCAATTATCTAAATACCATGCTACGGACTGTTATAAAAACTGTACATGTAATTAAGATAAAATACATTTTACAAATGATAAAGTTATATATATATATATATATATATATATATATATATATATATATATACTAATTTATTATTAGTTATAGTTGTATCGGCATTATGTAGATAAACATGTTGTGGTTTGGAATTCATGAAACATAAACTTAACATTTATTTTAGTATACATTTTCTAGAATAAAATTGTGAGATGAAATGTTATAAAGCGAGAAGGCTGCAATGAGATAGCTGGGATCGTACGCCACCATACCGTTTTCATGCATCGCAGAATATGTAATCATGATATCTCTTTATACCTTTTCCAGTTTGATTTAAGAAAACGTCACTCGTATATACTTTAAAGCAGATTAAAACAATATTTTTAATTTAAATATTTAATTCAAGAGCTTGATTAAGTTTTAGTTCAAATTACTTGTTTTACAACCATTTCTTTATTAAAGTTATTTCCTTTGAAAAAGGTTGTCAAATATACTGGGTGTCCATAAAATATTCAATAAGTTTAATAATGTATATCTCACTCATCTTTTTCCACGATACTATCATGCGGTTAAAGATAATTATTCAAAGTTTTAGATCCATATGTTAATTGTTCATTGTAACTATTTTTGTTTACTTTTATTGGTTGTTGTAAATGTCTACAATAAAAAATAATAAAAAACATTCTGCGTATTATGATTAAGTTGTATTATACAGCGTGTTAACAAACAACCTGAAAATATGTTGAGTGTTTGTTCCTTAGGTCGAGATAATAAAAAACATGATATAAACAAGGGTTTATAATGCTTTGTTAAGTCGCTAGCCACAGTTTTGTTTCTTAAATTTAATACTTTTTATTTCAAATACGGAATATTATATTACAAACATATTTGGTATGAACCTTTATAAAAAAAAAATTAAGCAAAATATGTTTTCCGTTGTGTATTTTCAAAATAACGGTTATTTAAAGTTTTAAACTCAGATATCTCAAAACCAGTAAATGCTATCAAAATTTTACAAGAGGCAACAAAAACTTGAAAAATAAATTGTCTAACTAGGCCTAATGGTATCAAGTTTGTAAGGATCTGACAACCACGAACGGAACCTTTAAATTTGCATTAATTATAAAGGAAAATATGTGTTTTTATACAAAAAAAATCTCAATAATTACTTATTTGTTATTAGATCCATACAAACTTTGTTCCTTTGGGTAAATAATTTTATTTGTCCTCTTTTTCACTTGTAAAATTTTGAAAAAAGATTACTAGTTTTGAGATATTTCAGTGTAAACACTTTTACATGGCTGCCATTTTGAAAATCCACATAGAAAAAAATTTCCTGAAAATTGACATTGGTATGATAAAGGCTTATACTAAATATGAACTAATACTAACCATTGTTACGTAAATAAAAATTAATAAGTGTAAAAAAAATTGCGGTTAACGGCTTAACGAAGCACTTTAGACCCATGTTTGTATGATAGTTTTTTTACTGTTTCGACCTAACTAAAAATACACTAAATATTTCCAAGTTGTTGGTAAACTTGTTCCACAAGGTTTCTGCTTAGGCCCTCTTTTATTCAATATATTTGTCAATGACCTGCCATCAAGCATAAGCAATAAATAAATCATAAAATGTTTTTATGGAAATGATTTTGGGGTAATAGTTACTGTAAATTCCCCGGAAGAAATACGTTTGAACCTTAATATGGTAACTGAAGAAATAAAAATAATAATAAAAAATAAAAAATAAAAAAAAACTGGTGTCACGCAAATCAATTAGTATTAAATTGGGTAATGCTCAAAATTTAGAGATAAATTTTTCAAACAAGTATTACCTCAACATCAATCAAAATTCTTTGAAATTCTTGGGAGTTACAATTGATTCGAAACTAGATGGAAAAATCATACTCTGTATATCACTGGAAAAATTAGTAAAGGCCTACGTTCTTAGAAGGTTAAAGGGAAATGTAAATTTAGAAGTTCTACTGAATGCATATTACGCGTATATACACTCGTATTTGAACTATGGCACTATTATTTGGGCAAATAGTACAATACTACTATTCCATCTAGTATTTAAAATTTTTTTAAAAGCAATAAGAATAATTACAGGTCTTAAACCTAAAACACACTGTAAACCATTGTTCAAAAAATTAAATATACTAACTTTGGCATCATTATATATACTTCAAAATTTATTTTACATAAAAAAAGAATTATTCAAAATTTGTATTAAATTCGGACATCCATCTATATAATACATGAAACCAAAACAAATTGAATGTATCATTAAGTTTTCAAGAAGTAAGAAAAATGATAATGAAATGGGCGTCAACATGTTTAATACTTTACCAAATGATTGGAAAAATTTAAGTGAAAAACAATTTAAGAAGAAAATCGAAGAAATTTTACTTAAAGAATGTCCATACAAAATTGAAGAGTGTTTCAAAACCAATTACTGGGAAAATGAAAGAAAATAAATTATCGGACTCACAACTTAAAATTTTTTATATATAATACGATAATGTATTACTTTATAATACAAATAAAAAAATTATTATTATTTTTAAAAAATGTAAGTGAAAAAAAACATTAAGTTTTAGCTCTCCTTAGGTAGCCATCCCGTTCCCCGGAACTTACAGTATGCGATACCTTTCTCCGAGATAAGTGAAGGACGGGGTATAAATCCCGTCATAAGCTCAAACCCTGCCCAAGACCCGAGAAAGGATTCGCATTACAGCAACAACAACAAGCCAGGACATGCCAACGTATCTGCAGATTTGGAACATAGACTGGTAACATGTTTCGCTTCAAACGGGCAGCACATTGAGCACCTTTAGTGATGTCTAATAAAACTTGAGATATTTTCTTTCATTTATTGCTTTTTGAAGGCGTGTTCTTGTGATGTGAAATATGTGTAATTGAACGGACATGAGTTCAGTAAAACATTTTAAAACCTGATGAATATTTTATGGACACCCAATACTATACTGAGTTCCCAAAATTCCGTCCTACTGCCGTTTTTTAACAGGTGCAGATAATGGGATTGTATTCTGGCGATGCCATAGTGACCTAAATAGGAAACTTTTGATGTGTCCAAATTTTTAAAGCCCTCCTAAATTGGGATTTGTGGGTGAGTCGAAATGTTAAAAAAAAGTATCCCCAATTTTAATGTTAAATCTAGTATGTAGGCATAATTTGAAGACCTTTTTTAATCTTTGTCATTTTTAATTAAACATCTAATGGGATTTTTCCCTTCTAACCTTTTAAAATTTTTAATTAGGGAGCTCTGGGCAATTAAAGTACATTTTTAGTCCCATAAGAATAACATTGGGCAAACTTTCATAGCCTTTATCTCTAAAACCATCCAGTAAAATAAAATAAAATATGATTAGAAATGAAAACGTCTTAAAACGTCGTTATATGAATAGTTCCATGCCGAAATGATAATTCACTCACATGTACATTCATTTTCCAACACTGTGGACGAATGAACAAAATTTTTAGGAAAATTGATATTATTATGAAATTAATGTTTATAAACTCCATTTAAGAACATTTTATAGTTGAGTATTTTTCATTTATTGGATGGTTTTGGAGATAAAGGCAATGAAAGTTTTAGCAATGTTATTCTTATGGCACTTAAAATGAACTTAAATTGCCCCTTGCTCCCTAATTGATAGGCTTATAGAAAAAGGTCAAAGAATAAAAAGGTCTTTAGATTATGCATACAAACTAAATTTGAAATAAAAATGGCGTGTTACTATTTAAAAATTTCAACTTACCCCCTCAAAACAATGTTGGGGGAGGGGGTTGAAATTTTTTTTTAAGTTAGTCTTTAAATTTACCAAGACATCCCCAGAAAATAATCTCGTTATCTGCAGCTTAAAAAAATAAAATAAAAAAAATAGAAGGGGCGGACGTTGGGGACACCCGGTGTATAAGGAGGTGTTTACGAATTAGAAATTGTTTCTTTGTTTACAACTCAATTCGCATAATTGAAAGGTTTTCAATCTTTCAACTAGCGATTTCAAATTTAAAATATTGGTTTATTTTTTTTATTTTAGGTAATATTTGAAATGTATTTTTTTATTTAATTTTGACAACTATCATCATAACAAAGTTTTCAAAGAATTAAATGTTTATCGTTACATTTTTAATCATACAGTTATTACTATGTGATATATTTAGCAATGACCTTGAGTAAGTTTTTAACAAAAGAGGCTTTGGTACGACAGCTAAAGCTCAAATTAAATGTTAATTAGTTTGTGCATGTTTTGGTAGAGGACCTTTACTTTGCCGTTCTAATTTAATTAAACACACATTTATATACACTCAGTGTTGCGATGTTTGGCTCTTGCTTTAATCTAAGTTTATTTACCCATACTACTCAAATCCCCTATCTTAATAAAATACATTTAAAACACTTTTTGAAGCTGAAAAGAATCGGACTTAACATATTTTTCCTACGTCTGTCCGGAAAAAAACAGTTGTTTAGGCATTCGATACGCTTCGCAAAACCTGTGATTGCCGTATTCATTTTACTTTGCGCACTCTAGATTTACTTTGTTCACTCCAGTGCTTAAACGTCAAAATACAAAACAGTATGCATTAGCCAGCAGAGAAACGTTTTTTAATCAGGAATTAAGTTGGCAACACTGGATATAAACATCTGACTTATTGCCTTTGTTGTTGTTTTCGATGTAATCGACATAATCATAGCCTACAAACTATCCTAAAGTGAGACTGTGTAAGCATTGACTATGTACACTAACGTGAGTAGACTTCTCATAGCATAGGCGTGTGTGAAGCATATTGACGGTGGTGCGATCTTGTGTGGCGTACATGGAAGTACACGTAACATATGATATATAAATCAGTATTACCACTCTTCTCAACCAAGGATGAAACATTTTATAACTGAAAGTTATGTTTATATTTTGGTAAAGTGTTTTGCAGCACTGTGAATTCAGCTGAATAATAACAACATAGATGGCAGCGACTCTGGCGCCGCGTACTCCGAACTTCCAAATTTTTGCCACAAACTAAATGCATTGGATGAGAGGTCTATTCACGTTAGTGTACATAGTCAAAGGTGTAAGTGCACTAAATGATAAACTAAATGACAGTGACTTAAGTGTTTCAAGTGACTTATTCACCCTGACGATCTTGGAGAGACTGTTAAAACAGTGTCGTTATTAATCTTGTACCTGAAAAATCAAACGAATTTACAACTAATTGTAGAAAATGCATAATATAGGCAATAATCAATATTAAATATTTTTACTTATAGAGTAAATATTTGGCAGTCGTAGGAAAAATTTAATATGCATCTCGTGCGAAAAGTTCCTTTACTGAACTTGAGACAAATTATTTCTCAGTAAACATTTCTTTTGAGTACAGCAAAATGGCACTATACGCACGAGTTGCATAAATAAATATTAAGTATATATACCATGAAATGTTAATTATGTATTCAACATTTCTACATAGGGCGTTTTACTGTTTAATGCACATTTGGATATCGACCTAAACGCCTGGCTGAAATAATTTTTAGAGTGATCAAAAACTAGGCATTATCATTGTCATTTAATTTAATTAATCAAATTCAATTACAGAAGATGAAGGTGAAACAAGCTAACAAACATTTATGTTGCAATTAAAAAAATAAATAAATGTTTTAAGTTGAAACTTGGATAACTAATGTTTGTAGGGAGTTGATTTTTAACCTGTTTGTTTATAACATTATCTGTATTATAACAATTAAACTTAATGAAAATCAAAAGCATAGTAACTAACTTGTTTAAAGTGTAACTTTTTAAATGTGATTATCAATAATCGTACGTTTTATTGTGTATGGTTGAATTAAAAGTACCACGTGTGAAAGAAATAATCTATAGCAAGAGTCATGGAAAATTTTAAAAAATTGAGTAATACGTACGTATTTTGCATTCTTCTACAACAGTTACCAAATAATTTGTTCCAAACTATACGTATGTAACTAGCTGTCAACTTCTAGGTCATGAACTTACAAGTTTTTCGCTGCGAAGCTGAAGGCTAGCGTTAACATTAACAATTTACATAATCACAACGACATGGTGGCAGGTGCTGCCCGCGCCGCTGTACTCAAATGAGCCCCAGGGAGGGTCACCACCGCCGACCCTGGCGTCATTATTATGCCCCACCATACTGGGGTATAATGTCTGGGGCATTATGACACAACCCTTGTTGTTATTATATACATTCACTCTTAAATAATGACAAAATTGATCTTTTTATTACTTATAGGCTACCTTAAAACATTTTTATTTACATATAAGACACATATATTAACCCCCACATTGTACAGCATGAGTACGGATTTTATTCGAAGTGTGTTGAGTGAAAAACATATATATATATTCAAGTGATATTTGGGTACAATCTTACTAAAGAAGAGGACAAGTTAACCGTTTTAGGTTTCGCAGACGGCTCAATCTTAAGTTTCAAAAATACCGAATCCGCCGAAAAAAATTGCCAAATCTTTACTTGATTCAACTGGACTCAATCTTAATACACAAAAAAGTCAAGCTTTTGTTATTCAAGAGGACAGTTATTGAAAAAAATAATCTTATTGCGATGGTACTAAATCTATTGAAAGCAAAAGAAATGAAGACAAAATGAAATATCTATTCACAAACAATTGTAATAAACGAAGAAGAGGTATTAAAATATTAAAATTTAAAATAAATTTAACTAAATAAACTAAAAAAATTTCAGTTGATCGTTGCAAAATTATGAAAAGTAGTCTAAGGGAGGCAATTTATTTACCAACTGAAACTCCTGCCTGTATACTATAAGGCCCGGAAAAATATAACAGGTTAGGACTAAAGCGAGCTCGATACAACACATTATTGACACCTTAATAAATTCTAAAACCTATCATGACTTTAACAACAGTAATTTAAAATTATATTAAGAAGACACATGATAAAAAATAAACTTATCACCTGAAAATACTAGTGGAAAAAGGTAGCAAAATAAGAAAGAATTTGCTCAGAAAAAAGGAATCCAAAAGATAAGCCTCCTTTAACGAAATTAACAAGAACCCAATGGAAAATGTCGATAAAGAAAAACAAGGTATTTACGAACTAACATCACAGTTCCTTCCTGGATGCCGTCGAGTGCGGACGTTTGCCCTCTGACCCCGGCTATCTAGTTCACTGCCGCCGGCCCTGCCGCCCGAACTGTTTTAACGTGCTCGAATTATATAATTTGTTGGAAATCTTTACTTATTGTAACTTTTACGTGATCCTAAAAATGCCATCGTGTGCGGAGTGTGCATCAGAGGTTAGTGATGCAAAACTAGCGATCACGTGCGTGAAATGCAAAAACTTGTACCATCCCGCGTGTTCGCGCATTGGTTCTGATGCAAATTTTAAGAAACTCAGTAACCAGATTAAAAACTCGTGGCTGTGTGATTTGTGTGAGCAGAATCCTTCCCAACCTCACAGTCAAGTGGACCTTTCCTCTATTGTTGCTTCGATTGAAAACCTCAACAAGCATCTAAGCAGCCAACTTGTGCAGGTAAAATCTAGTATCGAGAGTGTTAATAGCCAGCTCCAGTGTGTCAATAACACTATTTCAACTTTGCAAACTACGGTCAATCAGTTGGTTTCCGAAAATGAAGCTCGAAAAGTTGATTTCAATAATATTGTTGAAGAAAACGAAAAACTTAAAAACGAGGTTGAGGAAATCAAACTACAAATGCGAAATATGGAACAATATTCAAGGAAAGATAACATAGAGATTGTGGGCGTGCCTTACGTTAAAGGTGAAAATGTGTATACAATTCTAGGGAAATTAGCGACTATTATTCAGGCTAGATATAACACATACGATATTTCCATAGCGCATAGGCTCCCAGTGACAAACAATTATCCGAACCCAGCTATTATTGTGAAATTTGTGTCGAGGGAGTGTAAAGCAGCGTGGTTGAATGCAGCCTTCGTCCATAGACAAAAACTAATTGCATCTGCTTTGTGTGAATCCTGGACATCTACTAGAATCTACTTCAATGACCACCTCACCGCGCATAATAAAGCAATCCTAGGCAAGGCGCGGAAAGCCGTTCGAGATGGGAAGCTAGCATCCGCCTGGAGCCGAGACTGCAAGCTGTACGCCAAGAGGAAGTCCGACCCGGAGGGCCGCCCCACACCACTGAGAACCATGGAGGACGTGGACAATCTTCTGATGGGATGAAATAACTTCTAATGGACATGCAGAGATATACTTTTTATACCTGTATTTTTTGGTTATAAGTTTATTTCAGACATTATCTTATGAACAGGGTAAGTTATCGATTTATACATAGTTATTAAGAGCAGTAAATATAATAAATATTGGTCATGTAGATTCACCATTTAAAAGTAAAAAAGATTTATTTTCCGCTTATCAATTCTTTGATACTAAATGGTGTTTGAAGTTTAAATACTTTTTTTTCCCTTGTCTAAATATAAATTAAATTTGTACATTTTTTTAATTTTGTCCTTAAATAATAATGTAATCTAATATGTTATATAAGCTCTTCTCAGTAGATTTTTTATTAAAATATTGGACTGTATTATAAAAACATAACGGTTTATTTCTCCCTTTCAAACTGTCATGATTTTATTTTATTTATTTATTTTACTAGGAAAGTTTAAAACATTGCAAACATTGCTTTACAAATTTAATTGTGTAATATAAATAAACTATTTTTAGTATTATATGTAAATAGATTTATTGTATATTATTCTTATTATTTTTAATTCTTAAACGAAATCTAAATATTTTGTTTACATAACAAAGTACATTTAGCTTTAATATTAGGCCTAAATTTTCCTCAAATTTTATCTACTCACCATAGTATGAAAGTAGTATGAAAGTAGTGTTCAGTAACTTTGTATAATCGTGGATTATTTTATTACGAAAGTAAAAAGTGTTTTTTCGAGCTATAATGCATTTTTAGTTTTGAAGACTACAAATATTGTTTTGCAAAACTCATGTTACTTAGTGATCCAATTTTAATTATTTTCAGTATTCTATACAAATACATTTAATGTTTTTCTTATTTGTTTTAATTTTAATCAAATTAAACTTTTCTTTCAAATAACAAAGTGTCTTAGTGTTAGGGTTAAATTTGTATATCGTATTGAAATTATATCAATTGGGGGGCAGGGCACGGAAGGATAGTAATGGACACCTTTCGTACGGAACTAGAAAATTACAATAGTGTTCATTGTGAAGTGTATGATAATCATGCACAAGTTACTAGTTTTTTTAATTTAAATTCAGAGAAATGTTTGTCATTCTTTCATTTAAATATCCGAAGTTATTCCAAGAATTATGACGCTGCATTAGTTATGTTAGAAGGGTTAAAATTTAAATTTGATGTAATTGCTTTTACTGAGGCGTGGACAGACGAAGACAAACCAGTTTATGACTTAGAAGGCTACGATGTTTTTACTACGACTAATAACTTTAACAGGAATGACGGTGTAATTGTTTACTTGAACACTGAACTATCTGGATCAATGCGGCAGATAACGCTTGGTCAGTCTACTGGACTCCAACTAGATTTTGTTTTGAACAATAGGCATTACTCAATACTTACTGTGTACCGTAGCCCTGCTATGGACTGTGAGTTATTTTTAAATAGTTTAGAATTATACTACTCAAATAACAACAATGGCTACACCTTTGTATTAATGGGGGATATAAATATCGATACTCTGCCAGAGAGCAACGCTTGTCGCTTTAAAGACGACTATTTGAATGTGCTTTATTCAGCAGGTTTTATTGAACTTATAAAGGTACCAACTAGGGAGGCAGGCAATTCGAAAAGTTGTCTAGATCATATTTTTGTTAAACACTCCGACTGTCACTCAGTGACATCCTGTCTCCTAAAAACTAACATCACTGATCACTATCCTGTTTTTGCTAAGATTGCACTGGCTAACCGCACAGTTGACGCCCCTACCGACAACTTTTACTTGGATTCGAGTGTTCTGGACGGTCTGATGGCGGCTCAGACGTGGGACCATGTGCTGGCGCATAATGATGTCAATGAATGCTGTGATGCATTTTTAAACACATTTATTGATCTTAGAACTCGAGCTTTGCGTCCCAAAAAGCTTACTACGCGTTTCAAAAAACTCAAACCTTGGATAAATACAGAATTAATTTATGGTATTCGGCAACGCGACAAATTAAGTAAACTTGTTAAAAAGAGACCTAATGATGAACATCTCAAAATCCAGTTTCAAACTTATAGAAATAACCTAACTCATAAAATCAAAGAAACGAAGCAAAAGTTTTACAAAAATAAAATAAATTCAGTTTCAAATAATCCCAAACTTTTTTGGAAAACCATCAATGAATATAATGGTGCAAAAGTCAATAAAAGTAAATTTCCCATTTCACATTTTGTGCAGGGGTCAGACTCCGGAGAGGGGGCCGTAAGGGAGGTGGCCAACTCGTTTAATGAATTTTTTGCTAACGTAGGAAGTAACTTGGTGAGTGAGTTGCCTCAGCCCGCGGCCCCCCCGATGGTCGATGACGCAGCCTACAGGGTCGAGCATGAGTTCCGTCTGGTGCCGGTCTCCGACAGCCATGTAGCTGAATGTGTGAAACAACTGCGTGGTGGCTCTGCTCCTGGGTGTGACGAATTTTCACCACAAATATTAAAAAAATCACTTGCATACCATACTACGGCCTTTGACTCACTTAATTAATCTTAGCATTACTTCTGGGGTTTTTCCAAATAGATTAAAAATTGCCAAAGTCATACCTTTATTCAAATCTGGTTCTAAATCAGATAAAAACAATTATAGACCTATATCATTGCTTAGTGTACTTGCTAAAGTTCTTGAAAAATGCGTGAAAACCCAACTTCAATTTTATTTAGATCATAACAACATTTTATCTGAATCCCAGTTTGGGTTTAGAAAAGGAACAGATACATCAGATGCCCTTTTTATTATTAACAAATTCTTGATAAATTCAGTAAATAATAATGAAAAAATATTAATAACTTTTATAGATCTTGCAAAAGCATTCGATTCAATAGATAGAAATATTCTTTTTTCAAAACTCGAACACTGTGGGGTGCGTGGACTCGAATTAAAATGGTTTAAAAGTTATTTAAGTGATAGATCCCAGGTGGTTTCAATAAATAATGTTTTAAGTGATGAAAATGATGTTAACTATGGTATTATCCAGGGTAGCACCATGGGGCCGCTATTATTTTTAATATATATTAATAATATTGATAAACTTAATATATCTGGAAAATTATTTCTCTTTGCTGATGATACTGCTGTGATCTTTAAGGGTAGTAGTTGGAATGATGTGTTTAATATTACCTCTATAGAGTTAAATATTTTACGGTCCTAGTTCACAGAAAATATTCTTACAATGAATGTCAAAAAGACCAAAATTTATGCCTATTGCGTTGCGCCCAGCGAGCGGGCCGCCCGCGGACCTCAGGCTCGTGCTGCACTCGTGCGGCGACACGTCCAATACGAGGTGCCATTGTCAGGTGATTGAGAGGGTCAGTGAATATAAATATCTTGGGGTTATTATGGACTCAAAGTTAAGGTGGGAAAACCATTTAAATCTTTTAAAATCTAAACTTAGAAAGATGATTTTTGTCTTCCATCAACTAAGTAAAATTCTAAATGAAAAAGAGCTCAAAACAATTTATTTCGCATATGTTCAATCTTATCTACAATATGGCTTAATTGCGTGGGGGGGGGTACTTTTCAAACTCTCGTTGAACCTCTAAATGTAATTCAAAGATCAATCATTAAGGCTGCTTTTAAAAAACCGAAACGTTTTCCTTCGATAGAATTGTTTAAGGAATCTGGGTTGTTAACTATTAGACAATTATTTATCATAAGATTACTTATCTTCTACCACGGTCATTCTAACCTGATAGTGGCTCCCGTTACACACAATTACCGCACCCGAAGCGCATTGGGCGCGGGCCTGCAGGTTCCAAGAGTTGTTAAATCAATGAATTTAACTAATTCTTATTTTATTTCGAACTTTTTATTACGTAAAATCCCTCCTGCATTACGGAACCTTCAGGTCCCGCTCGGGGCGTACAAAAGAGAGGTGGCCGCATGGCTGGCGGAGACTGGTCCTGATAACGCTGAGTCGCTTATCACCCCCGAATACTCATTGTGACATTTGACCTTGACATCCTCACTGACGACTGAAACTCAACTTTCACTTTTCAGCCCACGTCTCAAAAGTTTCTAATTTTTTTAAATTGTTAAGTGATTACTTAAAAAATTATATTTTATTATTTTTTATGTTTATTTTGTACCAACCTTTTTATGAAAGCTTTTATATTTAAATTACAACTGTAAATGCTTTGGGTTTATTATGTTACTTTTGTTTGCCTAACTTCGTTCATTGTCTTTCCATAATTGCGTCGTAATTCTTGGTTTAATGCCGAAACCTTTGTTAACATAAAATGTAGTTTATGTAGTTAAGTTTAAAAATGTGATAATAATATAAATAATTTTGTAACGATCTAATTAATGGATGCAGCCAGGGTGAACTCGCCACACGCACAGGTCCTCGTGACCCATGTGAGGTTTTTTTATTTTGATTTTTGTAATGCTGCCACTTTTGTTTATACAAATAAAGAATTGTTTGATTTGATTTGATTTGATATTACAAACAAAGAGAAAGTAAATGGTATTCATATTTTTGGACTGTTAATTGGCGCACGAGGAACGATTCCAAATTTGTTGCAGTATGGGGAAAATTTAATTTAAACAAAAATATCATCAAAATTATAGTGGAACGAACGTTAAAAGGATCAATTTACATCTTCAGAAATAAGCTCAAACCAAAATTTTAGCTTAGCTTAAGAAAATAGTGTTGTATTTTTGGGTCTCCTAGCAAATTGGGTCTAGTAGGTATTCTACTAATGTGAGCAGTTAGTACCTCTTATGTGAGTACCTTTATGATTTAATGTTTGGTAAAGAAATAAAGGGGAAAATATACATTACACCACCCTGTGTATACACACACACACACACACACACACACACACACACACACACACACACACACACACACACCACACTAATAATTTACAATCAGCCTTCATATTCAACTTAACTTACGTACCAGGGTGGTGTCGGTGTTTTAGAGCATGCATGTAATGTATATTTCCCCCTTTATTTCTTTAAGAGGGGATTTTTTTATTTATAATTTATTTCTTATTCTGCTTCTTATTCTTTTAAGAGCGGCTGAATCATTTGTCAAAATTATTAATTAACCATCTGGACTCAATTTCGAACCTTTAAAAAACTAAGTTTTCCCTGGATGGAAAATGGAAACCTTCTGATTAACTGAGACCTACAAACACCCAACTGCTCAGCGAAATGTTACAGAAACTAAGTGACTTGAATTTCTTATCGTATAAAAATCTCCTCGCATAGAGGTCGATCAGTTTCCAACAATAGCGACATTCATATCAGCAGTCTAATGTAGCAGCGTCGTCATTGCCGTAATGTATCCATTCTGGAAGTGGCCGTCTGTCCCAGAAAATTTTTATGTCGGGTGAACATATCTGATAATATTTTAAGTGTCTTGGAAAAAAATTGAAAAGTTTATTCTTTATACTTACACAATAATAATATTAGTGTATGAAACGATTGTATTATGAAATCCTTTAAACCACGAGTGTGAAGTTAGAACACGAGTGACGCTTATTAAATCATCTGATGTGCGATAGTTGAATTAATTTATTTTCACACTGCTTTTTTAAAATGCCGAGCTCTCATTGGCTTAGAACCTTTATCTTAATGTGAATGTGACTCCTATTTCTTAAGGACCTTATTATGCCACGGGTTTGTTTTTCGATTAACAAAGTATATCTTTTTGACGTTACTTCTAATATTACAGTATATTGAAAAAAATATAAAGAAATTAAAAAAACATTTTGCGTATGAAAATTGGTTGATACGGGAAATTCTTTACACCCAAATAAAAATTAATCAGGTGTTCAGCATAAAAAAATACTTCCACTTTTAAAACAAACTTAAAATAAATTTGTCTTACCCGCCAGCCAAAAAAAAGCACATATCAATCAAAAAATTACATAGCTGAACACCCCACTTTTTGACCATTTTAAACCGTATACATGCTGATTGCGTTATAAGAGCTACAGTGCCATAAGATTGTTCGAAATGGTCAGATAACGGTGTTGAGGACCCTTCAGTTCTCCTATATAAACTAATTAGCGATAAAGTTTGCTCCAAAGTTGGTTTGTTCTTTTTAATTCCATCATTGAAAGACAATGTATGGTTTTATCTATGTAAAACAATGCTGTAATACTCGGTTACTTTCATCTTTCAAATATCGTTTGTTCAACTTCCTTCTAATTTTAACACAATTAATATAATAAATTTGATATTGATATTGAGCTTATTTTATGCCCAAGAATTAAAAGATAGAAATTTCACAAATAACTATTTATTGTTTATGTTTACAGGTTAATTGTTTTAAATTAGCATGAAACATTTAAAAAAAAGGATCCCAGATATGATCGTCCAACATAACCGCTGCCCCGGACAGACACAATAACACCAGAATGGATACATTACGGCGACGCTGCTACATTGGACTGCAGATATGAATGTCGTTACTCTACCGAACTGCTGAACCAATTTGTATGGGTATTTTATGGACAAAATTGCACAAGAAATTTGTTATTTGGTTAGAGAAAAATAGTAGTGTAAATAGATGTATTTTGTGGTGGTGGGCACACTTACTAGGTCTAAGGTCTCAAATAGCAGAGTACAATGCCACAAACTACACTTTAAATGGATGACCGAGACGGAAACGGCAGGCAAACAAAGTTTCCATAAAAATCATATAAGTAAAACTTAAAAATGCAATAAATACTCAACTTTTTGACGTCTGGTTTGTGGCTTTTTATTCCAAATGCAAAGACGTTTAAAACTATGTATGATGTGACAGAGGACAAAGAAGTTTTAACTTAACACCCTTTAAGGGATGTCCCTCTTGGAAGTCTTGCAGAAATCTGCTGTGGCCTTTGTGAAATCATATATCATCTTAAACGTCTTTGCATGTGGAGTAATAAGCCACAAACCCGATGTTAAATGGTTGAGTATTAAGAAAGCTATTGCATTATTAAATTTTACCCATATGATTTTAATGGAAACTTTGTTTGCCTGCCATTTCCGTTTCGATCATCCATTTGAAGTCTAGTTTGCGGCATTGTACTCTGAGGCTAAGTGAGGCCTTTAATTTGATACCGAACTCGACCTATCCTTCTATTTGAGAATTTTTCTGACTCCTCGTGGGCCCTTAAGGGATAAAAAATTGATAATAGCTTAAAAAAGAGTAGACATTATTTTATTATTGATATACCAACTCTCATTACTTCATCTTTGGGGCAGACCCAAACCTATGGCCAACAGGAAGCGTTGCACACACTTAACTACACTTTTTTCATATATAAATTACATTTAAAACTAACCGGAGAGGCTTGTTATAGAGATACCCATACAAATGAAGTAAGGAAATATAGGTATGTAAGAAATATGTACGCTGCATTTGAGTTACTGGCACGAACAAGTGGGGAACTGTGTCTTCCCATAAACATTAGCAGGTAAAAAAATAGTGCTTATGTTGTAGAGTTACCAGTTGGCCCGGAAAAGAAACTCATCACTCTGAGATTATTATTGTTTTGTTGCCGTATCTTGAAGATAAATTGTATACATTTGAATAACCCCAAAATCGGGTATTTTATTAACACCCAGTTGTACAGTTATTTGCATACAGGAGAAGGGGGCATGGTTTGAATGCACAGACGCGTGGGCCAGCGTGGACCCTGACATCATGACTCACCCTTGTTGCTCAAAGAGTTGGTGTTTTCATCTGAATTTGAATAAAAATTATTTTATTTCCACCACCCATTATTTTAAAACGATGTACTGATACCCGAACCTATTTTTCAATATATCTTTGTCAATATACCAATAACTCATGATAAAACATTAATCAAATATTTTTTTATAATATAACTGAGGTCATTAATCTCATTCTTCATGGAGAATTTTTTTAATACTATCCACGCTTATGAAGTGAAAAAAGCTCAAATTAATAACAATACATGGACCTAAAAATATCATGGTTATTGATGTCCTCAAGCGATCCAATATTGTTTACTTCAGTTTTATTATTGTCATTTGCTAATCAATTGAATTGAATTTATTTGTATCAAGCGTTTTAGTGGAAAATAAAATTAACCCCAAATGATAATAAAACCGTCTTTTATATTATCTCACACCTAACTTTTTATTATTTTAATGTTAAATGAATTACGAGTTCTAAGACTGTAGACTTAGAAAATTAATACAGAAAAAACCTTGGTATGTTAATAAACTGTGCACTCTTAGCACAAAAACGAAGGTTCTTTGTCTTGTAATTTATGACACAATTTCAAACAAATACAATTTACAAACACAATTTCAACAGAAAAAATATTGTTAAAAATCAAGAATTCACTAGTAACATGTAGTAGTGTGAATAATAAACAGCAACATGTTACCTAACCGTTGTAGTTAAAAAATAAAGTAGATTCTTTACCAATGTAAATGCAACTTTGATTGGATTAATGAAAAATAAATTATATTGAAACAAACCTCTATCTTGTTTGTATTTAAAATAATTTCGTAAATGATCAATACACCATGGATTCGTTCGCTAAACATGGTTTATTTCGAAAAAAATTAACACAATCTTGTCATGGTATTTTTTTATATTTATTTTTCCACATCATATCAAATTATTTAACATTTATGTATCTTCTCCCTCCCTCTTAACTCAATAGTAAAATTTTAAAAGAAACCAAATCCATGTACTGTTATTATTTAACGTGCAAGTTGTTTCTACTGGAAGTAAATAATGAGATCAAACTATACCAGCCTAATCAAGAGGACAAGTTCTCTGAGATGTCTCGTCACTTGAATTGTAAATCATTTTGATTTCTCCTGTGTGGAGCGACACGAGTGAACCACATTCAATAGGATCGCAGCGGCAAAGCCCCTGACACGCAGAGCAGGTGCATTGTTCGCTGTGAGGACGAGCAGTGATGCGAAAATAATCCCACGAAACGCAGTCACTCCGGTAGAATACCTCGTCACTTCCACCTGTACACTATACAAGACCTCACATATTCTTAACTCCTGACACTGCTTAATTATTCCTTAACATATGCAGTGTAGGCTTGTCTTATGGTGTTAAAACTTTTTTAGCGTACTAGCGAAAATGTTTAATTGATGTGGTTATTACATACAATCTTAAAATGTTAAAAACATGACATTATCTATGAAGGTAATTTCTTGTATGCAATTTCTTGTAATTTTACTATCTTCTTTACGCTGTGGATTGATAGTTGTAGAATTAAAATACATAGGTACATAAATACTATTAAAATAACAAATATTTATTTATTACTTGTTTGAAATCGTGTTATGATTAAATATGAAAATACGCATTATAATGATTTTTACCACTATTTCTACTTTTATGATCTAAGTTTCCAAATCCAGACAAGTATATTTTCTGATATATAACCGAAAACGTACAATCTTTGGTTTGAGTCAGCCAACCAGCGGTGCTGCCCGGTCCGTGTTTACGTGGTGATGTCAACTGTGCAGTATGAGCAAGTTGTTGTTGCATGTTGTCGCAAATGTATGTGAAGTTCCTTTAATACCTGCATTTATTTTAAATCTTTAGATAGCGTCTATAAATGTCTTTGACCTATAGTAAAAAAAGGTCAGTCTTGTGATGGCTTAATCATGCCAACTGTGCGAGAGGGTCTGAGATTTCAACTAACGCCACTCCGAGACAAGACCCGATACGATTGAGCAAATTGACTGACGGATTATTGCCATAATTTGGTCTTGAAAAATTATATAATTCTCATTATCAAACTGAATTTGATTTATTAAGAACAAAATAGCTAAGGGAGAAGATAAGTAGTTATAAAATAGAATGTTTTTTTGGAGCCTGAATAACACTTAAGTGACGAGGCTAGTTGCTGATGGGATATTTGAATCAGCATTAATCAGGCGTTTTTAAGCAATAATTGTATTCATTGGCAATTCGGAAACCAATGATCAACCGATAATGCAACAGGCTTCGCTTGTAAAAGCCAATTTTACTGTAATCACATAGGGGTATAATTTTTCATAATATGGGCTACTTAAAATTTATATTTATATTTCAAATTTAATTCATTTAAGTTATGGGGCATAATAATACAATGAAAAGTGTATGCAAGGTTAGACACGAAGGTCATGAATTATTATTTCATATTTTAAAGTCTAACTACCTCTGGAATGGAAGTGAAAATGGCAAGTTATCACAAAATGCAGCCAGCAACGTGCCGTGTCGTTTGTTATGACAAAGACACATAGATAGTTGTTACACGACGCATTGTGAATATGACCGTTAAAGTTAAAACATGTAGTTATTTATTATCATTAATATAAGCAACCCATTCTAACTTGTGTTATTTTTTAAATGTATGGCTATGATTGCCAATAAACTGTGTATACACTTAATATTAATGAAATGAACTGAATTGAAATTAAATTATATGAATTTATTTATGTCAAATAAGAGAACATTATAATCAATTAGTACAGAGTACTTGGTTACAAATAACACTAATTGTAATTAGGACTCCACGTGGGCAAAATCATGTTGGTGAAGTCTGAGTTCGTTGGTCTTAAACCAAAGGAATAAAGCACAGAATACACTATACTGTTGCAATATACAGTACTCAACATTTTTATTCATATATGTTAACATCAAGAGTTAAAGGACACGAATAATTCAACAAGAAAATACTTCTGTTCCTTACTGTCTAATTTCTTATAGTCTAAAAACTTTTTCTTAACTACCTAAAATAAACTTGAAGTAATGTCACTTCCCCTTATGGTGTGTGATGGCATTAATGCTGAGGTTGTTTTCGGTTGAAGTTTATCACCACCAACTGATGAATAGGGATATCTCATTTGATTAGACGAAGCTCTTCTGCAGAGGTAAAACAGAATTTAGTTAGCAGTTTTTAAGAGTAAAACAATTTGTATCAGGAGATTCTACCACGGTAGGATGATTTTGGGGCATAATGGTATCAATCTGTTTATTCAAGTATTTGCATAGCAAATGAAATCTGTATCAACAGCAGAGTAGTCTTTCTTATTTATTTATTTCCACAACAAAGGCAAATTTACAAAGATTGGCTCACAAACTAATAACAGAATTAAATCTTGAGTGCTAATGTTTAATCTGGAGCTAATAGTGCTCTACAGGCAAACTTTCTGTTATATTTTTGGGGCGCCGGAATTCTACCCCCAGGAAAAGTACCCCCACCAAAAAACGCCACGTCATTTTGACGTCACAGGTATGGGGGTAGTTTTCCGGCCGCGAACTTTTGAAGAGAATACATTAAACTCTACTTCAATGATTGGTTACGCACTTTTATAATTTATTTTTATAATTAACAATTTAGGCCATGTTTTGTAAGTTTACAAGGGGTGGAAAACTACCCCCGGAATTCTACCCCCGGAATACTACCCCCAGCAAAACTACCCCCGGCAAACTACCCCCAATGGACCAGACCCGGAATACTACCCCCGGAAAACTACCCCCGGAATTCTACCCCAGAAAAACTACCCCCAATGGACTAGACCGGGAATTCTCCACCCGCGAAAGTACTTCCACGTACACAATTCCTTAAGTATTTAACAATTGTTATTTTATGTACGTGTTTTTTTTTTTTTTTTTTTTTTTAATTTCTATTATAAAATAATAATATGTTAAATTTACATTAATACAAAGTTGCCCTTCGGGTAATCTCGTTCTTTACCCTCACACGCCGTCAAGTTTTATAATAGGCCTATGCTTTAGTTTTATATTACCACTCTTCCCTCAATCCTTTACAGGCTTTTAGCTGTGTGTTTTTATTGACATCAAATAAAATATATACATTTCCGTGCCATGATATACTTTGATATTATGTTTATAATTTTCAGTACCTGGGGGCCAAGCATTAGCTCGGTAAACTTAAACAGTAATATTTTTGATAGTAATATAATTTACAGACAGCCCGGTGCAAAAATGCTTATTCCTTGTTCAAGACGAGCTCGTTCGTTCCACTCACTCGTCTTTCAGCTTCCTTTTTCGGTGCTTTCAGACTGTTTCAAAGTAGGCCTACGGGTCTCGTGTATATTTGTTAAAACACATGTTGAATGTGTAACACGAGGATTCTATAATTATTTAGTTAGCTGGTGTTTGCTTTATTCTTTCAAATGCTTTTGTTTTTAAATTCAAATGTAATTCTACAACATGTGTTTTAACAAATATACACGAGACCCGTAGGCCTACATTGAAACAGTCTGAAAGCACCGAAAAAGGAAGCTGAAAGACGAGTGAGTGGAACGAACGAGCTCGTCTTGAACAAGGAATAAGCATTTTTGCACCGGGCTGTCTGTAAATTATATTACTATAAAAAATATTACTGTTTAAGTTTACCGAGCTAATGCTTGGCCCCCAGGTACTGAAAATTAGAAATCTAATATCAAAGTATATCATGGTATGGTAATGTATATATTTTATTTGATGTCAATAAAACCATACAGCTAAAAGCCTGTAAAGGATTGAGGAAAGATTGGTTATATAAAACTAAAGCATAGACCTACTATAGAACTCGACGGCGAGTGAGGGTAGAGAACGAGATCACCCGAAGGGCAAGATTGTGATAATAAAAACTTATCATTTCTATTATTTTATAATATTAACAATTAATAATAATAACAATTGTTAAATACTTAAGGAATTGTGTACGTGGAAGTACTTTCGCGGGTGTAGGATTCCCGGTCTATAGTCCATTGGGGGTAGTTTTGCTGGGGGTAGAATTCCGGGGGTAGTTTTCCGGGGGTAGTATTCCGGGTCTGGTCCATTGGGGGTAGTTTTGCCGGGGGTAGTTTTGCTGGGGGTAGTATTCCGGGGAGTAGAATTCCGGGGGTAGAAATCCGGTTGGTGTTTGGTTTGCTATAATGTTAATTTAGAGCGACCAAATTAAATAATAATGTATTTATAAAACTGAGGGTACTTTTCCGGCCGCGAGCCAAAACTCCATGCCACTTTAAGCTCCGCCCCTCGTGACGTCAAAATTACGTAGCGTTTTTTCATGGAGGTACTTTTCCTGGGGGTAGAATTCCGCTACCCCATATTTTTTAACACAATCGTTTAGTGGTTTCTATTGATTGTTTTTTAATATATTCGGGCAAAAAGCGAAGTCATATTATTCTTATTTTCGTTGTACTCAATACTCTTTCTTTAAGTCAGTTAGAGACCGTTCCCTTTTTGTGAATAATATTGCGTTACCAGTGATTTCCATGTTTTATTCGGCTAACGAAGCCGCTATGTTTTAAATAACAACTGTTGATTAAACCTTTTAAATTTCACAGAATATCCTAAAAGTTTTGCAAAACATATTTTTATTAAAATTTCATATCTCTCTATCGTATGTAAAATCCCCAACTAAATCAAAGAAGACATTCACTATAATGCAGATAGGATTGGTCAATCAACTACCTAGTTGATATTAAATTCCACAAGAGCCTGCACAGGTACATGTTATACCAATAAACCAATACCACTGTCAATCCAATATACTGTGCATGGAAATGGCAAATATTAAGAGAATGAAGACTAATATTATTGTTATACTTCAAATTTAGAAACTCATATTTTAATCAAAGATATTACTTTTTAAAAGTTTTTTGTTAGAATGTTGGTTGTTACGTAAGTCAGGTAGCACGGAATCATTGTTTTATTCCTTAAGAACTAAAAACAATGGAAATCACTTCTTAGTTTTCAAAAACTTTTACTTGCTTGAATTTATTTATGATTCCTATATATAAGATACCATATTCTTTATCTTTAGCGTCAGCATTGAAATTTTGTAATTGAAATCTCGTTTGATATTTGGACCGTAAAAGTTAATCCTGTAATATACGCAATGGAAAGCTTAATACTCTACAAACTGGGATGGTTTTTTAATCCTTTAAATCACACATAGTGTTTCTCTAAATTTGATGGTTACAAAACATCCTTAAATTATTGAATACTCGGTATTCTTTGTCTAACTAAGAAATTAAGCAACAATACTGAAACATCATTTATGTGTTGATATTTTAAAAGCAATAAAAAATACAAGTTTTTACAGTTAGAAGTTCTGAGGGGGTATCTTCATCTGGAAATTCCTGTATTTTAACCGTATTTAATATTTAAGTTTCTCTTAAGTGGGGAAGTCCTGCTGAAACGATTACCATTGATACAATGCGATAAATCCATCACAACTTGAAGAAGGATCTCGTCGATGGTCTAGACGTCGTACTTGAAACTTTGTACAATAATACACCGGCAGTATTATTGTTTTCCTTTAATACTTTATTATAAGATCTATTTATAATAGATATCTGGTGCGTGATCTGTATTTACTTGACATTAATTCTCTCCGTCGTGTAGATGCTCATTATTTAAGATACTTGTCGAGAAATGACTCTGAATTCACGTTTTTACTGTGACCTACAGTAGTCCAAATTGATTTGCACAGTTCAATGACCTCTCAGAAGGTCAATAGGAAATGACGTATCCAAATTACGTAATCGGTCAAAATCATAAATTTATCAATCATATACACTTTTCTATGAGGAAAAGTTCTTATAAATGCTTTTTAGATAGGTCTAAGTAACAAATGTGTGTGGTTTTTAATTTTGGAAACATTGCTTGGATGCTTTTATTTAGAATAAAGGGGTTTGAACATTGATTTTGATGATTAATTTGTGAACTTTTACTATTAGTACTACTACATAAATTATTATAACAGTCAAAAAATACCATACCACTATTCTATATTAAATTGTTAACTTAATAAAAGCCAAACGCGTCCTTAAAATAATATATACTTACAAAACCAATGTATTAATAGAAATTTAGAAGTTGATAGTATTTAGTTGAAAAACTATAATATCAGAAGAACTTAAGAAATGCACAATACATTTACACGATAGATGTGTTAGATATATTTAAAAGGAATAATTTTAGTTCTACAAAAATAAGTAAAATCAATTCAAATATGTTGCAGTACATACAAATATTTTCTCTTGAACGATAAACCGGCAGGAAAAGATTTTTGTTAGCATTCATAATCCATTCTATTGGTATAAGATTCCAACTGCGTACTTTTTCCTTGGAGGGAACGCTGATTCTTCATAGCTTTGGGTCCTTTCATAAAAATTATGTAATATGATAGTGAGGGAATGGGTAAAAAAAAAATACTAATTTGCATTATTATTTATCCAATGATAAAACCATACTATTTAAGGAGCAACATTGATTATTTTCAATGGTAGATATGAAGGTATGTTTGCGAAGCTTCTCCACATATTATAGACAGCTTTTATTTCTTCGTTTTTTTATTTTTTAATTTTCTTTTATATAAGATAATTGTTAGAGTAAATTCTGTGTTCGAAACATTGTTTGAACAAACATTGTGGGCACTCAGAGAAAAGAGATCCTTCTTGGCATATGATAATATAGAATTGAAACTGTTGTGTGGTTTTTTATAGGACGATTAAAAGAAATACAATCACAATTCATTTAATTTTTATAACTGATATTTTTAACCAATGCAAGAAACATTTAAATTGATTTATTGAAAACAAATGCAATAGCATTTCTTTGCTTTAGTCAAGGGCCACTTCCAATGGTGATAAGTGATTAGCTCGTTCGGTCAACAATCGTCGATAAGACGCTTATGGCGGCCCTCAAGTGATACGTCAACGCAGCTGTGAGCAGAGCGGCGTGCGCCAATGTAATGCCCCTGTGATCTCTAAGGTAACTTATACAGGAGAGGCCGAATTAGTATATGTAAAGTGTACAATAATAGAAACTAATTTTTAAATGTTTACCCTTAAATAAATAATCACTGCACTTTAATAACTTTTCCTCAGGTGAATTGTAATTTTAATTTAAATCAAACGCCTTCATATTAATGACGTTTTATTTGTGAAAATAAAAGTTTGTCTTGCAAAATTTAAAATAAACGCTGTTAAAGTAAATTACTTTGCTGCTTTTATTGTGCACATTCTTAAAGAAGGTTCTAGACTATAGTTTTTTTTAACTACTCTAATATAAATAGTTTAGCATATTTTTAATAATTAAGTCCATTTCTTCTTTTACTAGCACAATTGTTTCTTTTCAGGAAAAGTAGAAATAATAATTTAGCCCTCTGAAATGTAATGAAACTTTCTTAATCATTTAATCCATGTTAAATTTTCAATATGAAAAGTGCTGTATCAAAATAGATTATCTTTAAATAAAATAGTACGGCCCCAGAGATATCAGGGCATGACAACTTGAAATGAGCTGAATTACAACTTGTTATTTTAACTTTGACAAAATAAATTATAGTGTAGGACAACTTAAATTTATTTAAAAACAATAGTTGTAAGCATATTATTGTTTAATTTATAATTTTCTTTCATATTACAAAAAATTTTAATTCATTTAGTTTTATTGTATTTTTTTGTGTTGGGGGTTTTTACAGTTAGATTTTATTTTTTAAACCCGGTAGGAGATTAAACGATTGGGCGTCGGTGAGCCAATGTTCTTTCAAATACTGCTATTATTTAATCTTGATGACAGGGTTAAAGGGAATTAATCACTTAGACTTTGGCTTTGATCTCTTGGTTTAATTGTAGCTTAAGGAATAGGGCTCAAGGTAGAGAAGTTAAATATTGATGTAATATAATATTCAAACATTAAGTTTGAATATTGAATATTAAAATAATCGCATTGTTATTTTTTATGATTTTTATGGATTATAATTTTTACGCTACATTTTTTAACATTAATTAAAATTGACTGATTTGGGTAGTGTGATAAACTATGGTTTACCTCTAAGTATTTACCTTACCTAG
Organism: Neoaliturus tenellus; assembly: GCA_030545055.2. Taxonomy (NCBI): domain Eukaryota; kingdom Metazoa; phylum Arthropoda; class Insecta; order Hemiptera; family Cicadellidae; genus Neoaliturus; species Neoaliturus tenellus. The sequence goes on from CM061531.1 coordinate 202,001,812, forward strand.
AGATATTATATTTCTGTACGTATCTACTTCATTACTACCTATTTCCTAATGCAATATATGAGTAACAATATGAAGATTAAAGCAGCTTGAAAAATTATCTTAATTGTAAGTTTTGCTATGTGCAATAAATTACAAAACCAATGTATTAATAGAAATTTCATTATAATAATAATAATTATGAAACTATTATTATGAAACAATAAATAATTATGAAACTAAAACAACAAATAATTAATGAACAACAAAAATAATTATGAAACTAAAATATTATAAGTAGTGAAAAATTCTTTATTGGCATCATTCACAACTTAGACTTGGCACGTAAAATATTACATACATTGTTATGTAGCTTTTCAAAAAAATGCATTTAATCATACAAAATTCTGTTACAAACATTGTAAAAATAATGCACAATGTTATTGAACTACAATTTACAATATGCTTTATTGTTTTTCATAAAAGAGAAAAACAAAAAACAAACAAATAATTTGAATTCTGTTGACAACGAGGAATAACTAATTCATCACGCAACAATTAGTAATTGTAAAAACTAAAGTTCACCAGCTTGCCGGCACGCAACACGTAGTCGCATTGTTAGATTTAAACATCGAAACCTCGTTATATGATGCCTGACAAATTAAACCAATTCATTGTGCTCCCATTAATGATTTATAATATCATTTTAAATTATATCGACTTAGTGTTTTATGTAAAGGTTTAAGACATATAAGTTTTATTTCTTCTTTTTTCGTTAATGATTAATAATCTTAGCTCAATACTTTATAAAAATTTGCAATGATACTTTCAATATTATTAACGATACACCAATCAATCACATGCCGGTATACTAAACAATGGCAAAGGCGTTGTGCTATGACATGCTTTGAGTATTAGTATGTAAACTATAAACTATGTAACCTAATTTTGATCATTCAAAGACAAAGGCAAAATTATCTGTTGCAAATAGTTACTGGTAAACATGACACCGTGTAGTCAAACTATTTGAACAAACAACTAGAGTTTGTGGAGTCCATCTGTCAAAGAGACGAAATGATCTGTCCTTCTAAAGAGAAGGCATCAAAGGGTTATTGGAACACCTACGATTTATTTAAAACGAATCGTTTCTGTCGATAATTGACGGATAAAGCTCCATCCTTGGCGATCGAGTGGATCGCTAGGCAGATGGTACAAAATATGTATAAAATGTACTTTTTAAATTGCTATTTCCTTTAAATTGGTCTTCTGCTTTTGTGGTTAGGTAACTTAAAGGTTAGTAATAAATAGTTTAAGAATTAAAACTTATTTATTCATTTTTTCATCTACCAACTATAAAACTGCAGTATTAAACTATTATTTTTTATTTTCACCTAAAGAATAATTCATTAATAAACTGACCATAGTAAACCAAATCCTCCTTGAACAATTATAGCTCTTCTATTGTATTGAGGCAAAATACCTTTTGTGTTTACAATCAGCTGATTGAAAGCGTGTACAATAAGTTCATTGCAAAGGTTTGGAAATGTCAATATTTTAAATTTAAGAAAGTGCGGTAACGTTAAATTAAATCAAATCTGCTATATAGAAAATTTTTGCTTTTATTTGGTACATACTGCGTGTAAATCGGTGCAGTGGAGATCTCAAACTGTCTAAAGGGTTGAAAATGTTGGCTTTTCCCCATGTTAAATCTCCAAAAGAAAAGTTTATTTTTTATTTTTGACCAATTTAAGGTAAATATTTTTAATACAAATAAAACACGCTAATTTAGGCCAGGAAACGTGTTTTGGTATAACCCACATGTAAATCGGCCCAGAAGAAGTCAAAAGCTTTATTTATGATAAACAGGATAAATGGTTATTCCACGACAAAATAAGGTTAATTTTCAAGAATAAAAAAGGATTCACCCCTCCTTATGTTACGTCACACTCTAAGACTGGCCTATTCATACATACGTGCATGTTATCAATGGTTATATTGAATTCAAAAAAATAATCCACAATATTCAAAATGTATACATCGAGATAAACTATAAAACATATACGTGATTACAGAGAGATGCTGCCTGTATTGTTTTGGGTATGCGATCTGATCACCAGCGCAATCTAGTTGTTAATTCAAACAGTACAACACAACAATACCATACGTCAACAGCCGTTATCTTTACTGACATTAATCTTTACTTGATCAATATCCTTAGTTTACGATTGATATCCTTAGCTATGATTTGTTGAATATAAGTTTGTCAAAATTTCATCACATTATGAAATAGAGAAAATACAGTATTTAAAGGTAGTAAATGACTATTCAAAAATATTTTAACTGAACGGTCTTAAAAATGTTTTCTGTATTTATGAAATGGGCGAGGTTATTTATTATGACCATACAAATTCCATTATATATATTTTTATGCTATATTTAAATAAATTTGAGTAAATAAAACTTTATTTATTTATTTTATTATATTGACAGCAAGTTTGATTTCAGCGGAATCAATAAAAATCAATTATCATTAATTTGAGTCTTATAACTCCAGTCACAATTTACAGCGTTTTTACCGGTATTCTTCTAAAGTGTGATCCTGGCGGCATTAATTGTAAATTTGTCGTATGATGTAATACAATCAAAGAGGTAATTAAAAAATTAATTCACCACCCAATTCATTTCCCCGTTAGGCGTACCAATTCATTTAGTTGGATCATGACGGTACAACGTTAATTAAACCATTTTAGTATTTAATAGAGTTCGTGGGCCATAACCACCAGCACTCTATGTATGATAATCAGACTAACAATGAAAGCTAACAATTTAAATTCCATTATCAGCAATATGGCAGATTGACCATGTGTTTTATTGCATTTATGACTAAAAGAATATAAAGTGGAATTCAACCAAAACTATATACCGTACTGTTGAATAATTTAAATTGTTTGTAATTTACTTTATATAAATATATAAACGCTATTTCATAATCATAATAACTGTAGCGTATGAATAGTACAAATTATCATCAAAACACCTTTACACGTTCTGAAAATTATAAGTTGTCAGGTTTACAATCATGATATGTTCTATAGATAAGAAATACAATGTGTGAGAAATTAGTTTTAATGTAAACGATGTACTCGGAGTATATTGAGAAAGATCCGAATAATTCATGGACAAAAAAAATGTTTTATTAATTAAACCTCTAAATTGATTTTTACTTGAGGCTTAGCTAATTCTTCACTCAGTTCACCTCACCATTATACAATGAAACACAAAAAAGGCATTAGTTAACCCCATTATTTACAACAAGACTTTCTCAGGCACTGAAGTAATTTGTTTAGGCATCTGGTTATGTCGTTAGTTCTGACATCACCAAATATACAAGAAAAGTTTCATCAGATTTTAGTTTTTATTAACTTCACATGGTAAAAATATAGTCTACACTATTACGACCAAATCTATGGAATATGGTTGTTTACAGAGCAATATTTTTCTTATTTTCGTTGGTTTAAAAATAATAATCTAAAGAAACTGGTCATGAATATTCTTATATCAAGTTATGTTTTTAGATTGAGAAATTACATTTCTATCTTATCTGCCTTTTTAAAATCATAGCCATAGACTCATAAAATATTAGGAAATTCAAAGTGTTATTTAATACTTGTAAGATGCCTGTTTAATTGTATTAATTGTAAAACAATATAAAAGGAGTGCGTATATAATAAAGTATTCGTCTTACGGATAAAAACAAAAAAAGTTTCGATCACACCTTCGTCTTACATTTTATCGTGGCAACTTCGGTGACAGAATACTCCATGTGGTGAACCAAGAAAATTACGGGGGATCTAAAATATGAACGATATAGATTTGGTGTTTGCATACATATTTAACTGCATGCTGACTGCATCGTATGTGCGATTCATCAGTTACCCCCAGGCTCCTCCGAGCTGCGAGAGATCCGATTATCGGGCATTGCTCACATCAACACAATATCTCAACCCATCAGTTACCCCCTGGTTGATCATTGCTTGTGTCAACGCCCCAGCCTCCACCGAGCTGCGAGAGATCCGATTATCGGGCATTGCTCGCGTCAACACAACATCTCAACATATCAGTTACCCCCTGGTTGATCATTGCTTGTGTCAACGCCCAAGCTTCCACCGAGCTGCGAGAGATCCGATTATCGGGCATTGCTCGCGTCAACACAACATCTCAACCCATCAGTTACCCCCTGGTTGATCATTGCTTGTGTCAACGCCCCAGCCTCCACCGTGCTGCGAGAGATCCGATTATCGGGCATTGCTCGCGTCAACACAACATCTCAACCCATCAGTTACCCCCTGGTTGATCATTGCTTGTGTCAACGCCCCAGCCTCCACCGTGCTGCGAGAGATCCGATTATCGGGCATTGCTCGCGTCAACACAACATCTCAACCCATCAGTTACCCCCTGGTTGATCATTGCTTGTGTCAACGCCCAAGCTTCCACCGAGCTGCGAGAGATCCGATTATCGGGCATTGCTCGCGTCAACACAACATCTCAACCCATCAGTTACCCCCTGGTTGATCATTGCTTGTGTCAACGCCCCAGCCTCCAACGAGCTGCGAGAGATCCGATTATCGGGCATTGCTCGCATCAACACAACATCTCAACCCATCAGTTACCCCCTTGTTGATCATTGCTTGTGTCAACGCCCCAGCCTCCACCCAGCTGGGAGAGATCCTATTATCGGGCATTGCTCGCGTCAACACAACATCTCAACCCATCAGTTACCCCCTGGCTGATCATTGCTTGTGTCAACGTCCCAGCCTCCACCGAGCTGCGAGAGATCCGATTATCGGGCATTGCTCGCGTCAACACAACATCTCAACCCATCAGTTACCCCCTTGTTGATCATTGCTTGTGTCAACGCCCCAGCCTCCACCCAGCTGGGAGAGATCCTATTATCGGGCATTGCTCGCGTCAACACAACATCTCAACCCATCAGTTACCCCCTGGTTGATCATTGCTTGTGTCAACGCCCCAGCCTCCACCGAGCTGGGAGAGATCCTATTTTTGGGCATTGCTCGCGTCAACACAACATCTCAACCCATCAGTTACCCCCTGGTTGATCATTGCTTGTGTCAACGCCCCAGCCTCCAACGAGCTGCGAGAGATCCTATTTTTGGACATTGCTCGCGTCAACACAACATCTCAACCCATCAGTTACCCCCTGGTTGATCATTGCTTGTGTCAACGCCCCAGCCTCCACCCAGCTGGGAGAGATCCTATTATCGGGCATTGCTCGCGTCAACACAACATCTCAACCCATCAGTTACCCCCTGGTTGATCATTGCTTGTGTCAACGCCCCAGCCTCCACCCAGCTGCGAGAGATCCGATTATCGGGCGTTGCTCGCGTCAACACAACATCTCAACCCATCAGTTACCCCCTGGCTGATCATTGCTTGTGTCATCGCCCCCGCCTCCACCCAGCTGGGAGAGATCCTATTATCGGGCATTGCTCGCGTCAACACAACATCTCAACCCATCAGTTACCCCCTGGCTGATCATTGCTTGTGTCAACGCCCCAGCCTCCACCCAGCTGCGAGAGATCCGATTATCGGGCGTTGCTCGCGTCAACACAACATCTCAACCCATCAGTTACCCCCTGGTTGATCATTGCTTGTGTCAACGCCCCAGCCTCCACCCAGCTGCGAGAGATCCGATTATCGGGCGTTGCTCGCGTCAACACAACATCTCAACCCATCAGTTACCCCCTGGTTGATCATTGCTTGTGTCAACGCCCCAGCCTCCACCCAGCTGCGAGAGATCCTATTATCGGGCATTGCTCGCGTCAACACAACATCTCAACCCATCAGTTACCCCCTGGTTGATCATTGCTTGTGTCAACGCCCCAGCCTCCACCCAGCTGCGAGAGATCCGATTATCGGGCGTTGCTCGCGTCAACACAACATCTCAACCCATCAGTTACCCCCTGGTTGATCATTGCTTCTGTCAACGCCCCAGCCTCCACCCAGCTGGGAGAGATCCTATTATCGGGCGTTGCTCGCGTCAACACAACATCTCAACCCATCAGTTACCCTCTGGTTGATCATTGCTTGTGTCAACGCCCCAGCCTCCACCCAGCTGCGAGAGATCCGATTATCGGGCATTGCTCGCGTCAACACAACATCTCAACCCATCAGTTACCCCCTGGTTGATCATTGCTTGTGTCAACGCCCCAGCCTCCACCGAGCTGGGAGAGATCCTATTTTTGGGCATTGCTCGCGTCAACACAACATCTCATTGCCAAAATTCAAATGCCACGTTCTACATTCCTGTAACAGTAAACGAGAGAGTTTTTAATTGGTTTATTTCTCCTTATTGGCAACAGATTAATTGTTGCAAATAAGTCTCCATTATTTTAATTTGTAAAAGGTTTTTTTTACAATAATTTATAACCTGAACCGCCAATACAATGCATTTATACGATGCATTTTATCTATTGGACGTAAAATGAGAATATGGGAATGATTTAGAATATATAGAACACATAAAATACCCATTAAAAGTTCACGAAGTTTAATCTTGGTTAGAAGATGACATAGCTCTTACTCTACAAATAAAAATAATGAAAAACTTTCGAAGTTACGGAATATTAAGGTGTATTACTAATTTCACTAAGCGATTTTCCATTTCAACACTTTCAGATCAAAAAATTGACACTTGACTGGACGCTATAAGTACTTAGAATATACAACGAAGAACAACAGCGGTTACTCTTAAATAAAAAGTAGCTCAACCCTAAAATTACACTGATATACAAAATAGGTTATTGGCTATTATAAAATTATCTTTTTAATTTAATCTCGTAATATTCAAGTTTAAAATATACTTTGTGAAATTATATTAAATAATAATTGATTGATTATTGTAGGATTTAATATTGAATCCTAGCAGTGTCCACTGGTGCTGCAGCTAATAGGTTTTACACTCTTACATTATAGTTATTGATATATTTACATTTATTGAGTTCTATTTAATGGTTTGACTTGTAATATTTAAAGTATGAAGTAATATTTAAAGTATTTAGAGTATAAAGTGGGAAAAGTAGCACCTCCTGAGGTATATGTTTTTTCAAGTAGAATATGCATAAAGTAATCCAACTTTAGTCAAACAACCATACATAATTTAAACACATTTTCTAGTTCCTTTTCTTATGAAGGATGAATATTAAATTTCTGTGTTAAATTTCCAACATAAATCAGAGGTTGAAAGATATAAAACTATCACACAAATACATTGAGAAATACATCCCTGAGGTGTATGATTTTATAAGAAAAAAATCTTGACTAAAGTGGTTTAAATACCTGCAAATATGTAATCCAATTGTTGCTAATGGCAACTAGTTTCGATCCCTATGGGATCATCATCGGGCCGTCAAGGACATTAAAATGATTCTCTCTTCAAGTGAAGATCGTCGTTCCATTTAACATTTACACATTCACACACGGACACAAACATTACGAACATTATTAACGAACACGAAAACTACTAAAACACTAAACTGAGGTAGGCCTATTGACACGCGACGCGTACCGGGCGGAAGAGAAGTCCAGACTGCCGGTCAAGTTGTTTCGATACAAACAACTTGACCGGCAGTCTGGACTTCTCTTCCGCCCGGTACGCGTCGCGTGTCAATAGGCCTACCTCAGTTTAGTGTTTTAGTAGTTTTCGTGTTCGTTAATAATGTTCGTAATGTTTGTGTCCGTGTGTGAATGTGTAAATGTTAAATGGAACGACGATCTTCACTTGAAGAGAGAATCATTTTAATGTCCTTGACGGCCCGATGATGATCCCATAGGGATCGAAACTAGTTGCCATTAGCAACAATTGGATTACATATTTGCAGGTATTTAAACCACTTTAGTAATTGTATGTAATCCGGAGGCTAATAACCACAAAAATAAAAATCTTGAAGTTTGTATTAGCTAACACATTAAACAAAATTACCTACTTTGATGTGGTAGTTAGAAAAAAGTTAACAATGTAAGTGTTAATTTTCGTATTTTTACGGAAACCTAACATCTAAGGTTGACTTACATGAGATGGGTTGCATGGATGTATTGATATCAATAGGCCAAATACACCTTAATACGCTGGTCAGGCACATGGTTGCACATGGTATGAGCATTGAGGACTTCATATGTCAGGTACGGTATTATTAATTTGCAATAATGAAACCTCCAGCAATGATGATGTTCGTACTTCACGGTCCACGTAAACAAATGAATGCATTAATAGTAATTGTTAGTTTTTCTCTTGTCATGCTATTTTGCCAGTAAATTATAAATCAAATTGACTAAATACAGCAAAGAGAATGTTTTCAGAGAAACAAGTAGCAAAAGCCTAGTGTTCGTTACTGCTAAACTACAGCCAGAAGTATGTTTTCAGAGATGCTAGTAATTGACGATAGGCCACCCAAGTAGCAAAAAGCTAGTGTTTGTCACTGCTAAACTACAGCCAGAAGTATGTTTTCAGAGATGCTAGTAGTTGACGGTAGGCCACCCAAGTAGCAAAAAGCTAGTGTTTTTTACAGCTAAACTACAGCCAGAAGTATGTTTTCAGAGATGGTAGTAATTGACGATAGGCCACACAAATAGCAAAAGGCTAGAGATTACTCACTGCGACACATCTCCTTGCGCTACATAGTTTAAAAACTGGTTATATTAAATTAAAAAAAAAAAAATTATAATGTTTGGAAGAAAGGAATAGACCCTTAAAATTAAATGACTTTGGTTAAGGGAACAGTATAACAATCGGAGTAATATTTAACACTTTATCCATGTAATCACTTAATTATTCTTATTTATTCTCTGTTAATATGGTGGCTTACGAGGTTTCCATTTATGAAATAGTTAAATCCAAGAAAATTTTGTGAGAAATATTTTACCAAAGTAAAAAAAATCTATTACATAAAAACACAAGTAACTGTTTGCTAAAAACCTAATAAAACCAATCATTCTAGTTAGAAAATGTTCATGTAATTGTTGATGTCATTAGGTTAGGTTAGGTTAAAATATAAATCCAATAAACGTCTGCGGAAAGGCCCTGCTAACAAATTGATCGCACCCAATAACGCAATGGATAGATATTACATTTCGTGCTTGATTGGAGCACTTGCGAATCGGAACGCAATCGGTCGGGGTTGTTTTAACATAAATACTAACCTGTGTTTTGTACGTTTTAATTTGCAACTCTCCCTACTTGGCCTGTGAATTTAAAATTACTCAAAAGATAAAACAGTAGTTTCTTTTAAAAGGAAAGTAACACTTGAAGTTGATATATCATTGTGGATCTACGATTTCGGTGATATATAAAAAATAAAAACTTCTCAATATTATTGATAAAAGATCTAGATTATTAATTACGCAATTTGTTCAGGATTTGTTTGTAGGTATCTCGCTAGCCTAACGGTTAGCGTCTTGGACTTCGGTTCAAGAGATCACGGGTTCGATTCCCGGGGTGTCCACTGTCTTTGATGGGTTTGGACCGCTTTCCCTTACAAGCGTTAGTGTACACTGTATAATCCTCTTAAAAAATTGCCTTTGGCGTAGACACAAGCAAAAAAGAGATAAAAGTTCATTTATATTGTTTGGAAAAACTAATTAAAAACTACGTGTAAACTTCTTCTATCACATATCTTCATCTAAAAAAGAAAGACATGTCACTTTCGAAGAAAATCGAAACTAGTATGATACTTGACAATTTAATGAATAGTGAAACCAATTTTCTGGCTAATTAACATGCTCCCTGGGAGTACGTTCTCACCTGCATTGTAGATGAGCTTGAAGAGTTCTTAATTGATAATCTATCGTTTCTAAAGGTTTTTTATGTATTTTTATCTAAACTGTTAGAAACGAAAACGTATACTATATGATGCTACAAAAATAAAGAATAGTTTTAGGTTAAGATATCTGTTTTGTAACATAAATAATTTATGAATTAACATATTTTCTACTTTGACTAGACTTTGACGCATTTTCCAACATATTTCCAACTAAATTATTGGGTCAAGGCAAAGTTAAGTTTTATTAATGTTAACAAAACGGATTTAATAAGCTTGTGTCTGAAAGTTTTAAGCGTGGTTAAGTGAAAATAAAAAGGTTGTGTTACTTTTTATTTTAAAGAAACCATTTTGTTACCATAAGCTCAATTAATCTAATAAGCATTTTAGTGCGCCTTCTGCAGAAATTTATCCAGAAAAATCCCTCTTGGATAAGTAGTCACAAGTAATAATGTACTAGTTTAGTATTAAATTAAATGTTTTTTAATTGTATTAATTTGTAACCATTTGTATTACATTATGCATGGTACTTGAAACAAAAAGTATGTTGGAAGATGGAAAAAGTATCCGGACTACGGTAAACAATTTCAACACATTATTAAATGAACCTAGAAAATACTTAGTTTAGAAGAGCTTAGTAAGAACACTTCTTAGAAGGGCATGGCGGAATAGATATGGTTTACTGTTTACCTAATTTAACTTAGGGAAAGGGAATATTAAATTCAATTTTAGTAAAAAAACTCATCAATAGTGTAAAAACATAAGAAATACTTAACAGAAAATATCAAATGGGATCATATTAATTTAAATTCCTGGACAACTTTTTAAATATTTTTTAATATACGTAATATATATATATATATATATATATATATATATATATATATATATAATTTACCATTCTCTTTGAATTATTCATGTCAGAACCATTGTTATTCAAAAGCCTAACTACTTGTTTGAGCGGTTATGTTGGCAATAAAAATGACGTACCATTAGCAATAGTTTATGTTTGTGTTCCGAGCATTATTGTCGTAGGCTATAAACCAAACTGAATAAATTATAGTTTTATAAACAAAGCGGTCTAGCTGAAAATAAAATTCTATGGCATTATTAATCCACAAAATAGGCCAACCATAGCAATAAAAAATTTAAGTATAAAAAAAGTATAAAACGTTTTATTGGTCGGAAAAATTTATAATCGCAAAATTTTTTTGTTTAAACATTTTTTGGAAACAATAACAATTAGGGCAAAATCATTTGTTGTAAAACATGTTATATACATGGATTTTGTTTCCAATTTGAGAAAACATGTTTATGATATTTTAATATTTTTTTTAACAAATGATAACATGTTTACAAAAAGCAAATATCAATCCGAGTAAATAGATTATCCTACTCAATAATATTAATAAAATGTGTGGGTCACGTTCAGTTTACAATAAATATTTTTAATGCTAATAATGAAATCTCCAATTACATTTCCTTGTTCAGTATATCTTAGATCCATGAACTGTTCTTTTGTTGAAAGTTCGAACTTTTAAAACCTCTTACGCCGGAAATTATTTGGCTAAAATCGTAACCATTATACACAAGTCTTCACTGCTAGTTTTTTCTTTCTTTTAGACTAGGTTTCTCTTTCAGTTTACGGCCTTTACATGTTAATGCTTATGTTAATTACTAAACACAAACTGACAAGATTTTCTACGGGTCTAAAAATGAAGTGTACAAAAAATTGTCTCTGTACTATTATACTTAGTGGTTTTATAATACACATGCTGACTGCCAAGTCTATAATGTGAATGGTAAATCAAATGTTTAAGTATGTCAAGTGATCGAAGGTTAATGAAAGTTCAAAGCCGCAGAAGAGCGTTTCACCATAACAGGTCCCCTTTGGCGGTTACAGTAACATCGACGATGAGGTATCAGTCCATATATTTTGAATATAGAAATTATATATATATATATATATATATATATATATATATATATATATATATATATATATATATATAATTAAAAGTCGTAGTACATATATTTTGTGCAAGTAAAAACAAAATACTTAAAAAAATAATGATTTTTATATGAATTATGTTATATTATGTTATATATGAATTATGTTTATATGAATTTTATAACTAGAAATAAAACTTCCATAAGTTATTTTTACCATCATTTCAAATTTACAAATTAAAGTATTTAACAATCAAGACTATTACAAAAAAATATTTTAAATC
>CM061531.1:202013954-202127006 GCA_030545055.2 Neoaliturus tenellus
TAATGCTACGATCCATTAGTACAAGCTATGAGTATAGACCATGAGCCGCCAATATGAAACCCTCCCTCCCAGTGGGAATTTATGACATACTTTTTTTTGGTATTACCTACCAGATTAAGAATTCAGTTGTTTGCCTTTTTAAAATTACAGAAAACCAAGAAAAGACGGCCCACGAGGGGTCAGACAAAATTTTTAAATAGCAGCATAGGTCGAGTTTTGTATCAAATTGAAGGTCCCACATAGCGGAGTACAATGCCGCAAACAAGGATTCAAATGGATGACCGAAACGGAAATGGCAGGCAAACAAAGTTTCCATCAAAATATATGGGCAAAACTTTAAAATGCAATAACTTTCTTTATAACTAACCTTTTAACGTCGGGTTTGTGGCTTATTACTCCAAATGCAAAGACGTTTAAGATGATGTATGATTTGACAAAGGCTCAAGCAGATTTCTGTAAAACTTCCAAGGGGGACATCCCATAGAGGGTGTTTAAATTAAAACTTGTCTGGCCTCTGTTAAATTATACATAGTTTTAAACGTCTTTGAATTTGGAGTAAAAAGCCACAAACTCGATATCAAAAGGTTGAGTAACTTTGTTTGCCTGCCATTTCCGTCTCGGTCATCCATTTCAATTCTAGTTTGCGGCATTGTACTCTGCTAATTGGGACCTTTAATTTGATACTAAACTTTACATATGCTGCTATTTAAGAATTTTGTCTGACTCCTTGTGGGCCATCCCCCTTAAGGGGTAAAAAAGTGATAATAGCTTAACAGAGTAGACATTTATGGCCATTATTGATATACCAAGTATTGTAACTCTATCTATAATGGAAAAAAATATATTTCACCGTTCCGGGACTTTTCAACCACACCGTTTATAAAACATGTAATTTCACTTTTTCACCATAAATCCAAACAAAATTCATAATTATTTGGAAATTTATAAGTAGAGAGTTTCAAAACGACCCATTAATTGATAAAATTGGCCAAGTAAAACTGTTAAGTTTTTCTGTCAAAAGATTTTTGAAACTGAATTATTTTAATGACGATAGTAGATTCTATATTTTTCATAATTTTTTCGTATTTTTCGGGATATGCTGTAATTTTTAAGTGGCAAACACCTAAAACCATAATGTACATGTCAATACAAACACAAAAATGTATATGTCGAAAATTCCCACCGGGGGGAGGGGGGGTTCACATCAGCCTCTACTCTAGTTAAGTTATGTTAAATACACGTTTTGACTAAGCTATTTTATTTACGTATTTTATAACTATTCTATATACGTATTTTATAAACTATAACCATATCTACGTTGAAAAAATATACCACAAGTTAAAATGTTGTAATGATAATGTAAAACCATATTCTACTTAAACTGTAACGGTCACATTCGTTATGAGTCGTGTGACAATTATCTATGTGTCATTGTCATCACAAACGGTGCGGCACGTTGCTGGCTGAACCATTATTTTGTGATAACTTGCCATTTTCACTGCCATTACAGAGGTAGTTAGCAGTGAAAACATGAAATAATGATTCATGGCCTTTGTGTCTGATCTTGTATACACGTTTCATATTAGTTTTTATCCATGAAATAAATAAATAAAAGAGTTCTAAATATTTGTATAAATTTTAAGTAGGCCTCATTATGAAATGGATAAAAATACCTGATATGCTTAACCGAGATGGGCTTAGACAAGTAATGCATGTTTCATAATGGTTTATTGGTCTCCGAATTGCCAATCAATACAATTACTGATTGAAATACTTTAATAATGCTTAAACATACAAAATTATAGCGAAGAGAAACCAGCAGCTGTGTTACTTATCTGCTGTGTTTTAACAGCAACTATATAAGCTTAGTTTCGATTCTTGGAGTCATTATCGAGCTCACAAAGAACCACTCCTTCTTCTCCCTTAGTTATTTTTCACGCCTGTAAATAAAATTCAACTTTAATATGAGGATTCAAGATTTTTCAAGACCAAATTATGGATAGAATGCGACTGTCAACTTACTCAATTGTACTGTACTTTATCTCCGAGTGGCGTCATTGGATAAATCAGAATCTGTTGATACATAAGTTGGTATCAGTAGTAGGAATCCAAAACGTCAAATATTTCTTTGGTGAAGCGACTCTTCAGATGTTAGACTATTATAAGTTATCGTGCTGAGGAGTGAAGATTCACGAATTGAAGTTATTTCCAGGTTATTCGTACAATTATTTATTATTTAAGGCCTATATTCACAATTCAAAACAATTTTTACTTTAACATCTACCTTGCAACATAAATCCTATCCTAAATTCGACAAACATTTCAAGGAAAGGGGCATTCTAATTGTTATGCTTTTCTTCTTAATTTTCAATTCAAGGATAGTATCAGACAAGTTCTTTAGATTCAATGATGGAATATGAAGCATCTTGATTGGAAGAAGAGTGTTTTTAGAAACCTTTAATAAGGGACATCCAAGTGAAGAAGAAATATGCTGCAAAAAAAAAACAAAAACCAATTAATTGTTAAACAAAATTTGCCTTTGAAGTGATGTTTATAGCTGCCCATTCTAAAAAAGACTCGTCGATATAAAAAATCTGGAAAAAGCTTCTATGAACGTCATTACGATGTGGTGCCTTCCAAGAATCGTGAGTATATAAAAAGTTTGGATAAAGCTTCTATGAATGTAATTGCAATGTGGTGCCTTACAACCCATCAGGTTTCATAAAGGTTTTCCAACAGGGTACACTTTAACTCGTTCAAACAATATTTATTTCTTTTAATGTGTTTTTTATAGCCAAATTTCTCTTGGCAGATACAAAGAAAACTCAAAGACCTCCTTAATGGTTCCTTTTAGGTTTCTATCAAATTTTTCTTTGTATTACATCTAATGCCAATTATTTAGATGGTTAAATTTTTATACAGGAACATCTGCTAAGCTATCTTTCTGTAAGATTTCATAAACAACATCATCAAATGCCTTAATGGATCTATACTTTTGCTTTAAAAAATGCTAGTTTAAAAGTTAGTTACCATCCCTCAATTATTAAATCTTCTTTCAGTTTTCCATCTTGTATACAATAAATATAAATATGAAGGTAAATATAAATTACAAATGGGATGTATCCATAAACTCAAAAAAGGTTCTTCGTGTCGATGTCTAAGAGCCGGTGAACGGCAGACCACACATATTTTAGGAAAGCCTATAAAATTATCAGTTACTCTATTGTACCTTCCTTACATGAAATGGGTATTATAAAAGTCCACTGGCGGTAGGTTTGGCGTCATACAAGGGTGAAATGGGTGAAAATTTGATAACTGACGAACATATTTTACTAAAGCTGTCGTTTTGATATGTCAAAATATATGATTAAACATACCTGAAAATGGAAACCGCAGACGGTTACCGTGGTTGTGACGTCACGGCAGACGCATTGAAGATAAGAAAATAGTATTTTTTTAACATAGTATTTTAGTAAAGCTGCCGTTTTCATATTTCAAAATATGCTGTTAATTAAACATTCCTGAAAACGTAAACGGGAGACGTTTCAAAGATAAGAAAAAAACACTTTTTTAGGAAATCTTTAGACGATAGGGTAGACGATAATTAATTCCCATGACCGATTAGATTATTCAGTGGACGAAAATACTGAAGCGTAAAGAACTAAGTAGAAGTTTATATAGGAATGAATTTTCTAAAGAACACTTTTTTAAATTTTATTTACCATACAAATATTATATTTATATTAGATAGGTATATTATTAGCCATCTAGCAGTCTGTCATTTTTTAAAGTAAGATTAAAAATATGGTTTCACATATCAAAATTGCAGCTTTCCTAAAATATGTTAAATTATTTTTTATCTTCAAAGTATCAACCGTGACGTAACAACCGCGGTAACCGTCTGCCGTTTCCATTTTCAGGTAAAATTAACAAAATATTTTGACATATCAAAACGACAGTTTTCCTAAATATGTTTGAAAAAAGTTTTTCTTCTTATCTTCAAAGCGTTTGCCGTGACGTCAAACCGCAGTAAGCCTCTGTGATTTCAAGTATGTTTAATAATATATTTTGACATATCAAAACGGCAGCTTTCCTAAAATATTTCGTCAGTTGTAAAATTTCACCCATTCCACCCTTGAGTGACGCCTAAACTACCGCGATTTGCCTTTTATAATAACCATTTCATGTAAGGTTGGTACAATAGAGTAACTGAGAACATTATAGGCTTTCCTAAAATATGTGTGGTCTGCCGTTCACTGGCTCTTAAACAATAATCAAATAAAACGTTTTAGACTTTTTCAAAACCACAACAACCGTCCAAAGTTTCCTACTTGTATTGAAATTTAATTTTCCATTCTAATTCTTCAACACGCAACGTCTTCGACGAGTTATATTTAATCATTTAGGCGTTGTGTACATTTAACTCATTTTCCGCCCCCTCGATGAAAATTACCATTACCATTCTTTACCAGCAGTTACAATTATTATAAAAATATAAATTTTAGTCAGGTTTTCTCTTTTTATCAAGTAAGCCCATTATATGACAACCGAACGGAGCTGAATCAAATATTGGAAGACGCTGCGATTCAGTGTAAACTACAAGTCTATTCCTACGATGTAGTTCCACTCCGTTTATCAGGCGGTAACGACACAACAGATCGAGTTATCAGTATGTAATGGTTGCCGGCGATGAGTTGTTGTCAACGCCGCGGTATCGTTTGAATATACTGCCAGTTTAACACTTACAAAACTATGGCCCTACACCCGTTAGTGCTCATTTTTGGCTCGTGGTAAATATGATTGTTGTTACAATATTTATCTTTAGAACAATATATTTTTCCATTTTAATATGTAAATTGTTTACTTGAAGAGCCTTCTTTCGCCATTAACTTGGGTATAGTACTCGAACATAGTTCACAAACCTTACAACATCTTTGTTGAAACAATGATTCCACACATTATATACATATAAACGTATAAATTATACGTTTAATACAAGAATTAGTAGAATAAAAACAAAAATGGCGAGCCTTACACCGAGACTGCCATCGACGTCCATGATCCCCTGAATATAAATATTTGTTTAAAGCTGAGTGGAAAAATTAGCGATTAGAAGTTTCTTCCAATTTAGTTCGGTTTTGCCTCCTTTTCCTACATTTTCGGTATTTCATATTATTATTATTAGCATTATTACTTAATTATGTTTTGAAATGTAACTTATTTGTTATTTTCCTTAAAAAAAAAAATAATAATAATTGATATATAGAGGAAGTGGTGGAGATTACTTAAAAGTCCAAACTTCACATCGATACATACAGAAATTTCCACTATTTACGTTTCTCTTGATTAGAGTTTTCTTTAATTTTACAATATTTGAGGCCTCGCTGTAGTATATTATCCACGATATATATTTTGCTTCCATAATTAGGAAAATTGGTTTTTACAAAGGCTGTATGGTGAATTAAGTTTTCGGTAATATTAAAATAAGTACTTGCTATGATACTGATATAGCTTTTAAGTAGACACTACAATAATGCGTATTACTATATTAAAGTTAACACTATTTCTAACGAGAAATAAGAGAATATTCTGCTTATATGTCTCTGCTAATTCCAAAAATACTGAGCCAAAGCGTGGTTAAGGTAGTGTAATCGCCTTTAAGTAAAGATTTTATACTTGAAATGAGATATGTACAAACAGACGTTTTCAAAACTTTCAAAAGGGATGGTAATTAAAAATTGTTTTGTTTAAATTACTCCTAGTACGATAAAATAAAACATTCAACACTATTAGACTAGCCAATAGTGCATATGCTAAAGCATAATTTTCAGCAGTGGCAGGAGTTAAGAATATGTGAGGTCTTGTACAGTGTACAGGTGGAAGTGACGAGGTATTCTACCGGAGTGACTGCGTTATGTGAGATTATTTTCGCGTCACTGCTCGTCCTCACAGCGAACAATGCACCTGCTCTGCGTGTCAGGGGCTTTGCCACTGCGATCCTATTGAATGTGGCTCACTCGTGTCGCTCCACACAGAAGAAAACAAAATGATTTAAAAACTAAAGTGACGAGACATCTCAGAGAACTGGTCCTCTTGATTGGTCTTGTATAGTTTGATCGCATCGTTTAGGCCTACATCCAGTAAAGATAACTTGCAGGTTAAATCATAACAGTGTATGGAATTAATTGGTCTTTGAAGTAGTTTTATTGGTAAATAAAAAAGTAAAGGAGAAAATATATACAAAAGTAGAATCATCTGTATGATTTGAAAACAATTTGAAAAGTTTTCTAGGAAAAGATTGTAAAAAACTTTATTTGAAATTAACTTTGTTTAGCGACCGAATTCCTGAGTCACTGGGCACTGAGGATACATACTCCTTACGATGTATATTACAAGCATGAAGGTTTCTTTGTAAATACTTTGTTATTTATATTCAACTTGGTTGAAATTGGCCCTTAACTTCTCTTATATTTGTAATAAAGCTCCATGATAGTAATTTGTATTACTATGACTAAGAAGTATGCAATAAATACATACATTCCTTATTAATTTCATCATACTTCACTGTGAAAACTCAATGTTCAACAACATCATTCATAGATAGTGGGTCTTGTGCTATATTTAGGTATGTTCTTATACCAAGGGAGTCTCATTTCATGCCTGGTGTTCTCTGTGTACAAATTGTCAAAGGCTGCAATTTAAAAACTATAATTAATTTTGCATATTAAAGGTATTTGAGTTAAAATATTTAAAATGGCCGCTATTTTTAAAATACACATAGAAAAAAATGTGTTTTCCCTGAAAATTACCATTGCATTTTTAAAGGTTCATGCCAAATCCTATTCCTTATACTCTTATTCGAATAAGATATGTTTGTATGTATGTTTGCACATGGATCTCAAAAACTGATTGAACGGTTTTCTTTAAAACTTTTTAAAATAACTCAGTTTTGAAATAAAACTAACATAAATACAGGTCTCTCAGGAAAAATCTTATTTATTTATAATCTTTAATTTAAATAAAAAACATATATTATTGATTTTATGAAGTTAAAAAGCAAAACAACGAAATGATAAAAAAATCTGCAAAGTGCAGACCACGTGTTTGGGTATAAACATGTGGTTTTACATTGGGGCCAGTTACTAAATTATTAAATGGTACTACTGTATAATAAAAATAATTTATCATTTTTTAAATCATACTTCGTATTGCTGATTATGGATGTTTCGATAGGCATGTAAAAGTATAAAATTACTAATAAATTTGTAGAATTGCATTTGTTTATAAAAAAAAAACAAAACAAAAGCACTAGTAAGAATTATGAAAACAGCTGTTAACAAAATCCACTTGTCACAGATTCAACATTAGTTTTAATAAATATACACCAGAGTGCTGCACCCGTAGGCCTACATTGAGACAGTCTGAAAGGCTGAGTGAAACGAACAAGTTCGTCTTGAACAAGAAATAAGCATTTGTGCACTGGGCATTTTCGCGCATTTTTTTTTTTTTTTTTACTTAAAGAATGTTGCTGTTTGAGTTTACATAGCACATGCTTGACGCCCAGGTACTATGAACTTATCCGCTACGGAAATAAAAAATTTTAAGTGTACAAAAAATGGTGGCTAGCGGGTTAACGAAGCATTTTAAGACATAGGTTATGTTCCCATAACAAATTTTTGTTAATTTTTATCCTAGGAATCACCACACGGTGTTTCGGAGGAGAGTTTCCAAACACCCTGTTTTTATAGAGGTATACTAAATTGGTTTATAAAGTGTGGTTATCAATAAAAATAGAATTCTACTATTTTGAAAAGGGTCGCAAACGTGCTAAAACCTATGCAAAATGTAACAGGTAATCGTAAAAAAACGTCGAATTTTTTTATTTCAAGATGCGAAACTAAGTAATATTTGTCACTAAATCATGAGTGCCATTTTCCAGGTTAACCTGTTATTCGACATAAGCACTATTTATTGGCCTTATAATGTTGATCGGATAATACAGTATTTTCACGTTCTTGCCAGCAAAGCGAGGTAGCGTAAGATATTTCTGTAAAAATCTGCTCACGTCGATTTAAAGGTAACATTTATTATTACAATGATTCTCATATTCTACTAAAAATTATATCTCCTGGTGAAATGTTCTGGCAGGGTTCCTCGATAAAAGTATTTTCCCCTGTCTTTAATTCAATGTAATAGCAAGCCTGTTGGAAAAACTGCGTTATTCCTTTCCCCTCTGAAGGGATAAGAATTTTAATTATAATTTTTTAATTTAGAATTAATTCTCTTTTAAGAACACATAATCATGTAAGTATATTATTACTTATTATGTCCCAATCATACTTCAAATCAAGTAGTTCTACTATAAGCATCCTGTGTATGAAACAACAGTTAATAAGTATGTATAAATATGTATGACGTTGTATCAATTTTGTTACCACTTGTTATATTAACTTTTATATTTCATAGCAATTGTTAATCACCGTCTATTGTTTGATTCTTATTTTACAGTGTTACGAGTTTTCAAATATTTCCATGTGAAGGCGAAGAGTTTCGTTAACATTAACAATTTACATAATCGCAACGACATGGCGGCAGGTGCTGGCCGCGCCGCTATACTCAAAAGAGCCCCAGAGAGGGTCACCACCGCCGACCCTGGCGTCATTATTATGCCCCAGCATACTGGGGTATAATGTCTGGGGCATTATGACACAACCCTAGTTGTTATTATACCTAGACTACACTCCCAAATAACGATAAAAGTTATTATCTTGTTATTACTAGGAGTACGCTCGTACCTCCCGTAAGCGTGTATTCGAAGAAGAAATTAAAACTTTTGCATTAGGGACTGTCACATTCAAAAAATTTGACCCCACTTTGTAATGGTTTTAAAATCAACTAAAATCACTCGTAATAAAAAAATCTGTAAATAAAAAACTTTTACTTATGAAAGTCACAAGAATGATATAAACATAGCCTTTATGGTATTCTTCTGTAATTCATGATTTATACTGCTTTTTAAGGACTAACGATTTTTAGTGTAGGCCTACTCACTAAAATCCAAAATGTAGCTAATGAATTGTTGATATGTTATGTTGATACACAACATGCATAATGAAATAAAAACAGAACTGGTCCTAAAAGGCTTTGCCTACCAAAAGCTGTTAACGTCAATAAATAAAGCAATCTACTTACTGTTCAAATTCTACTTTATGAATACACTTTTAAATATAAGACATATTAATTAGATTTGTACATTGTAGTTGGCTTTTCTTTACTCTAATTAGAGCCGCCAATTTGACAATTGACATAACCACATAACCTCCAAATTAGGAACTTTGTTTATGTGACTACTTCACTCCGCTCCCGTTTCCGTTGTAGATTTAATAATTTCGACTTTAGACTGGACTGGAATTGAGCCAGTCAATAGACCAATCAGAACGTCTCCGTCTTGATTGTTAAGACTCGCAAAGACGTTGCCAAAATGTAAACAAAGAACCGACGACTAAAATGCCTCCAATGCATTTCTTGTGGAGAAAATCAAAAAGCTACATTTTAGGTTTATTTTATTAATATCCAACTAAATGTTTTCAACAACGAATTTAGCCTTAAAAATTGCATAAAGAATATTCGACTGAAATTTGACACTGATCTGCGACTTCTATCGAGAGTAATCGTCGGACATTACATTTGCAATATGAGTCACTCTAGAGCCTATTCTTGGAACAGAAAATTAGTATTATAAAATTTAAACGTTAAAAAGTATTTTTATTAAAGACACAATATATGGACATATTGTACACAGTATACACAGTATATTTAAGACACAATATATGGAGTTGAGTTAATGATGGCGGCCGGTAGGAAACGATCTTGTGGCTCTTGTTCAAAAAGCGCAACTAAAAAACTGGGGTAACAAAGTGTAATGTTAAGTGGAATGGTTTCATTTGAACTGTGTAGGCATCTCAAGAAAATAATGCTATTTATTTGAAGAATTAAGTGGAAAAGCCAAGTGGTTTTGTGACAAGTGTGACCAGGAGGTCCAATTGCAGTACCTCTGAGGTGAAAACGCAGGTAGTGAATCCACTGGTGGCTGACCACCTAGCTGTGATAACTGAAGTCATCGGTTCACCGGTGAACTGTGAGGAATAATCTTAACTTACCTTGGCTTAGTGGCTATGAGTTGAAGTACAAAAAACTAAACTCAGACAATTTTAGATCTGTTGCTATGCTGTTGGGATGGGAGAATTGAGAAGCTCTCAATCCGAACATGGATGCTGGTCATGCCTTTACTTGTTTCTTTAATATTTTTAATGGAATTTTGGACACAGTATTTCCAAAACTAACTAGGTCTAACTGTAGCTTAAATAAGAAAAAGGACTAGATATGGGGGTCATGCAAATAACTCAATAGATCTGCATAGTAATACAGAGTTGAGGACCCTGAAGGCGTGGGTTCTCTTGCTTCATGACAAATGTAGATCTTCGAATAGCATAGATGATCATAGTAAGATATATAGCCTATACTTAAAGACTAAGAAACGGTACAAGTCCCAAGTAGATCTAGTCAAGAAAACATCGAATCAGAAGTACATTGAGCAGGCAGCCAATCCATGCAAAGCTGCATGGAGCATAATCAATAGCAGTATAAATAAGTCGGTAACCTCTCACTGCCCAGCTAGCTCAGATGAATTTAATAGTCATTTTGTCGACTCAGTTAAAGTTTAAGTTAAGCTCACCCCACCCCTACCTGACGACGCAGTAAATCGGGTCTTGCTTACACATAGGCCTCTTGATTGGTTTCAATAGATCAAAATCACTCCTGAAGAGGCTAAAAAAAATAGTTAAAAATTTTAAGGCTTCCCCTTGTGTCGACATACTATATGGAATGTCACCTGTGTTTCTGAAGCATGTGGTTGAGGCAATTGCTCAACCCGTGGCATTAGTTTTCAATGTTTGTCTTGAACTGATCAGGGGTACTTCCCTGTTGAACTGAAAACTCCTAGAACCGTGCCGGTGTATAAGAAGGGAGATGTTGAGTCAGTTAACAGCTACAGGCCAATCAGTATCATTCCTGTCCTGGGTAAGTTTCTTGAGAAGGTTATAAACAAGCAACTAATGCATCACTTAGAAAGTAGTAATTACTTAAATAGTTCCTAACATGATTTTCGGTCAACTGTCACAGATTGACAACTGACTGAGGGCACTGGTTGAGAATGTCTATGACGCTTTTGAGAATGAAGAATCGGTACTCCTCTCACTATTGAACCTAACGAAAGCGTTCAATTACGCGTCACATGAAGTTTCACTAAGAAAACTCATGAAGTACGGGGCAGGTGGAGCCGTTCAGAGAATGTTCGAGTCGTATTTTAAAGGGCGCTCACAAGTAGTTTCTATTAAAGAAGCTAAGTCAACGGTTGCCTCAATCACAAGCGGCGTCCCACAGTGCTCAGCCCTTAGGCCTAGTCTCTTCCTGATTTTAATTAACGACTTTAGTGTAGACAGTAATGACGCACTCTTGTACGCTGATGACACTACAATTGTGAATTGTAGTAACAACATGCTTGCTCTAAAATTGGGTCCGCCTTTTGCATAGAGGAAGCCAAGGACTGGTTTAAGGCTAATGGCTTGCAACTGAACGAAGGAAAGTCTCAGAAGTTGTTATGCACATCGTGTTCCCGACCTGAGGCCAAGTTAGGTGATAAAAGCAAGTCGGTTAAACTACTTGGTATATCCATCGACGACAGGCTGTCCTGGAATGTGCACATTGATAAGCTATTCAAAAAACTCTCTGGAGTCAATTTTCTTCTTAGAAAACTCAAATTACTTGTGACGCACGAATATCTGGTACTGGCTTATTTCGGACTCTTTCACTTTCATATTGGCTATGAATTAATCTTGTGGGGACATGTCCCTAATGCTAAGAAAGTTCTGCTCATGCAAAAGATAGCAGTCAGAATTCTGACGTCAATTGGCCGCCGTGATCACTGTAGGCCTCTGTTTGAACAAATTGGCATTCTTACCATCTATTGCCAATTTATCATTGACTGCCTAATTTCTGTACGATCTGATCCAGATCTGAAAAATAACTTAAGAGAGCAAAGTCACTTCGCCACTAACATGGACATATAAACCCGGCATGCCACAGCATGTAAATAATGTAAAAAGTACTGTAAATATAAGTTTATTTTAATTTTTGAGTTAGTGTACATGACAAGATCTACCCAGAAAACTAGTCAACGATCGCCAGGATATGTATGTATGTATTATGTCAATATGTAAGTAACTTAATAGTATAATAGTTAAAAAGGAATAATTTGGAAATTACATTCATTACGAACATTCTAAAGGACACCGATACCCCTGGTGGTTGATTTAAGTATTAATGTGGTAAAGTTGGGATAAGGATAAGGTTGGGTTAAGGTAATTTGTCTGTTTTAAGAAGCAGCTGTTTCATTCGTCTAGTTTATTAATTGATAGCCTAATGAATAAAAAAGCTGGGCCTAATTTCGAACCTTAAAAAAATACTAACTTTCCTTATGATAAGAAACGGAAACCCTTTGATTAACAAAGCTCTATAACATCTCACTTACCCAGAAAAATGATACACTAACAAAATAACTTGAATTGGTTATCTTAAAAACCCTTTTCATAGGGGTCGACCAGTTTCCAACAGTAGCAACATTCATATCTGCAGTCCAAGATATGAATGTCCATTGTTGGGACTCAGGAGGATAGGAGCGTCGCCGTAATGTATCCATTCTGTGCTGTGAGTGGCCACTTGTTAGAGTTGTAATGGTTATGTTGTGTAATCTTAAGTAACATTTAAAAAAATTTCATAATATAGTAGTTTACATAAAAATATACTTAGAAACATAAAAAAATAAATATTTATTTATTAAAACTTCTATATTTTCCATCTTGACGCAAGTAATGTTCTATACATATACCATATCTACATATATAATTCTGCAAGCAAAATGTTTGGAGCATAATTGTGAGCGTTTTACAAATCGCAGGATGATCAGAGCATCAAATTAAAAATCTTTATCCAATGCGCGAGGAAAAATATCAGCGTGACCACAAAGTTACCAGGAAATGAGAAATAACATAAAACATCCACCATAAGAATAGCATCCGAAAAACACCCGCTTTGTGTACATTTAGGTTTGATTTTAGAACGGTAGCCAGAGGAATGACAATGAGTAAAGAAGATCCATATTATACTAATCATCTCAAGCGGCAATTCTGTAATAAAATAGTTTTTTTGTCTAATGACTACAAAATCCACTAAGAACTTACTAATCTTACAAATTGTTCGAAATTAATAGCCGATTCTTGTATCATCATTAACCATTCATACTCCGATTGTGAGACGGATCAATGGGCGTTGATTTAAGAAACGGTTTCTTTGTTTATATGAAAGCATGTATTTTGGTTTGATTTTAAAACAAGAATCGCAAAATATATTAAATGAAAATGACAAATTATTTCAAACGAATAGTGTGGGAGCAAACGAAGTGTTGGTATTCTGTAACCGAAATAACCAAGATAATTTTTAGGCCGTTCCACAACATTTTATAATGATAGGAGCGAGAGTGTAATTTAAATATGTAAGACTAGGAAAACAGCAAAACGCAAAAAACCTTACAAATAACAAACAACAAGAGTTATTGTAAAGTAAAAGGTAGCCTAAAACTATAATAGTGTTTTTACGTTGATAAAATTGTATTTGCTTTGATGATGAGGTAATTAAAATGGACAAACTTACTTTAGACCGCACTTTAGTGCTAATTACTTTATAACGAGGGCGGCGCGAGTGAGGTCTGAAGGGCCCTCGTAACCGCTCTCTGGCCATCTTGAACATGCATTTGGCAACATTGTAGATCTTATAAGGCAATCAGCATGTTATTAGTCTGCGAGGGGCGAAAATATGGTTTATTTATTTATTCTCTACGGCATAGCCACTTTACAATATTCAATACAGAATTTTGAACTCTTGTGGTAATATTAGCAAATACTATAAATAGATAGGAATATAAATATGAAATATAAACATAACAATAATTTAACAGTGCTGAAAAATTTAGCGTCATCTATGTGCATCAGATTTGTTAATTTGCATAAACGTTTCGGGAGAAAGGAAAATTTATTTTTAGACAAAAACCATTCATATGTTTTGGTTTTTAGCTGAATACCTCATATATTTTTTAATCGGATGAAACGAAATTTCTTTAAAAACATTTTGAGTACTCAACAAATTTCAAAAGTAAGGATTTGATTTTTCTTCACATAAAATATAATTTTAATGAGTTTGTTCTCGAGATAGCTTCAACGCGTTTGTTATACACTTACGTGTGATAAACGCATACCATTTAGAAAAATATGCCAATCTTAAGGCCTATTAATTATAGTAGCGCTATGGGAGATCAACAGTTACTCGTAAATGTATAAAAAACTCGAAAAATGTAGATATTTGAATATATATTTTCTTACTCTTTATATATTATTATTATTTATGTTTAGAATTAAAAGTTTTTAATTGTGCTGTGTTACGAGACACGTAAGAGGATCGGCCAGATATGATCGACCGACATACGTACAACCTCAGACTTGTTGTCCTCTCACAACACAAACATTTATTACTACATTTGAAAATTAAATTAATTTCTAACATAAGTTCAAATTCTGTGATTCTCAGTCTGGACGAAGGAAACAGGAAACAACGTCCTTCCAGTCATTTCCTGTACCTCGCTATTGATTCCTTTGCCGATCAGCACCCAGTCATAGACAGACAAACGGCAAGCCCGCATCTGGTAACACCATTCTCCGCAATCCACTTGGATTGTGTACACCAATCAGAGTAATGTTAATTTCAATGACACTTTCTGATTGGCCGACCTCAGATCGTGGGTATTCTAACCTGAATATGAATGAGAGATGAGTGTAGGATGATTGTGGCGCGATCTTGTAGTCTTGTTACTGAGTAAGGCCGACATTCTCCTTAGACAGAACTGTTAATTGGCCCAAAAGCCAATGGTATCTAGGGATCTACAGTTTAACGTGGGATCCGATTCACTATTTCGACCTCATATATACGAATTGGTCTAATTATGAGGATGGACTTCATGGATGAACTAGTATTCACAAGTGCGGACATTAATCCGTACCAGGGAATATCGCATCCACAAGCCATCGCTTATAACTATCCACAATTCGTCACTTCCAAGTAGCTGGATTAGAGGATGACGCCATCGTCCCAGTCTATTAATGATAATAGGAAACAATAATAGCAAATGTTCGATCACTCTTGAACACTCCGGCCGGGCATTTTGTTGTGCATTTAAGAGTAAAACGGCCGTGGCTACATTGAACACATAGCTATAAACATGCTATGTGCCGCACACACATACCAAATATGTAAAGTCAGATTCTGTTCAGCTTCAAACCGAATTGAATTACATTTTATTGATATAGGTGCTTTGAATAGTGTGGGTAAATAAACTCAGATCAAAGCAAAAGCGAAACATCAGATGACTGAGAGGATAGACATGTAATGATTAATTTAATTAAAACCGGCAAAGTGAAGGTCGTCTACCACAACATGTAGAATCTAATTAGGCCTTACAATCAGCCTAATTAATTAGAATTAATTTCAGCTTTGTTCGTTCTTCTCTTAAGCCTTTTGATGAACACGTACTTAAGGTCAGTGCTGAATATATCATATGTAATAGCTTTTGGAGGTTCTAACATGGAATGATTATGAACAGTTAGTAGTTTCAAAACTTTGTTTACCTTATATGTAATACGTAAGGCCAAAAGTTTTGGGGTAACATAACTCCTCCATCATTTCTTGGCCAATCTTCAAATTCATTTATTGAGCCGTTAAGTTTGGTAACAATTGGCTAAGTCACTTAAAGCTAACTAATACTAACAAATCAAATCATTAATTGGTCCTCTTGACTTACAAACAAATAAATAGTCCAAGCAGTCCATGCACAAATCACTACGACAAACCATGCAGCACACAAAAACAAAAATAATAAAATAAATGCAAGGAATTACTTCAAGCAATAAATAATAAAAGATAAAAAAGTAAAATAAAGTCTATAAGACGGCATACCTCTTGGAGTCACAACAAGAGTCCATTAAAGTCCACAATATAGTTTCTCATTTGTGATCGGTCGGCTTCATAAAATTCAGAGAGGCTATAAAAAGGGTTGTCAAGAAGCCAGGCTTTCAGTACATTGGCCAGTTTCCGCTGTGGCAGCCGTCTTACCTCAATAGGTATACTGTTATAGAACTTTTTACCTGCAACAGGAAAGCATTTCAAAACTTTGTCTTATCTACATCTAAAAAAATGCAAATTCAAACTGGCTCTGGTGACATGCTCATGTAATCCACAGTTTGGAACATAATCATTTTCGTTTGCCTTTATGGCCATTATACATTGATATATGTACACATTGTACACAGTCAGGACCTGACACTCTTTGAACAGTGGTTTGCAGTGTTCAAGCTGATGTGCTCCACGCACAACCCTCAGAGCTCTCTTCTGTAACAGCAAGATTTTTAAAACCCTGGATAAGTGACCCCACAATCTGGTGCCATAAAGTACGTTGGATTGAAAAAAGCAAAAAAAGCTACTCTAACAAATTCCTTTGGAGTGTCAACTTTCAAACGTCTTAGCAAATAGATAACTCTACTAAGCTTAACACAGATATTATCTACATGGTTGTTCCAAGAGAGCCGAGGGTCGAGCGTGAAACCCAACAGCTTAACAGGTTCATTTCCGTCCAGGTCCCTACACAGACTGAACACTATTTCCTGTGTTTTGGACTCATTCAGGCACAATCTGTTGGTACGAAACCATTGTGATTCTACCACAAGCAGGTCCTGGACTGAAGATCTGGCGATATCCAAATCAGAATGGCTCGAGAACAGCGTTGTGTCGTCTGCATAAAATAAAACATTCCCGAGACCTTAAAAAAGAGGTCATTAATGGCAACGACAAAGAGGAACGGGCCAAGAATGGAGCCCTGTGGGACTCCATGCTTGACGTCCAGGGGGAGAGAAAGACCACAATCCCAGTCCACGACCTGCTTTCTCCTACAAAGGTAGGACCTAACGAGTTCCAGGGCCGAGTCTCTAACCCCATATCTCCCGAGCTTCAATAGTAAAAGGTCATGAGACACGCAATCAAAGGCGCTTGATAAATCACATAGGAGTACAGCTGTGGATAACTTCCGCTCAAAAGAGCCCAGCACGACCTGCAGCAGGGAATCCACGGCAGCCGTCGTGGATCTACCCCTCCTGAAGCCGTACTGTGCCGGAACTAGGAGACGGCAAGTATCAAAGTACTCGCACAGCTGATCCTGCATTACAGACTAAAATCTTAGCAAAAACTGGGATGAGAGATATTGGCCTATAGCTCGCAACATCATCTTTCGGGCCCTTTTTGAACACAGGAACAGTTCTCGTTACCTTCAGAATATCTGGAAAAACTCCCTGATTTAGAAATTTGTTTACAAGGCAGGTTATAAGTGGGACTACAGCGTGTGTGACCCTCTTTAACATATCAACAGACATATCATACAAAATTGGAAAGGAAAAACAAAACAGAAGCAATAATTGGTTATTCCTATAAATACCCCCGTCGCAGCAGACCTGCGTACTGAGCGAATTTCCAAAGAGTTATTTTCCCAACATCAAAGAACTTTGTGGCTATATTATGTAATTAATTAATAATCTCTAGAAGTAAATATGATATATTAAATGGAATTTTTTCTGGGTTAATTATTTTTTTTTTAATAATTTATATAATAAAATGTATATTGCAATAAATATGTTTTTACAGTAATAAAATTGCATATCCCAAAGCTTCCATGCAAAAAGAATTATTTGTTTACAAATCCCAAAACATAAACATTCAAATTTGACAAATGCAAAAAACAGATGATCAGCTGATTATTAGGAACAGACGCCTTATTATCTCCATCACTCTTGCTCCCATTATACACTTATTTTCCATGAGAATACCGTGGGATTTGGCATGTAGGTTTGCTGCCATGTGGGTTTTTTGTCAAATTTTAATTACTCATAAAATAGGACAGGTTCATAAAATATTTTATTAAGATATGATGTTTATAAATAAGCGATATGTACATAACTTTTTAAAGATTAACCCATAAGAATAACATGGAAAACTTTATTTAACGTAGCACACGTCAAGTAAATTAAAATAGGTTACAGTCTATGTTTTCGAATGAAACTAATTACAGAAAAATAAACTGATCTTTGCAATTTAAAAATCGAGACAACGACTAAAACTCAATAAAAACTTCCTGAAAATAAAATCTTCTTAGTAAAAAGCATATCAGATCTCAGATCACACTATGGAGTACGTTTGTAAATCAAGTAAAACTCTTTTAACTTAAATCTTAAAAGTGAAAATGTCTTTCCCATTATTAAGTAAATACAAGTTGACGTTCTCTTAAACCAAAGTGGAAAAGGTATAAAGAGATGTCATGATTGCATATTCTATGATGCATGAAAACGGTACAATCTGGACGGCTTACATTCTGCTTTCTCCTCCATTTTCAACATTATATCTCCCAATTTTATCTTGGAAAACTTATATTAAATGTCATATTTAATGTCTGTAATAAAAAATTATTATTGTCATAAGTAAACAAGAGTCACAGATTTCAAATATTCCTTTTTTAATTTCCTTATTAGTAAACGTACAGAATCCTAACTATACATATTGTTTTTGTTATGATTTTATCCGCTGCATATATTTTGTTTATTGGAAGAATAAATTACAATAAATATGACTCTCGTTTTGTATTCACTTAAAATTTGTAATTTTTTTTAATATTTCGAACTTTTGAGCAAGCTGGTAATATTTTTACACGAAACTTTTAAAATTAGATAGAGAAACATTAAGAGGAAGTTAAGTTTTTAATGCAAGGATCTCCAATTATAAGGGACTAAAAATTATTAATCGTTGTTTTTGTTACCAATGCCTCAGTGCCTAACTCACCTCAAAATCACGATTCAAAATTACTTTCAAATTGCTCTTAAAACTACAATTATTAAATTAGGTTTTTATTTAAAATTCATAAATTAATTTGCAATATTCATAAAAAACCATATTTATCAAGTAACAATTTGAGGTTAACAATAATGTGAATTTCAAAAATAATTTTATCCATAAAATTTAATTTTTTGAAATAATAATGAATGAAAAGAAAAGAAAATGCTTCTTTATTGAGGCGAATGATACTAATAGTATTAATAAAGAAATTTATAACTTAACAACACATTCACTCCACTTTCACACCCAGCTGCACCTATTCCTAGCGCACACCATCCCAAGCCACTGTCAATAAACGGTGTCAGATAACTGACACATACTTCCTCCCCACAATATATAAAGGTGTTAAAAGAATCAAAGCATTAACCTTGATGGCTCAGTCGGATAGCTACCAGCTGAGCAGCACGAGTTTTATTATAAGCGGGTCTGAGACTTTTAACATCATAATGCGTTTACCACTAAACGATAAATTTCATTTTCACCGCAACCTCTTGACGTAGAACAATAAGATGCTGGATTATTTAGTTTTTTTTAGCTTGTGATAAGTTGTGGATAAGTTGTACTAGATTTAATGGTGATGAGTAAAATTTATTTCAAGCTAACAATTTCAAGTATTTAATTTTAATTAATTTGTAAGATGGTAAATATCAATTACAATGGTTATTATTTCGATTTATGTTGCCTAAGTATATTCATTCCAGGGACCAACTAAAGCTCAGTAAATATTTTACTTTTACACAATTAGTGAAATATATTTTTCAAAGAAATCTAAAATAAGTAAACGATGAAGTCTCATTTTGAAAATCTCACGTTAACGCAAACAACTCGTCAATTGTAATGCTGTTACTAGGAGAATTCACTATGTGATGATGTTAAATTTATATACAGCCTTAAAAAAGGAATTTGTTTTTTAAAATCTGGTTGATTACATCTTGACGAATTTCGTTGCTTCTCTGATGGATTTTCAAAATTTGGGTAAGCTCATGTAATAACGTAGATTAAAATGAAAAAAGAGGCCAACTTAAGAGGACACTTTAGTGCTAATTAGTTTATAACGAGGACGGTGCGAGTGAGGTCTGAAGGACCCTCCACTCCGCTCTCTGGCCATTTTGAACATGGTTTTAGCAGCACTGTAGCTCTTGTAACGCAATCATCAGGTTATTAGTATAAAAGGGCAAAATGTTGTTTGAAATTGTTTATTTTTAATTTTAAAAGTTTGTCTTTAAAGCTACATATAATCAGTATTGAGCAAAGTCGTACGAATTAACAATAATTTATTCCTAAATTTTTTCAATTATTTTTTTATAGCAGCCTTTGAAGTTCATTTGATAAATTGCTCTTTCCTATTATAAAAACAATAATATTTTAAATAAATAAATAAAAATGCCATTATTTTTTAGCGGTTCTCAGTACATATACTGTTTACAGAATAACTCTTGTCATCTAACATTAACTAAAATTACACTAATATGTACAAACAATATTTACAATAATACAGAGGATTTACATTTAAGTAAAAAAAGTCCTTAAATCTTTTTTTAAAGGCATGGACTCCCAACTCTTTGAGGTCCCAGGGGAGGTCATTATATAAATTAGGCCCAAAATTGGCAAAACTTCTTCGCCCAATTTCCAACTTCACTTTTGGGAAGTGAAGTTGCTTGTCCTGTCGGGTGTGGCGCTAAGACATCCGATCATGGGTAACAAGCCTCTCTAGCAGGTAAATTGGCTCATTTGAAACCAATACCCTATGAACAAGAGAGCATGTTTGCATACGGCATACGAGTGCTGATGGCATAAGTCCGGGGGGCACTCGCAAAGGCAGATATGTGGTCTCGTTTCCGAAGGCCATAGATATATCGCACAATATTTTTTTCTTTGCAATACGCTCATTTTTTAAATACATTGGTAAACATTAGCTTGCAAGTACCACATTTTACGAATTCTTCAGTAGCCTAGTTATGTATATTATATGACTAATAATTTAAGTTGTTTTTGCACGTATATTATACCGGGTGTAAATAAACCCTTATTTTATAGATTTGCTGTACGGACACCGTTATAGCCACAAGCATCTTACATTTCTCGTTTTAAAGGGAATTTAATTTAGTTTTTTATCATTAATTTGTTAACACCTAAACTTAGGTGATTGACAACAATGCAGTTTACTTATGATGCAATACAAAAACAAATCTTGGTGGCCCGACTAAATAGCTACCTTATTCGCCACGCTTGACCTTTCTGAAATTTTAAGTTTCCTCTGGTTTGTCGAAAATTTGGGTAATTCTTCCCCAGTGCCTAATTTAGAAACTCTAAAAGACAAAATAATAAATACAGTGATGTCCGTTACTTAGGAAATGTTATCTGAAACCGAAAAACGGTTGTTATAGAAAATTAACTAAAAAGTCGCCTAAAAGATTTACAGGCTACCCAAGGCGCACAAATTGAAGTGTATTTAGTATGTGCATAGCTGTAAAAAACTTAAAATGTGACTTGTTAAAACTGAAAATAAATTTTTATCTTACCAACAATTGTTTTCACACTATTCGGTTTCTTTATCAGGACAAGACTTTATGGACACCCGGTATATTATAATATTTTTTTAATCACTATTAATTAATAATATCTTACAAAATTCTCCAAACTTATTTGTTACATTACAAAAACAAATCAATTTTTTTATAACTCCACGTCCTACTTTTGTCCGAGTCACATAATGAATAAGTTGTGGTCTAGAAGTGGTTTGGAGACAAAAAGGATTATTAAGAAATATTTAATTTTAAAGATCAAATTTTAAGTAACAACAAGTGCATTTATTTCATACAACACATTGAATTGTTCCAGTCATAAAATATGGCGGCAAAACATAGCCATTACCCCGGATAGGAGACTACTCACAATACAATAAGTCCAGAATGGATACATTACGGCGACGGCGACGCTACTACTTTGGACCGCTGATATGCGTAGGAAATTACTTAATTAATTTGTGATTTGGAAAAACTAAATTATTCAATTTAAACAATTAATAATAAAAAGATGCATGAAAAATGTATTGTTCCAGTAAATTTTAATAAAACATTACTAATATTAAATTTATTACAATTTATGGAATTAGATTTATTCAAACATAAGGTGAACAAATTAGAATTGTAAATTAGATTTTATGTTACAGTAGTTATTATTTGAAATATCGGGATTAAATAATCAATAAAATTAACACTCTTTTATGTTACAAAACCAATTAACATGAATGAGTTAATTAATATAGAGGTGTAAAGTCACTGTTTTCAATAGCTTTTCAATTACCATGATTTTTTTCATTTTACATGATACCTGTGATATTTATGAGTGTGTTTAAATTACAAAGTTACGTGAACCATTTCATATAACCCTGTAAGGATGTCTATCTTCAATTAAACCCAATAAACTTAATATACTTTTATGGTGAGTTTATCTACCAGTTACTACTGATCGATTGATTAGTTAAGACATCTCTAATAGGTTTATAGCTATAAATTTGTAGGAAGAAAGGTAATGATTTAATACATATTAATAATTAAATCTTTGCGGCTAAGTCTATAAAAGTCTATTAACACTGGAACCAAATATATATAAGGGTGTTCAACTACAGAATCAAATCTTATACAGTTTGCAGCAAATGATAGTTAAATTAAGTTATAAATATATTACCATATCAAATCGTTACACCAGCTTGAGAGGAGGATCAATTAAACTTGGATTTAAATTAATCAATCTACGTACAACAAAATTACAATTCATGATTTATTGGCCATAGATAGAAGTTGGAGAGAGATGTTTTAAAAATCCTATGATTGTTGAGCTTAGATAACTTTACGAAAGACTTTGTTATCCATCCTGAAGAGATGATGCGAAATTGAATCAAATTTGAAATTAAAGACTGAAAATTTAAAACAGCCAGAAAGGTCCTAACATTACAAGAAATAGAAAAAATATCTTATTTTAATGTCTCAGGATCACTTCACTCACACTAGACTCACTTCACTGCCGTAGACAGAGTCGCCCCAAACTAGCGAACACCGTCCTACGTCGAACCCCCGTGTCCACCGACGCTTCCCTTTTGTCTTTTACACCCTTCCCCCTGCTTGTCGACGAATCGGATCATGTGTTTCTACAATTTGGATGATGATGATTGGTCGGAACATTGTCGAATATTCTAGAATGTTCACGACTGCCAATAGGAACAATAAACTAAGGTGACCCTGCTGACTAGTAATTTGCGCAGTACAAATTGTTTACTTTATTTTTTGTTATTTGTGTGAAACAGGAAATATGGTTGTGGGTTTATTGCCTTATACTGTCGTCGAACTTTTGTGGATTGGTTACAAAACCATATTTTAAAGTTTTGAAAAGAATATTGCACAACTGGAAGAATGCCAATATTTTTTGACTCGGTTCTTTAACTAGACAGACATTGGTAGCATCGGATTTATTTCGTTTGTATAGCATTCGTAAACTTTCAATAACCCATATTTATCTGTAGACTTATCAACACTAACTAAACAAAGAAAGTTATGCCTAAGAAGTGATCAAAATAAAAAATAGCTAAATTTATTGGATGAAAGAAAATTTTAATAGAAAATGAGTCTAAGAAAGCTAATGCCAAAAATTGAAAGGACAGCCTCATTAAAAAATAACAAACCAGAAGTTTGGAGATGAATTATTCTTATGCTTGTGTGTTATGGGAAAATCGTAAAAAAAAAATTAAAAAACAACGCAAATATAAATATAGTTTTTTATTCAAATTAAAATCAAAACATACTTTAAGGAATTCTAAAAGCACTGTGCAAACTAAAATTAAACTGAAAATTACATTAAAAGAGCACCCAAGACGTTTTAAATATTAACCAGATAAAAAGTTATCAAAATGAGTTAGGCATTTTAATAATCTACTCTCATTAAAGTTTGAAAATTAAGAAGAAATTAAAAGGTATTAGTTAATAATAAACGTGGGATCCTAGAAAAATTTGACTTTATTTGTTAATAGGGTTAATGTAGCTTGTTTCAAAATTAATTATGGTACAATATAAAGGTTTGATTTTTTTATCCAAAGTTGAATTAAAGTTAAATTAACACAGTAAATTTAATCATATATGTTTCATAAAGTAGATATCGGTAATTTTTTTCAGGTGTGTTGGTTTCATGATGTTATAATTGATAATAAAAGGCCTAACTAAAAATAAAAATCTTTTTTATTTCTCGAGGTTTCAATTAAAATTATATCAAGTTGTGAACTTGTAACTTAGTAAAAAACTGTCAATACATTTGTTTATCAAACTATTAAAATAGGCCTTTACTCATGCAAAGAGAAACCTGAAGAAAGTGAAACCTTTTAAACTATTGTATTTCCTCTTGGGCGAAAACTATATTGAACAACATAAATTACTTAGGAGAATCGAAGGATACTTCACCATTCGAAAATATTCTGTTTGGTATGGAAACGCCCGAAGTCACCAAGTGTAGCATTAGATCCCATTTCGCGTTGCAGTTCATCCTTGTAGGACTTGTTCATCCAGCATTTCGACATGGACGAAGAACTGGTGATTTTAGTGCAAGAGTATCCTGCACTATAGGATCTATCCACAAACCATTTGGTGAAGGAAAATATGTGGAAGGGAATAATAGCGATGGTGAACAAAACCGGCAACTTTAATTAATAAATTGTAGATATTGATTATTACATAAAACATTAACTATAATATATGTCAAATTACAATTATTATAATCGTAATACCAAGTAATTTTTATATCTTGCAATAGGATTCGTGAAACATTACCTAGTGTAGTGCAGTAGGTTATATTTTTGCAAGTTGTTATGCATTTTTCTTTTTCCAGACGAGTGCAAGTTAAAATGGGCGTTGTTACGTTCGTACTTCATAAAGATAAAAAGCAGACGTAAAAAAAACTTCTTGACAAGCAGCGAAAAAACTTCTTAAAACTGACGTTTGGATGATCAGATGGAGTTCTTAATTCTATTCCTACAAGACCTCCTAACGCAGTTAGTTGTGACAACCGTAGATCCTGATAAAAACTTTGAGATTGACACCAAAAAAGTGAGTGACTAGACAGTTTTTTTATTTTTATTTTTTCCTAAGGGGAGGATTTTTATTACATTAAACAGTAACTACGAATGTTTTGATACAGTATTGCTAACATTTTTTCTATTCTTGACAAAGCACTGACCACCTTGAAACGCCTGTTTAAGCCTGAAAATCAGGTGTCGCAGGAACACGCGGGTGGCCCTAGAGCGGTCAATCACCGGCCCTCTGCTGTCCCGTTTCTCACCTTTTCTCTTCCTTCAATATCCCGTCCTTCCGTTTTCATTTCGCAAAATGCCTGTTAGAGGCAGACGTGCTTAACTGTTTGGCCGGGGTCTTCTTATCCACCCATAACAACAATAACCTGTTTAATGAAAGAATATCGTTTGAGCACAGCTTCGATGTTTTGGTGTGCATTAAATTTATTCATTAAATTTTGAGTTACCCAGGGAGACTTTGTTTGGATGATATTAGTAATATTGGGTAGATGTCATATAAAAACTGTGTTGTCAAAACTGGCATTCTGCAGTAGTCCATATAAAATATCTATGTACTGACACAATTTATAG
This sequence comes from Neoaliturus tenellus, assembly GCA_030545055.2. Lineage (NCBI taxonomy): Eukaryota > Metazoa > Arthropoda > Insecta > Hemiptera > Cicadellidae > Neoaliturus > Neoaliturus tenellus. Next base: position 202,039,696 of record CM061531.1, read on the forward strand.
ATATCACAATGGTTTCAATACTTAAGTCAGCTAATTACTTGAATGGTACTTCATTTTAATCATTCTACAAAATATATAAAGGTTTCGGAGTTTTATCTCTATTCAAGAAATTTACGTTAGTGGTTAAAAATAATACCATTCCTGAGTGTTGTTAAACTATCGTTAACCGCGGATGTAGATAAACACTAACCTCGTTACATTATTCCGCTACATCGCTCCTTTGTGAACAAGCCCACCGCATACACAATCGGCGCCGAGAACGCCAACTCGCCGTTGCTTCTACTGCTCACGTACTCCCAGACATTGTGTCATAGCTGTTCATCTCATTATCTTCACCTTAATATTATTTAGGTCGTGAAATCATCGAGCCAAGGCGTAAAATTCTTGTTATATTTGATCAGGGCAGCTATTTCGGTGTCTAAAATGTTCGTTTTAAAGGATCAACGAGCTATGGAGGAAAACAAGTAATTCAAAAATAATTCAAAAGTAATTCAACAAATAATTTATTGTAGTTCTTCTTTCATATTTATTTGTCGCTTCACAAATCAGTCTATAAACTCATTAATATTATAAATCAGACCGATTTTCTGAAATTTTTTAGACTGGTCAATTGCAAAAGAGAAATGGAAAAAAATGAATGGAATGAACTGCAAAATTATTAGGAGTGGACTGCATTAAGTTTAAGACTAAGAATGGACATATGGTAAATAAAAACTAATAAAATTATTAAACAGACATTAATAAGGGTAAAATAGGAAACGTAGATGAATAAGTGGTCATATACAGAGTTAGGCAAAAGTCTGGACGCCCCCAGGTAACTTTTTAACTCGTTGCAGTAGAAAAACCAAACTCGGCACATGTTACCAACACAAAAAATGAAATTTTTTTCATCAAAGAAACAACTTTGCCAGAAAATAGCTTATTTAGAATAAAAAATCTCTGGAATTATTTTAGAATTGAACCAAGTAGGAGAAATGAATTAATAGGTTCAATTCTAAAATTCTGATTTGATTTTATTGAATGCCAATCAACCCATCTCAAATTTTTAAATGCCTGCCATTTTGGTTAAAGATGAGATATTGACCTCCGGTTTGTGCAATTCAATTTTGCTTAATAAACTGTTTAAAATGAGAGGTCACTTAATAGGGGTTTACATTTGAAAATTTTGGGCTGCCCCCAAAATACCCTTTTTGGGGGTCGGGCCAAAGTTGTGTCTTTGATGAAAAATTGCATTTTTTGTGTTGATAACATGTGCCGAGTTTGGTTTAATACTGCAACGTGTTAAAAGATTAATTGGGGGTGTCCAGACTTAAACTTGCTTGCCCATTTCAAATTTTGAAATAGCTGCCATTTTGGTTAGGGGTTAGATATCGACCTCCGGATTGCACCATTTAATTTCTCTTAATAAACCGTTTATTTATTTATTTATTTGTTTATTTATTTGTTTATTTTTTATTTGTTTGTTTATTTATTTATTTATTTATTTGTTTACTTATTTATTTATATGAATATTTATTTATTCATTCATTCATTCATTCATTCATCCATCCACCCATCCATCCATCCATCCATCCATCCATCCATCCATCCATCAGTCCATCCATCAGTCCATCCATCCATCCATCCATCCATCCATCCATCCATTCATTTATTTATTCTCAACGGCAAACACCATTTACATAATAATTTCAATAGTGGAAAAACATAGCTTTACAAGATGGTGAAACAAGAAAGAAACAACAAAAACGTAACAATACAACAATGTGCAACGATGCAAATAACCAAAATGTTACAATAACAGTAACAATAACAAAAAGCAGCAATAAATAAATATATATATATATATATATATATGACATGGTAACAAGCAACAATGTGGCAATGTGTAACAGTAAAAAAAAAATCAACATTATAACAATAATAATAACAGTGAAGCAATAACAGGCAAGTAAAACAATTGGCACTTTAACGTGAATGGCAAACACGACTCTTCACTTAACTGCCAGGGCCACTTTTTTCCTGAAGGATTGGGTATATTCTCCAAAGAAGTCGATGTCCTCTGGGGCCTCATTTCCAAACTTAAAGAGCCTCGATAAGCCGCTGTGGTATGCGTACAGGGTCGGAAGATAACGCCTTCTGAAGATAGCTTTTGATCGAGTTCCTCTTGAGATTGTGATGTCCACTTTGGCTAGCAGGGAAGGACTATCCAGAAAACCATTTACCAACTTGAAGAGCACAAGAAGATCAGCATGTTTGCGTCTCAGTTAAACAAAACTGTGTGTGTTTAAACTGTGTTTAAATTGAGGAGTCACTCAATAGGGGGTTACATTTGAAAATTTGGGGCTGCCCCCGAAATACCCCATTTTGGGGACAGGGGCAAAGTTGTGTAGTTAATGAAAAAGTGCTGTTTTTCATGTTGTAAACATGTGCCGAGTTTGGTTTCCCTACTGCAATGAGTTAAAAAGTTAACTGGGGGTGTCCAGACGTTGGCCTAACCCTGTATATACAGGGTGTCCCGGAACTCTCTGGAACCCTTTTGTATATTTATTTGTTCCTTGCATCGAGACAAGAAAAAACATTATACAAATAGGGGTCTAAAATGCTTCGTTTAGCCGCTATCCGCCATTTCGTTTTTTACAAATGATAAATTTTATTTCCGTAACGGATGGTTGCATTAAGTTCATATTTGTTATGAACCTTTATCATACCAGTGCCCATTTTCAGGAAAAGAAATTAATTTTTTACACTATATATTTTCAAAATGGCGGTCATTTTGATCTTTCAATCTCAAATATCTGAAAATCAGTATATATTTTATAAAAATTTTACAAGACCCAAAAAAGTTGCCAAATTAAATTATATAACCAATGAAACCAAGTTTGTGAGGATTTAACAACAAATAACGGAGTTATTGCCTTAATTCGCATTAATTATAATGCAAAATCAATGTCTTAATGGAGAAAAATCGCAATTACTCTGTTATTTGCTGTCAGATCCTTACAAACTATGTTTTATTGGTTAGATAATTTAATTTGGCAACTTTTTTGTGTCTTGTACAATTTTTATAAAATTTACCAATTGTCAGATATTTGAGTTTGAAAAATTAAAATGACCGCCATTTTGAAAATATACAATGCAAAAAATAATTTATTTTGTTCTTGAAAATGGACATTGGTATGATAAAGGCTCATACTAAATATGAACTTAATGCAACAATCCGTTACGGAAATAAAATTAAGTGAGTGTAAACAACAAAATGGCGGCTAGCGGTTAAACGAAGCATTTTAGACCCCTATTGGTATGATGTTTTTTTCTTGTATCGATGCAAGGAACAAATATACAAAAGGGTTCCAGAGAGTTCCGGGACACCTACAGGGATAGAAAAATGATTTATAGTAGGAAAGAGAATGAAAACTAAACAGTTAGTTCGTTAGTCTAAAGTTAATAATAATTCTATCCACAAATAACACATAGTGATTCAGTGAAAGTACAAATTTTCAAACTTTAAGAAAATAAGATTTAATTTTTAAAAATCACATACGTGTGTGAGATATCCCAATACTAAAATTGAAGTATTTACATTTAAACAGTCACACAAGAGCCCAGCCTCCGATCTGTTGTCAATGTTTGCGGTGGATGCACTGGTTATACAGAATGTCGGTGATATTCTCTCTGAGCCTTTTGGGTTTCGGGATTATGGGTTTACCAAACAACCTATCCCTAACAAGCGATGTTAGCCCAGCATTGGCAATCTTCATGATTATTAAATAAATTATGAGAAAACATTGGTAATCTGTCCTATCCTGGTATGTTATATATCTAATATGAATAAGGTATATTTGTATGTATATACAAATATACATGAGATGCACACGGATCTCTAAAACAACTCAAACAATTTTCTTGAAAATGTGGTCTCTACGCTAGGAAAAATCTTACTTCGTTATATTCTTGAAATGAAATTCAAAACAATTTATCATTGGTCTTATGGTATTTATAATAAAAAAATAAAAAATATTAGCTGATAAATAAATAGCTGATTTAACTATCAAATCACGAACAACATGCTCCAGTTTAAGCATATCTTTTTTTCGTTCATTTTACCCAGCAATTATACAGTTTATACAACTTTAAAAAAAATATGGAAAAGTTAATGGCCTAAAATTTCAACGTTTTTAATTCAACAATATAAGATTAGTTTCTATAAACCTAAGTATCAAATTACACAAACTCCATTACAATAATTTTCAAAAAAATAACTTCTCCAAATTTAAAACACATGTTTGCAAACCATACGACTGGCGTAAAATATAAAATATTATTTGTGTAGGAAAATGTGAAAAATGTGTTTTGGTTATGCGCAAGGTTATTTGACCGTGAATTATTCAAATCCCAATTTACATCCACACCACCTGGTGTGCTCATCTGTCCCACCGCGTTGGTTGCATACCACTTTTTAATATAAATAAAATATATTTCTAGTTTAGTGATGATATATTGTTTTGTTACTTTAGTGCTGCAAGTTTTCAATGTATCGGAGGCCACTATTTATTATTTCCTTGTTTATATTTAAATATTATTACAGAAGCACTACAAAGTTTATCCTTAGTAAGTAAAGTTAATAAAAACGTAAAAGAGAAAAACTAATTTTCAATAAAAAACTACTTTGAAAGATGTTTAAGTAATTTTTGTAAATCTCATTATATGCACTGTATTTGAAAGTTTTTAAGTAAAACAATTTTAAGAATATTCAATGCTGCTCGATCTGTGGAGGTAAGTAACACGGAATAGTTTATTTGATTTAATTTCACGAACATTTTGAATTCAATATTTTAATGAGTTTTCACAACCTGTTTCTTAAAATAATGCGATTCGTTGATTACAATTCCTTTACTAAAATAAACTACATCTGATTGATAATTGGCGTTTATTTTTTAAATTGTGTTTCATTTTTTACTCCTAAAAAGTATATCTTTTCATAATTTTAAAATTCAATATTTTTTGTGTCCGTAATTTTAATTGATACTAATTCGTTATCGTTATTTACATTCTAATTTCAAAAGAATTGTAGAATCATACAAAAGTGGGTATAGGTTTAATATTTAAGATTATTTTATTTGTGTTCAATACAACTAACTAACTTACAAGCTTATGTCTTTGATAGTGCTGTTTTGCAGAAATGGAAGGTAATTTAAATGGTGAGATTATTAACGTTTAAAATAATGACTAAAAAGTCTAAAATTTTACTTTTAACGATTTATATTAATATCTGACGATGAAAATAACAAGTCTCCAAGGTTCGGTTTTTAGTTTGGCTTTAAATTTTGTTCGACAAGCTACATTGAAAATTTAGAATAAATGTCACATCTGGGCTGGTTAATGGCCTCTGAGTAATAACACACGGGGTTTAGGAGGGGTCACGGTGCAAATTGTTAATGTTTCCTTAGCACTTCTACAGTTTCACATCAAATTTTGCTCCAAGTCGACAAGGTCACTGGGACTCGAATAAAACCTTAGAGAAAAGTGTGAGAAGACACAAAAGAGCCTTGACCAACCAATATATATCACGTCAGTGACATCATTGACAATGACGTCAACAGGTTCGTCACCATGACGTCATAGTTGTGGTCACTGGTGAAATCACTGTTGGAGACGTCATATGGAGAGTCATTAAACCGAGCCAGGTGTGATATTATGCCACTACTGCAAATATGTATATATAAATAAATAAATATGTATATTTGTAAAATAATGTCTTAAAACTATCTAAAACACAACTTTAATGTGAACGGAATATATATGTAAAACTAAATCCTTTACTTAACACCACTTTGAATACTAACAATGTTTTATTGTTGGATTTTCCAAATATGTTATCACAATCCGCATTTCCATAACTTTTTTTCAGACTACATTTCCATAACTCAGCACCATCTGTTGTGCTCTTCTGTAGTGTTGTTCGTTGTCCTCAGTCCCAGGTCGCACACAATTGTTTTAACTTAAATATTAAAAATGTGTTATTATCAACACGATATATTGTTAAGACTTACTTCCCATGCATAATTGGTGTATTATTTAAATTTAAATAATACTAGCTAACCCACCCCGCTTTTTTGTGAACTCAGAGTAGATTATTATATATAAAATAAAAAAAAACATAATAAACGAAAAAATGTTAAACGTTTCACCTATTTTGATTGCCTTGATTTACCATTCTCTTGAATTCCTTGTGGGAGAAGTGTATTTATTTATTGTTACACCATTTTTTACACATATAACATGCAATAAATTAACAATAATTTATTTAACAGGACAGTACAGTCACAGAATCAAAAGTCTCATTTAATATGCATTCAGTTGACATGAAGATGCAAGTAACTTAAATCACCTAAAGGCTAACAAAATACAGTATTTACAAACAAAATAATAATAATAATAAAAAATATAAAAAACAACAACAACAATATTGTGCAAATATTGTTAACTTTAGTTAACATATTTATATACAACGTAAGTGATTCGATTATTTTCAATGTCCAATTTCTGAAAAGACCCGGCAAAAATACCAAAATGACTCTAATAATGCGTACAATGTGTCATTATTTACATACATTATGCAAGACCGTGCTCCAGGTGATTGGTCCATTAAAAGTGCAATATTTAAAGAAAGTAACTGGACAGTGAGACGAGTTACATCAAAGCGTTGATATCAACAATGGTTAATAATGATTGATAAAACTTGCAAAATTGTGAAAAACCCTACATTAGTTAGTTGGAATGTGAAACGATATACAAACAAATACTTGAAAAAGGAACATTCCTAGAAAGAAACAAACATATTAACAATGTAAAATAATTACAGCAATTGTCAAAACTTCATGCAAAACTATATTTACCCAGTTTTAGTTTACGTGAGAGAAGATTGTGCATTGCATAACAGCTATTTATGTTTTTTTTTTTTAATACCCGTTCTATTTTTAAATTAACGTTATCCCGTAAAAGGTTGCCTGTAAAGGTGTACCTGTTTTGGTGCCAGTTCGGCCAACATGAAACATGTTCGTAAACACTAAGTTGGACCAACCCAACGACGTGCCTGAGGCGGCCCGGGTTTTGTTGATAACGCTGTTAAAAGTATACAGAACGTTATCCCTGGAAGTGAATTAAAATATTTTCAAGAAAGGCGTATTGATTTTTTAGTAAGTATTTAAACAAAATTTTTTTAAATAAGTGGAATATATATGAATGTATTATATTTTTTTATTGAAATTTTACTAGATTTACCGTCTTTAATATAGTTACAGTGTAAGTGTAAATATATCAAGTAGTGTTGGAAAACGTTTTTATTATTTCAACCTAAGTAATAATACCAACACGTATAATGATAATCAAGAAGTTATTTAAATATATTTGTTAGATATACGAAATTATTTTCGTTGAATGGAGAACCTAGCCACCAATGAATCGTCCAACCAACTTTATATGACTAAGAAGCAAAGGTTTTTTGTTTTGTTATCCTGAGAAAAGGAGGGTTTTAACACATTAAAAAAACACATTTAGTGTTTAAATTATTTTAATTTTGTGGTTTTTATTTTATTTTTATCATTTTATATACTTTTATTTCAATTTCATTACAGAAGGATACGGATAAAGAGTTAGTATCCATTGATCAGTGACTTTAAAGTGGGACTTGCAGCGTATTGCTCTAAATTCAAATACCTCTAAATTTAAGGATGACATGACATAAACCAATGAAGGGACCCAGGAAAATTTAAACTCACAGTTGCGAAGTTCGGGTTGCAAAGAAAGTTGTCATAACACGTGGTAAGTCTTATAGCTGAACTCTATGACGGACGAACTTCCCTCATCGTCCATTCGTGGAAACCCCCAGATAAAGAACTCAAGGAGACAGTTCGATGGCCAGTTCAGAGTGAACCTCCTGTTAAAGTCTAAAAATCTTATGTAATAGGAGCAGGCGAGTGTTGTCCCTTTATTTATGTTTCTACCCTTTACTTTCCTTTAGTTCACTTCCAATCAAATTTCACTACCGAAAGAAATTTTGAAGTGACAACATTCCTTTTATTTTTGGGACGTAGGCAATCAATCCTATTGTGCCTTCTTTGCATCCTCAACTGGATTTTCGAAGAACGTTTCCAACGAGAGCATCAGAGCGGAGGATCAGTTGCGGGACGGCTGTTGGCCTACTTGGCTGCCGAGCCGTTGCATAATTCAGGCAACATTTGCATCCGACATTACTGTTCTCCGGCAAATATCCTAAAGCGTAAAAGCTTATTCGTATTCGCCTTATTGGTTCTCTTATTACGTAATAGAATACCAAATCATGAAGCTCTGGCGGAAGAGACATTAAGTAACTTACAGTTATTGCCTTTAATTATTACGTATTGTATTCAAGTGGAAATTTCTTATGTTTAAAAACATAATCTCTTTTATACTGAACAAATAAACTATGTATATAATATATAAAAGTATACCTTAATGTTTAATACATTTAAAAAACTATTTATATTAAACGTAATCCTATTCTAAACACCACTTTGAATATTGACAATTGTTTATTTTTGGATGTACCAATTACGTTTCCATAATCTGCGTGTGGGCGTTAGTAGTGTCTTTTGGTTACTCCTGGCTCAGGTCAAGGTCATTGGTTGGAAGTGGCAGGTGTGGGGTTGGAAGTGTGGGGTGGGGGTGACAGTGATGGATGGGTTTGGGAAGTGGGTCAAGGTCATCCGGAGGGGGTTTTAAAAAAGTGGGAGCCGCAGGGGCTCGGTGGGAATGGGGTGGGGCGGCGCCGGGCCGCGGGAGGTTTTAGTTTATTTTTAAAATTAAATCAAAGTCGTGTTCTTGTGCAGAGAGGTGTTGGAGTGCCGTCCACTGGTGAGGGAGTGGTAGACGCCGAAGGTGGTGGCGAAGAGAAGGTAGACGCACAACATGCACAGTACGCATTTGAACAGTTGCAGCAGGCGAACCATCCCTTGTTGATTTTCCGTTTCCAATTGCAGCCTGTTGATCTCTAGTTTGAGTCTGTCCTCTTCCAATTGTGTTTTAAGTGAAAAATCATCCATCATGTTTGTATGCTTGTTTTAATTTCTGTAGGTGAAACGGGAGCGGTGTTGACGGTCGGAAAGTTGGCGATGAAATGAGAAACGAAGATGAGGACAGGGCATATTTACTGGAAAGTGGTGGGGGGTTAAAAAAAAAACAGTTGTGTGTCCGATCAAACGTCGTCGTCAGCTGTCGGTGTAGTTTTGGAGGATGCAGGAGTGAGTTTTAGCAAACTATCTTCATCTTCAGTCTCAACTCTATCGCATGTTGGACAACCGTAAGCAAGTTCCAAATTCATAGTGATGCAGTGGAATTTGTCTATAATATCTTCTAAAGTTTCCATTATATCTTTTAAATCATGTCTTGTTCTAATTACAAAAGTAGATTTCATTAGTGCTAGCGGATCGTTGTTCATCGTACGGGAGTCGGGAAACAAATGGCGAGCGTCAGTCAGCGGCTCGCTTATATGCGGGCAAGGGCGGTGGAGGGGGAAGTGGAGGGGTGGTGGCGTGGTGGGGGAAGTGGAGGGGTGGTGGCGTGGTGGGGGAAGGGTGATATACCCCCATGCGAATCGTTGGCCAGCGCATTTCGCAGCGAAACGCCGTTCGGGTAGGTAGTAGGAGGTGTACTAAGATAACCATTAGTTGTATTTTTAAGTTAGGAATACTAATAATGTTTGTAAATTAAATATTAAATTTATATTTAACCAGAGCTTGCATTTCTTGTTCCTCGTCGTTTAATTCAACAATTTTAACACCATTAGTTGTCTGTTCCTCTTCCTCTGCACTTTGCGACGATGAAGACATGGAGGTGGCAGAAGATGATGATGAGGATGAAAATATTTTGGTAGGATTGACGTATTGCACTGTGATGTTGATCCATCTTAAAGGATAGTTATCAATGAGTGTGAGTAAGTTTAGGAATAGTTCTTCCATCTCTTCTCTGTCGGTAATTAAATGTTGAAAGGAAATGAATTTATCATCCATGTTGTTCTCAGTGCGAGTAATGAAATAAGAATGAGAAGCGTATCGAATGATCCGTAGAATATATGTTGTAAAAAATAAGTGGTGGGGGTAATCTCAAGGTCAATCAAATGGAGTTTTAAAAAAGGGCTGCAGTTAGTGACTACAGCTATACATCTGAAGCTTCAACAGGATCAGTAGACCAATCTGATCTGTACTTGCACGCACTTATGATGCATGTACAAAAGTCGTCTTTATAATATGCATTGCACTCTCGACAATTGACAAGTTTTTCCGGATGAAATTTGATACACCTCTGGGGACAGCAAGTGTGGAAGTATCGTGATTTATAAATCTTGATGGTTCGCAATTCCGGTGGTGGTAGTTGCTTTGTCTTGCATTTGCAGTAACAGGATCCGAAGAATTCACACTTTGTACAAGCTAATCCGTCTACCATCCATCTTCCTAAATCGGTGCATTTTTGTTCACAACAGTAGCGCGGTGCGTCCTCGTTTTTCTTCTCTTCCATGTTGGCGCTTCTAAGTGTTGGCAAGAAATGAAGTTGTATAGTGTAGGATAGCGTGTTTTATAGACTAGGAAAAGTGGTGGGGGTAATCTCAAGGTCATCCAAATGGAGTTTTAAAAAAGATCATCTTACAAGTGTAAGATGTATTTATTTAAGATACTGAGTTTTCATTTTCTTTTTCTTTCTTTACATCTTGTTTGTATTTTTCTTTTTCTTCTTTAGCCATGGCGATGAGATCTTCAGTGGAGAGTGGATGTACTTCAGGAAATTTTAGAATTAATTTTGGTTGGAATCCCTCTTTAGTCAATACTTGAAGATCGGACGTCATTTGTTCTACACTTTGATAGTCTTTTCCGTAGATTTTTCCATTGAATTCAATCATCATTCTGTACAACATGGTATTAGTAGTTGTTTTCGCTGCGTCAGTTGGAGAGCAAATGATGATTCTGTTAGGTTACACGGTCCTTTTATAGATGCTACAGCGACCACTTGATATTATTTAACATTAGTAATATTTCTGGAACTTAACATTACTTTGAGTAGATGGTGTTGTAGTTGAAGGTTGTGTGGAAACGAATACTTCTTCGTTGCAGAACTTCTGTTTAGGAAACATCCTCATGTTGTTAGCGTAAACATCAATATTTAAACAATAACCACCGGCAAGTAACACTCGCAGTTCATTAATAAAATCGTCGAGTTCTTCAAAAGTTGTAATGGTGGTGGTATCATATGATGCACACTTAACCTTAAGAGACATGTTGTTATTCGTAATAACTGGAGAGCCAACAGAGATGTGTACAGCACGAAAGGTAGTCGTAGACTGATGAGATCCTCAAGAAAATTACGGCCTTTATATACCCTCGAAACTAGGTCAAGGTCATCCAAACGTGTTTTTAAAAAAAAGCAACATATCGAAAGTGCAGAAACACTATCGATATGTTGCCTTTTCTTATTTTTTTTTTCATTTTTATTTTTTATTTATTTAGAATCAGTTACACACATGTACAACAGTATATATAAATTACAGACTAGTTGCTAGTAGGCATAACATGAAGTGTAAGTTCAGTAGAGTTGGTTCCACTAGGACCGTGGGATGCCAAATAGAGTGCGCCGGGGTGAATCAGTCGTAAATCTTCATTCTGCAGCAGTTGAACGAAGCGTTTGGGAAGAAATACTTGAAATTTCGGTTCATCACCAGGTGTGTAGGGTGCTTCACTCAATGTGCAATTGATGGCGTCTCCAACTGATGTTTCCATCTTCTTAATAGTGTGAATAATGTAATGTTTTTCTTCTTTCAATTCTGAACATTTCTTAGTCGGTAGTATTGTAGATTTAGAATGTTTGTTGAATTGATCAACAAGCGACTGTAGAAAAGTTTGCGATGCCATTATTTTTTCTTACTATTGTTCGTCTTCTTCTTCTTGTGCTTGCGCGTCAGAGGTGTTGACTCCTCGGAGGTTAGAGTAATACTCATGCATTGTCATAGTGCCGCTCTCGCTTTTATACCCATCGCTTCCCCCACCACTTTGCTGGAGATAGACATTCAAACGATATGCGTTCTTTAAAGCACATTGAGACTGCCGATGTTTAAAGTTTTTAGATGCAATACAGATGTTAGCAAAGTAGCAATAAAAATCTTTCTCCATTTGCACATTTATCACTTCATGGTTTGTATATGCTTGTATCCAATTTGCTTTTTCCAATCCTCTTGTAAAAATAGTTTTGAACTCTTTGCAGAAATGATTCATAATGTGTGGCATCATATTGTAGGTTATAAAACCTTCATCCCATGTTAGATTATGAAAATGTTTCATCAACCATTTGTTTGTTACTTTAGCTTTGGTTGTTAATCTGTTGAACGGCAAAGGAGGCATGAATAAAAAATGATAAACAACAGATGTTATCATATCTAGTACCACTAACTCTTTAATTATAAAATTTCCATCATTACCACGGAATGCCTGAAACTCTGTGATACCTCGCTTTACTTCCATTATTTCCGTCTTCTTAGAGAATGAAACTCGTTTATCCATGATGACGTTCAGTAGACAACTGGTATGTCAATGCGGATTGACAGCCTTTTATACTCCAACATTCTTCTTCTTCTTACTTAAAATATTCTTTGTCTGTTTAATTTGTTGTTGATTGTTGATTGTTGAAACGTGATTCGTTTTCCTTGTTTTCTTGCTTTTTTTCTTCATCTAAATTAAAGTTGGTTTGATTGTGGTGTAACTGTCTCCACATCTCTACTTCATGCGGGATCCTATTGAAGATTGAAGTATCTACTGGACCGTATAGGATTGGAACATATGGTTGTCTATCTAATGCATCAGTTAAATAATCTTTGATAATTGTACTTGAGAATATTAGCTGTTTTAAATATCTTGTTATAGGACCAGTAGCACAAGTTAAAGCGTAAAACTCTTCTTTTGTCAAATGTATTTTTATATTATATTTAGTTAAATCTCTAAATCGAACTAGTTGTTGACCACGTTGTTTAACAATATCGATTTCAATATTTGATTCGAACAAACCTAGTTTTGTTTTTCTTCCAAACGTATTGTTACTCAAATAGCATTCCAAAAGATGTATATGTTTCATAAAAGATTCCCAAGAAGATTCAGTGAAGGTTACCATTTTAGATCCGTGATTCAAAATAACAGTTGGAGAGTAATCCAATGATTTCATTACTCCAGCAGACACAGTCTTTGTCATACAAGAAGAAATAGGATAAAATATTCTAAGAAATACCTCCATTAAGATCTTGGTAGAAATGTTATCTTCAATTTTCCTTTTCTTCGTTTCTTTTTCAACTTCCTCTTCGTCTGTCTTCTTATGTTTAAACTTGAGGAACTCTTCCATTTCCTGTTTAACTTGTCTTTCTATATCCAAACTATTGTCAGCCATAAGAGGTGTAGTTTCTTCATTAGCACTTGATGTAGCAGAACTCATCTTGCGGACGATGTTACCCATACGACAATCAAAGATGAAATGAATTTCCAGCTCTTCTTTCTCGCTTTTATACTCGCAGATGACCTAGATATTGTTGATCTTTTGTAAAAACCTTACAAATCGTGCAGATGTTGTATTAATCTTTTTTAAAGTACATTCTTCACAATTCCTGTCAGCGGTGTGTAAGTAACTATTTTGTCATGTAGAATTAAACAGTATGCTGAAGTTCCATCTGGTATTTTATCTTCAAATTCCATTTCAATTTTTATATCTACACTTGAAGATTTCACAGATTCATTTTGTTTTGAACAATCGATTACAACAATTGGAGCTTTTGAATAAAATTGTTCTGGTGATAGTAGTGGTGTATTTGTCTTACCATAATATGACGATTGAAATCTTGCATACATGTCATATAGAATGGAATAACGTTTCTTGTCAAATGAAACATTTAAACTGTCATATGGAAAGAACTGAGAGTTTAGAAAAACTTTGCAATTCTTTATCTTGCAATGGTCAAATTGACCAGCGTGCGCAGTTATAACATCTTTTCGTTTAGTCTGAAAACCGACTATTATGTACCTTGCTCGTTCTAAATAAGTAGAGGTTTTAACAGTCCATGTTTGTCTTTCTGTTTGAGGCAATATGGGGTATTCATGAAATTCCCAACTTCTAAATGGTATTACAATATCACGGTCAGATTTTAATTTTTTCAATAATAATACTCGATGTTCATCCGCCAATCTGACATGTGGTACTCTCCATACAACTTTATCCAATTGAAGTTGCCATTCCAAATCGGCATCTTTTGTTCCACTTGGCGCTTGTATTACATCCTTATTCGTTGAAGATCTGAGCAGTACCAGTTCTTGCTTTACATTTATTATTATTCTCTTGTAATCTTCTGCGAATCCCAAAAGCAATCGTAAAGGCACATTAAAATCAAAGTAACCTTTTGAATTAGGAGTAATAGTGTCTTTATCAGGAGTCACCCATCCAGCCGAGATTAAAGAATTCTTTTCATGGGGTGTTATTGAAGTCAATCCTTTCAAAGTTGTTGATATACCAACTTTTTTTGTTGAATCAACTGTTACTCCAGATATCTCATATCTAATTTCATCAAACAGATATGCCATAGGGTTATTTATAAAAGGAACAGTTGAACCAGATTTTCCATCCAATGTTGTTACTCTTCCTTCGATATATAAATAACTTTCACATGGTAATGTGTAGATATCTTGTTGTTGAATGGGAATCCTTATTTCATCATTATTATTTAATTTTGATGAAGTGTAAGGGTTGTGAGTGTGATATTCCTTCTCCCATAGGGTTTCGTCGAATGTCGGTCCTTGCGCTATATCCAGTATATCCATGGTTGGCAAGTTTTAGTCCGATCTTTTGTAGGAAGCGTATGTTGTCCGGTGTTAACTCGTCGAATGTTGAGGAGCTACTGAGCTCCCGACTCTTCCGTTGTGGTTTAAATGATAATCCCATGTTGACTTTATGTTGCTGCTCTGATATGTAACCGTATAGTTATTGTTTCTCCTCTAAAGTCAACACTAATGCCGTCTTGATCCAATATGTTCAGTACGATGTCTGAAATGAAACTGGTGTTTAATGGTAGGTATATCAGGTTTTGTGGCTTCTCAACTATTTTAAAACCAGGAGCTACTGTGGGGTAAAATGTATGTAATATGTGTTGATTTACTCCATCTCTATATGATCCGTGTATAATATTACACGTTACATCAATACTGTTCACCTTTAATATTGTTACTGTTGTATCGCCAGTATAATCATTTCCAGGAGCTAAAATTCCTTTCTTCTTTGAAAATCCGAGCAAATTGCCGATTGAGTGGTCTAAGCTAAAATCTATATAATACTTTGAAGTTATTTCTGCTTTTAATGTATTATTATTACCTTTTATAGAAATATTTTCTTCTCCAAGCTTTTTTTGTAATACTTGGTTTATATCGTCTATTTCATATGCTCCTGTAGATAATGGAATTATTTTCAATTGTGAATAATTTCCTTTTTCATCTTTACTCTCATAATAATGTAGTAAATTATTTTTTCCTTCTGTAACATTGGGAATTGAATTGTATGTAGTCAAATCCAATAATGCTGCTTCCCATAGTTTGTCCGTAGATAAACGTAACGCTGGGAAAAGTGTACTTTTCAATGTTGACGAATTTCCGCTCAACGACACTGTATACGATGACATCTTAAAGCTGACTGACGCTCTTCGCTAGGAACTCTAAACATAAATGTCCGCATATTTCTGTATTGCTAGGTTGCTCTCTTTTGTAGTTGTAGAATATATTCTTGGAGTCCCGAAAATAATGTTGAAGTTCTTTTGGTGGCGGTAAATTTCCAAAACTATCAAAGTAGTAAACATTTTCTCCAAGTTTTTTATAACATACCCAATGAGTACCTGGTCCATAATTAGAGTCTAAGTTTACTATTCCAGTTTCATTTTTCCACACTCTATTTGGTAATGTATCTTTCATAAAAACTCCTCTGAAGAATGGTATTCTTAAACATTTCACATATTTTGACAGTTGATAGTTTGTTAATGCTTCATTTGGAATTATCAATTTATTCTTCTCATTTAATACACACGGTACGGTCTTAAGTAAAGACCCGATCCGTTTTTTACCATTGACCATATGGATGTTTTCTTGACTTTCCTTTTAGGGTTAGTGCGACGTCTTCTTTTGATGTTCCCGCCTCTTTTTGCAGCTTCTTTTTTACTAGGTTTTCTCCCGCGTCGTCTTCCACCACCAAACTTAGCTTTCGTCTTCATGGCTGTTGTCACTGCCCAAGCTGCTGCTTTTTCCGCAATACTGGCGTCACTTGATTTAACCCTTTGCCAAGCTTTTTCCGCTAGCGCTCTATCCGCTATTGATCTATTTGTTGAATCTGCAAACTTGGAATACGCTATATCGTGTTCTTTGCAAGCTTGATCTAATTTATTAATTCCAGGATCTCCTCTTGCTAAACGTTTTGCCAACTTAGTTCCGGGTCCACAATATTGATAGCCTCCGGGCAGATGAAATTCGTATGGTAAAGCGTCTATTGCTCGATTTAGAACAGCACCAACAGGAATCCGTCTTAGCAGGGATAACGCAGCTGATGTTATACCACGTCCTTTCTTGCCGCTGTCTTGACGACGACTGAGCGTTGCGGTCTTCATTATGTCGTCTTATATAACCAGCGTGTTTACTCCACGAGCTGCTTTACATAAATGAATAACACATGCACAATTTTTATATTTAAATACTTAATTATTCAAATTAATTATATACTGATTTATAATTCTATTTTTAATCCAAGCTTCTCGTTCATCGGGTTGAATCATCACATGACTCGTTGTACTAGCTATATGATTGTGGGTATCGATAAGTAAATTGCCCACTATTCTTATTAAACAGTCTAAAGTTACAGCATCTTTTGGATGTTGGGGATCGTGTAACTGCATAATACGTTTATCATTACACGTGTAAGCAGTCGAATCACTTTTCGACGTTGTTATGACTTGTCCAATAGTAGCAGCATCATTTAAATCTTCTCCTGGTAAAATATTAATTATTTTCTTCATCTTTGCATCATATTTGGTCCCAAAGTGTTTATCCCAAGTTATTGTTTGTCTTAATGTAACACAATCATCATCTTCATAACCAGGATAAATATCTTTTATTCTTCTATTACGACCATTGTATGTACCTAATGTACCACCACTCGCAATTAATGTTTGCACCATTAGAGGTACATCTGTATCTTTTATACCAAATCTTCCATTTGTTATTGTTTTATGTCCTGCATCCCATTCATCATTATTTCCTTGCATTAAATCAAACTTTTCATTTCCATGTATAAATGTATCTCCTCGCTTTAGCACGGCATCTTCATGTTTTACAAAATTCGATGTTCCCCTTTTTAATTCTTTAGATAATTGTTCCATAGTAACAGCGTCTTTTGGTTGAGAAGCGAACTTTACATTTGACAACACTTTCCCATGACAATTGATTTCATCACCATCTTGTAAAATACAGTTGTCCTTGATGTATTTCAGGTTTACAGCATCCCCATCTTCCTTTGGGTATCCAATGTCATTTATAATAAATTTATAAAAAGAAAATCCGCGTTGAGTCTTTTCCGGTATTATAGAATGTAAATATTCTTTATTAACTGAATCTTTATCATTTTTTGGATTTGCCACGTTGGTTATTCTATGATTTCCAGCATCATATGTCTGTCCATCTTTTAAATTATTACCCCATTGTAATTTTAAAGTATTTGAAAGTTCAGATGATAAATACTCTTTAGTAATTGCATCAGAACTGTCAGTTGGTTTACCAACATTAATTATTCTATGTGATTTAACATCGTAAGTATTCTTGTCTAATTTCAATGATGTTGAAGTAGCCTCTTTTACTGTCTTTAAATTCGCTCCATCAGTATCTTCTTCTGGGTCTTTAACAAATTTTAAACGTTTGTTACTCATATCATAGTCACCTTCAGGTGTTTGCGGCAATCCACTTCTTTTTCTGTTTTCTCCTCCTTGTACTCCTAGCCCGGAGTACCGTCCGAACTTGTCGACGCTCATGATTGAACTGATCCACTGTATGCTCACAGCTTTCTTATATATCCGTGATGATTTATACAACTATTCCACGATTTCGAAGTTCGTCAACTAAAGCCACCCATTCATTATTTAAACCTGTATGACCAGCTTCCATGGCTTCATGTAATAGTCTCATTCTATCAACCAATTTGTTTATATCATTATAGTAAATCACATTTGTATTATATAGGTTTTTCATTAAACCTTTACCAGATGTCGAAGTTTCTCCTTTTTTCTTTTTACCATATTCATCAATAAGTGATAAGTCCATAAGTGATAATGACTTCCTCTTAAGCGGTTTCTTCACAGCTGGTGCAGTTCGTAATGTTGGTAGTTTTTTCAGGGGAAACAATCTTTTTATTACAACTGTATATTTAGTTGCGCGTGTTCTATTTATCATTGAATCTTTGGAGTAATTCTTCTTATGAGCATTAGTATTTTGCAAAATTTCTTTAAAAGTATTTAAATCTTGAAGCGTATATCTTATAGGTATATTTTTGAAAATCAGTTCAAATAATCCTTTTGTTCCTTTATATTTATGCTCACCAATAACAATATCATCATCTTCAGTCAAATGTACTTTTGAATCTCCTATTTTTAATTCATTTCCATCAATTCTCGCACCATATACATGTGACTTGTGTAATTTTGGGTTATTTTTTATTTCATGTAACATTTTCATGATATACTTTCTTCCAAGAGGTCCTTGTTGCAATATATCACTACTTAATTTTGTTAGATTTGGAATTGATTGTTCTGCTTCAGGTATATGTTGTTCTTGTTCTTCTTCTTTTTCAATATTTATTTCTGGTTCTTCTTGTCTTGTTTCTTCTTCTTTTTGAGAAACTTCACTATCACTTGTGTAAGAATCATCATCTTCTTCCTTTTTTAAACTTTTTACTTCAAATTTAGAAACAGGTAGCAAAACATCTCCTTCATAATGAGGTTTACCAATAGTTTCTGTTATCTGTTTTAAAGGTTCTGTAATAGGCTTAAATGTAGTCTCCAGAAATTCTTCTCTTTCATTCAAACCCATTCTTAATGCTCGATTTTTAAGTCTAATCGAGTCACTCAGTGATTTTATTTCTTTTAATAGTTTTTCTTGGTTCACCATGTTTACGCTGCGAAGACCAATCTATTACTAAACGTATCATCAATCGTTCAATGGATTAATACAAATTTATCCAACCCTATACGATATCTTCCATTTTTTATAGCTTCTTCTTTCATAATAACTAGAAATCCATATTTTTCAGCCCATGCTTTGCCACACATTTCTTTAAATTTATCAAATGACATGTCTGCATTTACATGATCATTATATATGTGCTTTAAATTTGTTTCATCCTGCTTGAAGATAATAAGTAGATTTGCATTATCTCTTATTAGTTGTTTTGGAATTTTACTGTAAGTTTGACCAATATAAATGCTATCAATATTGTAATGTCTCCCCATGGCAAAATAACTTCTAATAGTGTCATGATTTTCACAAGATACATCATCGAATATAAATATAGAAAATGGTTTAGCCTCGTTTGGCTCCATTATAGTTTCACTAGCATTAAACTTGTAGAAATTAACTTCAGGCACACTTGCGAGTACCTTATCCAATAATTGGTATTTGGGTTGTTGCAAAGATTTGGAAAAGATGTAAATGTTGTTGAAACGTAATCCTTTAGGATTTGTTATTAAGTTAAAAACCACATTCGTCTTTCCACAATTTGACGGTCCAGTTATTAAACATCTTATTGTGTTTGGCAGTAGTTCACCATGTTTTCCATGATTTAACTTGTCGTTGTCAACTGTTAATTCATCAATATTATTAATAAAAAATCGATCCTTTTGTTGCACAATCTCCATCTTGTGTAAAGGTTAAACACGTAATGACTTCACAAATTGCTATACCAAGTCTTTTGTAGGGATCCAAGAGTCTTCACTTTTATCAAATCCCAACCAACGTACTTTAACCTTATCCTTTTTTCTTCGTAAAATCTTTTCAACAAGATATACATCGCCGACTGATGATTTTAACAACTCATGTCCGTAGAATCCACCTTCGAGTAATTCACCCTTGTTGTCCTTTAAGATGTAAGTTTCAGGTATTGTTGGTTGCACTTTATAGATTGTAAATACTTCATTAGTCCAGTTTGGCAGATACCTTTTACTAAATACTCCTTTGTATTTACTTATACGAACTTTATCATCAACTTTAAATGTTTTAGGCTGCATTTTTTCATGTTTAGGAGTTGTATTATTCCTAATACGTTTTAATACCATCTTAGCATTACTGCTATTTACTTGGTTAGGCTTCATACCAATGGTTCGATGATACTTGTTGTTATATTCTTTTATAAGTTGCGGTAAGATATCATACCAAACATATGATCCTCGTTTGGAAAATGTTTTATACATTGCTCCTTTTAATGTTCTATTGAATCTTTCTATTATTGAAGCTTTAACTTCAGAATTTGTTGAATAATGATTTATTTTATACTTCTTCATTAAAGCTGCAAAGTCTTTGTTAAAATACTCTTTCCCATCATCAGTTTGTAGATGTTTGATATTGAATTTATTTCTTTGTATAGCCGTTTCCATAGCTTTTGTAACACTTTTACCAGTCTTGTCCTTTAGCGGTAAGGCATCAGCCACTTTAGTAAAACAGTCTATAATCGCTAAAATGTATTTGAATCCTTTATTCAACTTACCATGTGGTATCATTTCAATGAGATCGGCTTGGAAAAGATCATTCATTCCTTTTATAACTGTACTTCTTCTAGGAAATTTTCTTCTTGCTGGCTTATGAAGTTCATTTACAATTTTATTTTTTAAGTCTTCCATCTTCAGTTGTGTCTTCCACATCGCTTGTAAAGGTACTGATCTCTAGAATGGTTTATCCTCTTTTATATACGGTTAGGATATAGGTCAAGGCCATTTTATGTTGGTGTAAAAAAGAGGGAACATGACATTGGGCTTGTCATGTCCCCTCTTCTTTACGAAAGGAAAAAGGAAGAAGGTAAAGGACGAAGAAAAGGTTTACTGATCAATAGGGATTAGGGAATAGTGGCCGAATGGCAATGTGTTGATGTTATTTTCAAGAATGTGGCGTTTATCATCCTTATAACTTAATGCCCACTTTGTTTGCTTTACACTATACAGTATATGGTTGTAGCTTCTGATGGTGTTGAATGTTGCGGTTGTTTCCACATTTTGAAATAAACATCTTTTATAATGTTCAAACTGCACTTTTTTCTTTAGATATGAAGTCTTGATGCCTTTGGCTTTCTTCACCACTTGATGTTCATCCTTTTCACTGATGTACAGTTGGAATGAGTACAGTTTGGACATTAAAGCGACAACTTCTTCCATTGGTACACCATTTGTTTCGTCTTTAAACTTGCCCAACACCTTTTTATTTCTATCGTAGTCATGATTGGGATGATCTTTAGGATAATCTGAAAAGTCAAAGTCAGTAGTATATACAAAAGTACGTAGATCTTCATACATGTCTTCTGTTCTTATCCAATAAATGAAAGCATCTGTATCCATATATGCTATCCCGATGTTTTCTCTTCCATAAAACTTCACCATCTTGTTGTAGTGAAAGTCATACATGTGGGTTTTAGAAATATCCAAAATAGACATTCCCACATATAGAGGACGATCCATTGTTATTGAGATTTTGTTCATGGTAACAGCTACAAGATTCTCGTTAATAATTACACTCGTTCCAAAGTTTGGTTTTTGTACTAACTTTTGCAACTTCTCCGGATCGCTTACTAATTTTACATCTTTATGTTTTCTTTTGTTTTCCAACGTTTTGCCAAATATTGAATTATTCATTAATTTGAAAAAGTCCTTTTGAAAAGCGGATGTTGCTGCAGTCCTTCTTCTTGTGTTGTTGTCGATGTATGGTTTTAACCAACAAGATTGATTAAATTGTATTGCTCTATTGATTCTTGTTATTTTCAATCCCAGTTCTATTGCTTGCTGTATTGTCCAATAATGAGCTACATATCTCGACTTGTTGGTTAACGTCATCATTAATTTGGGCCATCTACCAGTTGGTGATATTTCCGTCTTTGGCAATAGTGGTAAATCGTAGTGGTGATCATGCAGTTGTTCAGGATATTCGAAGTCGACGTCCAAAATGTATCCAGTATCGCCGTATTTGGGTATGTCCATTATATTGCCGATCGAATCTGGGTTTGCCCACTTGAAATTACCATATGGAAGGGGATTTGACATAGCCCATCCATATAGGTTATTTGCATCAAAATAACCTAAGAATGTTGTTGGTTGTGACGCATCGAAGTTTGGGAGATATTTGTTGTTAGCTTTTACATGTCTAGTTACACTTTGCGTCAATCCTCCACGAACGCCTGACTCTATCATCAAAACCATATCGATATCTGTAATAAGTTCAAGTCTACACTTTGTTTCTTTCAGCATAGCTTGCCATGCTAGTCCAGGTGATGTATAAGAATGAAGTGGATCCAATCCATATGCTTCAAAACAGGTATCTCTAAATTCTTCCATTATATCACAAAGTAAAGTCACATCTAATTTAACATAAAAGTCGGAATATTCTCCCAATGTTGTCATTCCTAGTTCGTTCCATACTTTACAAGCGTGTTGATAATCTTCTTCACTGATGTCCTCTTCATACAACTTACTCTTGAAGGCTTCTCTTGGCGGAAGTGATGTTTCTTCAAATTTTTCCAAACAATCGATGTAATCATAGGGAAAAACACCTTTGCGGAGAACCAAATCCAATTTATCTTTACTAACAATCTTCATTGTTTCTATTAAATTTTCTTTCTTTAAGTTTTCAGTGAGTTTACTTAAGCTAGATGGCATAAAACGGTAAGAGTCTAAAAAACGTAACTTAATATTTCCAACCGTTTTACTAAAACTAATAAACTTTTCACTAGTTTCCGCTATCACATCGATTTTCCCATCATCTCGTCCCAATTCCGGTATGATAAAATGTGCATCATAACCGCTAAGGTTATGCAAAACTACAGGTATAAAGTTACGAATTTGATAGTTAATATTACATCTGTTACACGCGGCACCTCTATAATAACCTGTCAGATGGTCATGATCACGTACCTTGTGGTTTTCCAAAGTATATTCATTTTTACATAAATAACAATGGGTTGAATTTTCATACTGAATCTCTTCTTCTTCATCCATCGTATCATTGGTACAATATCACTATACATTTTTTGTACATTTTCTGCTATCAAATATAAGTGGTCAAGGAAAATTTTAGAAGCATTTTCACCGCGATATATAACAGGTTTTGATGTTAGATCATATTTATTTAAATGATCTTCTGACAGTGTAGATTTAATTAATAAACAAAAACTGTTTGGATCATGCATTTGATACTTAACACTTTTCTTGGCTTCATCATCATTATTTTCAATAGGAACAAGTGTAGATTCAAAATCCGCATATACAACAATGGGAATACGGTACTGATGAGATATCTTCTCAAATTTTAGCTCGGCCTTATCTGGTGATGGTAACATTATTTTGGCTTCATAGTTGTTGTTACACAATCGTTTATGCTCTTCTAACCACTGTCTTCCTAGTCTTCCTTCTCGTTGAAAATTGAAACATCTTTTGCAAATTACCTTCTTATTTCTATTTTTAGATAATTGATTACTAACAAGAGTTTCAAATTTTTTGATCCATACATAGTGGGAAACATCACCTCTTGTAAGTAATAATAAGTCCCTATGATCTGGTAGTTCATTCTTCACCACACGCAATGGGTACACTTTATTCGAACTGTCCAAACCGAAAACATTAACAGATGTTCCAGGGTTTTGTTTTTCGAACTTTGGGATGTCCTTTAAAGCCACTGGGTAAGTCAATCCTTTGAAATTATATCTATATCTGTAAGTTTCATATTCTTCACTGGGTCTTTCCGAATTTTGAGGAGGTACAAATTTTGTCGTCATTGCATATCTAAAACATTCCATATCTTGGTTCTTAACATTTATACACGATTTGGTGTCTGAAATTTCTTTGGGAGCGGAATATAACTGCTACCCCTTAATCCGTAGCCGTGTTTATGAGTTCTAATATCCATACCCTCAATACTAACCAAACTCCAACCAGATCCTCTGCCTTCATGTTCTTGAATTTTAGTTAATATTTCTTCTAAACAATCTTCAACTATTGAATTAATATCTGAACTTGCCATGATGGTCTGGTTTTTTGTTATGAATCCTCTTGGTGACATTTCTCCTTCTACATTAGTAAACATAGCATGTAGTAATATGCTAAATTTAATAAAGTTCAGTCTTCTTAATTCTTCTGTGAGTGTTCTCCTTGCAATTGTACTCACTTCTTTAAAAAACTGCTCCAATTCCAATTTTTTATTTTGAATTTTGTGGTGCATTACTACTTTACCTTCTAAAGCATATATTTTTAAACTTGGTATTTCATTAGATGGTCCTGCTAATGGTTCTTCATGTTCTTCTTGTTGTTTTTCTTGTTGTTCTTCTTGCTGTTCTTCTTGCTGTTCTTCTTGTTGTTCTTCTCCATATAGTTTTAAATCTTCATATTCGGTTTCTGTTACATCTTCATTATTATTATGGAATAACTCTTTGTGTATTTCTAGTAGAATATTATCATGAAAAGTTTCTAAGCAAATTTCACATTGATACATCTTGTTGATGTTTACTCTTTGAAATTTAGCAGCGAAATGAAATGCTTCTCTACTGCTCCCTTTTTATAGCCTCCCAGTTGTAGTGGGGGGACGGTAAGATTTTTAGTGAGATGTTAAAAATAGTAGGTTAAGACTAAAGCTGAAAAGTAATGATTAAAGCCTATATTTTTTCCTTCCAATTGCAAATACTCCACATATACCTCCGCCCATAGCCATAACAGATCACTGTTACACCAATATACACCAAAGGTGGGTCTATCATCAACTAAAATTGGAGATGCTATGTTTACTAATCTTTCAATTTCTATCCATGCCATAACTTCAATTACAAACCTTCCTATAAATTTTTATTAAAACAAAATAATTTAATTCTGTCTTTATCACAATATTACTCTTAATTAGAGCTTTCCAATGATGTATCGCTTGCCCTATTCCGGCAAACCGTTCTCAAGTTATAAGAAAATTTGTTAGCACTTGGCTGGCGGGGGCGGGGGGGGGGGGGCGGGGGGCGGGGGGGGGGCTATGCATGAATGGATTGAGGTCAAGGTCACCAAAAAATAATAATGATCCAAGGTGATGGAGGCGGCAATAACCGTCTCCACCACCCTGTGTTCCTCAAACACTCCCAATCCCAACCCAAAAAGTTACGTCTTGCGAGGGATCCCAATTTTTTTTGCCCGCACGCACTTTGGCGATCCAGTTTGGTGAGCTGTGATACGGGCGGCCAGTCTCGGGCCATTTGGCACTGGGCTTGACCATGTGGTAGTTAGGGACACTGGAACAGCTAGTGCAAGACGCAACTCTAACCTCCCACCCTTAATCTAAACCCGCCCAAACATATTTTTGCCTGACCAAAATTAAAAACAAAAATCAAAAACTATAAAAATATGCGCTACCTACGGCACAACGCGCATGTCCCACCCATATTTAATGAAGTTCAATCCAACTTTTTAAAGTTACATTTAAATTTAAATTTAATCTACCCATCCTAACAGCTAGCTGTGAAATGTAAAAAAATATTAGTACACAGATAAACAAACACAGACATAGATACACACACACACACACACACACACACCATAAACCAATACTTAAAATTAAAAACACATTTTTTAAACATAAATAATACCATAACACACCTTAATGCTAACATCGCAATGCGCAAGTTAAACCTTAAAACTAACACATCTTAAGACTAAAACCAAATAACACTTTACATAAAACCATAGACACACACACACACACACACACACACACACACACACACACACACACACAACTAATATTAAATAATAATAGCCTAACAACAAGAGTAACTCAAATATATATCGGCCGCTTATACATTTGAGTTGCCCTCTGAGTTCGGAACAACCATCGCGTCCGACGAATTGTTCCGAACTAACTCAGCAATAGTCGCCAAAGAGGTTCTCGGCTCACAAAGTGGTGGGGGGCCTGGAGGGGTTTGAGGGGCGCGGAACTTTCCAGTAAGGTCAGTGGAAAATCCCCAACGGATGTGCTTTGTTACATGTGGGTCGCCCCTAACGCAGGTGGAGCCTTGTGCCTCTTAATTAGCATTAGATAACATCTAATTACATCCGCTGACAAGTACATCCGCTGACAGCTACATGCGCAGCTTTCCCCGTCGCGTGCGTGACAGCATAACTATCGCAGTTTGTTATCTGCCCTCTTCCGCCGCTTAATTATAGTTCCAACGAAAATTAATCGCCGGTACACGCAGCCTGTGGGAGGAGGCGGGGGCGGGGGCGGGGGGGGGCTTCCGGTTTCCGGTCCGGTCGTGGGGGGGGGGGGGGGTCATGCATGAGTAACCATCCGCATGTATATAAACGACGGGAAGCTCGCGCGCATCCCATATAGGGAGCTGACACCCCAACGGTAAACAACCAATCCGTGAGTTCATACCACATAGTACTTTAACACACTATTTATTTTAACATTTTTATTATTTTTACACTATTTCTTAACACTACATCAGTTATTTTATATATCTTAATTTTATTTTCGTGTCGAGTTTCCATTTTTTTTTAACTAAAATATGCTAATTAACATCGTGTGCAGGAAACTGACACTGATTAATTGCAGGTTCCATTCTTACACACCTGTTCCCTCCTTAATATGCAAATTACTCTCTTACTTTAACAACACTTAAACTCTAACCGCTACTTCTCGGTCATATTAATATAATTAGTGCTACACTACGGGATTTACCTGTGCAATAGTGCACGCTATGTTTCCTGCACGTCTGCAGGTAATACACCTTACAATCATATACTTATTGCTACATTACACAAGACATTTCTTGCACACCTGCAGGTAATACACTTGCTGACCGTCTACTATTATAATTATTGCTACAGTACGAGAGACATTTCTTGCACACCTGCAGCTTATACACTTTACAACCGTTTAATATTAAAATTATTGCTATACTACAATGGTTACCTGTTCAATCACAGTTGTGGTCCCCCCACTTGATTATCCACAGAGCAATACTTGCAATCCTACAACTGAATAATTAATTAACTTCCGCGATCACCAGTACTTTTTTAAACTATCCGTCTCTTCCTCTGACTCTTGTGACCGTAGCCGCAGCCAACTGACAAATAACCGAGCTCTCCCGAACCTCGCTCTTTTATGCGGTTTTCTCGGGGAGGGGGTTGGAGGGGCGTCGCACGTGACTCATCGATCGCATAAAAAGGGGTGTTGCTGCCGCGCGCGCGCCATTTCGGTGGCGGAATCGGTCGGGTGAGGTACTATCCGTTAGTCTCTTGCGCTTTTATAACTAACGCTTGTTACTCTAAAATGTGTTTGCACTTAATATGCTAATTAGTCTTTATATTTGTGCACAGGGCATTTCCTGCACACCTGCAGGTGATACACCTTACAACGGTCTACTATTATACTTGTTGCTACAATACAAGATTTACCTGTCCAATTGGCAATTGTAATCCCACTTAGTTGTGCACGGGATATTTCTTGCACACCAGCAGATCATACACTTTACAACCGTCTAATATTATAGTTATTGCTACAGTACAAGTATTCCTACTTATTCATGCACGGAACATTACTTGCAATCCTGCACCTGAATAATTAATTAACTTCTGCGGCTACCAATACTTTTTTTTCGCCTATATGTTTCCCCTGCTACAACCTTTCGCGGCGCCGCCCGACAAATAACTGAGCTCTCCGAAGTTCTGTTCTTTTATGTCATCCTCTCAGGGGAGGGGTTGGGGGGGGGCCGCACAACCCCCATATAACGGGCATCGGTACCGCGCGCGCGTCATTATAGTGGCGATAGGGCAACAGTAAACAACTATCCGCAAGTCTCTAACACCTAGTCTAACACTTTTTTACTTACACTTTTTTAGTCTAACATATGTTTGCACTTATTATGCTAATTAGTCTCTATATATTCAGGCACACTCGCGGGCGCCGGTCATATACTCGCCGATTGTCGGAGAGTACACATCTCCCCTTCGTGTATTATCATGGCTTCGCACTCTTTACAACTAAAGCTTTTACGCACAAAACATATTTTACAGAAACAATCTAACTCCACAGTTTCTAAACCGCGTACTACATTGGCTAAGCTTAAGAAATACTACAGTTTTCACCCGTTGTACTTTGCAAAACCTAGCCTGTGCAACACTGCATACTGTACTGATACTGTTTTGCACGCTGTCTTAACTGACATGTTGCAGTATCAACATTTCAATCTTGTTACACTATTGACGACGCTATCCAATTATTCTTATTCACTATATTACCGGGTTTATATGATCGTTCTTCCTTGGACACATGTCTCATTCTACTGTATCGACTCCCACTGTAAACACCTAGGAGCTCTCCTATCATGCGACTATTATTTTAATTTAATTTTAAAAATAAACTAAAACCTCCCGCGGCCCGGCGCCGCCCCACCCCATTCCCACCGAGCCCCTGCGGCTCCCACTTTTTTAAAACCCCCTCCGGATGACCTTGACCCACTTCCCAAACCCATCCATCACTGTCACCCCCCACCCCACACTTCCAACCCCACACCTGCCACTTCCAACCAATGACCTTGACCTGAGCCAGGAGTAACCAAAAGACACTACTGGCGTTTATTCAGCCCACATTCCCATAACCCGGCGCTATCTGTTGTGCTCATCTGTAGCGCTGTTCCCTATCCTCAGTTCCGGTTCGCAGACAATTGTTTTAAATTCAATATAAAAATTGCAGATTGTGATGTGATCCATATTGTTTAAGACAATTTTCACATCCAGAATTAATGTTTCATTTAAATTTTGATAACACTAGCTAACCCACCTCGCTTTGATCACAAATAAGAATATATTGTTATATAAAATCCATACAACAAATGGAAAAAATAATAAACGATGTTTTAGTTATTTAATTTCCTCTAATATTTGTGGATGAAACATTGCTTCCCAGTTCCAGATTACTAGCGAGATTTTTATTTTTATAAGGAAAGGTATTTACTTATTATGAGGAAATAAACGGGTTATCAAATGAAGGGCCGTAACAAAGAATTGACATTACAGTCATAGACAGAAAGAAGAAAGAAGGTTTTATATTGGATCCGACAGTAAGATTTGAAAAGAATAAAGACCAGGCAAGGGAAGTAGATGAAGAAAAGAAAAGAATCTATAACCTTACTAAAGAGTATTTCAAAGACAGTTACCAGATCAATGAAATTACGGTTAATTAAAATTTGTTTCTGGGTTCAAGAGGGATAATCCAATTTTGTGTAGACTTTTGACAATTTTTTTAAATCGAGAAAAGCATTCACAATACGCTGTCAATTTATATAATAAAACACTCCATAATAATACTACACAACCACCTATACAACAACAACCCAATGAAGATTTTAGACTTTTTAATATTGTTATTTCATTAATTTTAGAAGAGTAGAAAAAAATTGAATGTTTGTTATCCTTTGTACATATGTGCAACATTCAGTGGGAAGAAGGTGTAGTTTATTTTGATAAATTATTTATATATACCCCGTAAAAGGTTGCTTGGAAATGTATACCTGTTGTGGAGGCAGTGCGGACAACTTGTAACACGTCCGAAAACAAAGTTAGACCGACGTGCTGAGGCGGCACGGGTGTGTTGATACAGTGTAAAAACGGATATAAAACGTTTTCCCCAGAAATTTAATTAAATAAATTACAATAATGACCCCTCCCTGTTATGCCGAGTGTGGCTGAGTGATGTTTGAGGAAATGTTAATGAGGTACAGAAAGGCCCTAAGTATCCCAGGGCGATCATTAATTTCTATGTACAAAACCCCGGCTCGCAAAGTCTCCCCAATCCGTTATTTACTATAATCTGAGTCCCTTATTTGGCGAATCCTAGACATCAATTAGGCTGCTATTGGTCAGTCCAGTTTGGGGACGGATAATTGAACAACAGGATGAACATATATTTGGGTTAGCGCGTGACAAGTAATAGAATATATATATATATATATATATATATATATATATATATATATATATATATATATATATATATATAATAAAATATAAAAACTGGACCAGTTCCCACATTAAAAAAGAAATTAAGAAATCATAAAATCAAAATTAAGCAAATAACGAATAAATTACGCATCATATTCTTCGCTCATTGTAGATTTATCAATTTTTTTAGATTATGTATGCCAACAGCATCACATCCCACAATATTGTGAATAAGAATTATAAAAAACCCCATGTATATCAATGATATTTAGTTATATTTTATTTGTTATACATTGTTTACGTTATATGGAGAACCTAGCTGCAAAGGCCAACATTCACGTGACTAAGTAGAAATGATATTTTAATTCACACACAGCTACGAAATCTGTTGATATCTTAGATATTGTGTACCTTGTAAGTATAATAATAAAAAAAAAATCCCAGATGTCTAAAATAAAGTAAAGAGTAAATTATAGTTGGGACAATTTTGTGTTATAATAGGTATAGATCGTTTATAAAAATTGAAATGATGACCAACATTTAATTGTCTTTATTGTTTTTGGACCTATGATGCCCCAAATTAACTCGATCTGTTATCATACGTAAGCCGTACTATTTGATGATTGTAGATGTTTATTAGGATTCCAAGTTTCCTTATTTTTATGCTGTTACTTTTTCTAGAATGTAGTAATGGTGTTATGCTCTACTTCTCTGATAAAATTCAACCATCAAACACGATTTTAATGTATTTTTCTAGTTAAACATTCTGATTTTGTCACGTATATTTTTTATTCAAATTCAAAAACTTCATGTATTGTTTCAAAATTTGATGCGCTAATGACGATCTCTAACTAGTTCATTTCTACACAAAGCTGTGGTTTTTTAACTGGATAATGTGTGGCACATTGCAGTGTAATTATCTTCTTAACAGGAAATAAAATGGTGAAAAATCAGCCGGCAACATCTGGGTCAACGCGTTGCGGAAAGGTTTTGGGCCATTTACGTATAACTTCTTGTTAATTTCTTGTTTTCCACTGCCAACGACAAAAACGAATGTTTCAACCTCCAATGACAAGAAAAAAAAACATTTTTTATCACACTACATCAATATCACCTGTTTTTGGCACTCACTCCTAACAACTAAAATCATGCTTTTGAGGGCTACTTTTTGAGGGCCCCCACTAGAAGCCAATGGAAAGGGGTAGCTATGATAAGTGGTTGCCTATGTAACCAGAGACACAATTAGTAGATCTCGCCAGGATTTATGGGCAAATAAAATATAATTTCTTTTGTTTAGAATGTGTTGCATTGTGTAAAGTGATGAAAAATATTGATTGTAACTCGGCCAAAAACATTTTGCCAGCGTTGAAATCGTGTTTAAAGTTCGAGACGAAGTGGAAGAATTGAAACGATCATTGAGAGAAGGCTATTTTTGGACCTTGTAACGAAAATACTATACAAATAGCAACTCATTCCAGAAACAAAATACTGTTATTGCTTTTAATATACTAGTTCGATATGCTTCATTCGATTTTGGGCTGTAAACTGTATTAATTTTAAGGGGAAACGTCGTGTTGTCAGTTCAAAGCTCTAAATATTAGTAACTAATTTATACTTTTGGCCAAAATGACCTACTTTACTGTAAATAATCCTATATTCTCTTCTTAACTTAGAGGCCCAACACTTAGAGGGCTGTAGTTATTTGAAAGTTTAAATTATTTTCCTTTTCGCCTGTTAAAATGTTCAACATTTCTAGTTTTATTGATTTATAAAAAACTTACCTATCGGTAGTCATTATTTTGTATCATACTTACTGTTTACTTCTATTCAGTGTGTCCTGTACTCTCTACTTACCTTTTCAGATATTATTCCTGACCTAACAATAAGCCTTAAATTTACAAAACTCCTATGTTAACCACACATGAGCCATGGTACGACCGTGACTAGCCTCAGTTAAATCGTTCAATCCTGCTTATTTACAAACAGATTTCCATAATTTTTCCATCTTTGGATTTTGAATTTAAGTTTCTATAAAGCGCATAACATAAATTTTGCTGCATTAGGCAGTTTTAAGCAATTGAAGGTTAGGGATTTTGAACAGCCGCTATTATGAAAATATGGATTGTACAGATTTATTATTTTTCTTCAATTACGCTTTTGCCTCAAAAAGCTGTATAACAAGTTTCAATTTATTACATCAAACCGTTCTTATATACCTTTTTTAAATACAAAATGGCGGCTGTATAATTTTTAAGTTTGGTAAATTTTAAATATAAAATTTTGGCTTGTCTTTCAGTTAGTAATAAGACTCTCAGTCAGTAGTGAGTTCAGGGACACTCTGTATATGTAATGTAAAGAATTAAACAGTACACACCGTAATATTCTTTAAAACGATTAATCATCTTTTTCAATTACTTTTTCTACTACAATAGTGTTCAGCCGGTTATTAATAGCAAAACTTTAAACGTGTTACTTTCTAAATAAGGTAGCAGATTTTTAAATTAAAAAAATACAGCACAGTTAATGTTGCTCGGAATGTTGTAACCGCCGACGTCACTCGGCTATTAATGAACCGGGTGATAACAATGCCGACAGAAGATTCCGTTTATCTGCTCCGACATAATCGTTCCATTGTTCGCAGTCGATTGGGCCATCGTAAGTCATCTGACTACAGATCCCCCCTCCGTTCCCGGAGTTCTATGACTTTGTTTCAACATTTTACATGTCTATCTGGTTTATTTCTTACTGTATTTTTTTACGATAGTAGAAGAATAATTAATGTCAGGATTTAAAAATTATGAGTAAAAATTATCATACTGTTTGCTAGTAGTAGTAAAAGAAAATTATTTTTCCTAGTCCACCTCACCATGCCACCATTCCACTCATGGTTGGACCTGCTCGATGAGTCGCGCAGTCCATCATCCTCGGGTGTCGTGCTCCCTGCTGTGTTGATACTCCTGCAAGGTTCGGGCCCGCTCGAATCCTTTCCGATCTCAATTTGGCGCTGATAAATTGCCTTCCAAGAGCTTGCCTGGGGTGACTCCGGGAACCACCAAGACCGCTGGCTCGGATACTGTTCGATAAGCGGAACACACCCGGAGCGCAGCTTGACGCTGAACCCGGGCGGGTTGCAACCTCTGTAGTCTAGAATTCCTTGGTGAGAGCGACTGCTCACACCTCTTACCAACAACCGCGTTTAGCTGGACCGAGGTCCCCCAACATTGGAAAACAGATTACTAAGATAAGAGACCACCTTAGCAGCCTTGTCTGTCGTACTGAAGATCCGGTCTCTTCTGCTTAACTTGTTTTCCACCATGTCTCCGAGGTACTTGGCGCCACGCGTTGACTAGACCACTTCCGTTCACACTCGCAGCGGTAAGACGGTGTTATTTCTTTTCTTTGTGAGGATCACGATCTCCGTCTTGCTCAGGGCAAGTGACAGACCGTGATCGGACATCCAGGCGTTGACCACGCGCATGCCCTGGTTCAACTTAGTTGTGTGGGGAAGAGAGCAGCAACGTCAACCCATCTCGCCGAGTCGAAGGCATTCTTGACATATAGCGTAACAAGAAACACTACTCGGCGGGAGTAGTGGTTGTGACTTTCGGGTCTCTCCCCAGCTTTCTGGACTTCGACGATGGCGTTGGTTTTTGACCGTACTTTTCTGAAGCCGTGCTTACGAGGGGAAAGGTCCCCGGCATCTGCCACGGCAGAGGTCAGGCGGGAAAGAATAACATTTTCAAAAAGGTTTTCCAGCAGTGTATAACATGCAGAGAGGGCTGTGGTACAACGGCAGCCCAGGATTACCTTGCTGATCAGCAAGTAGCACTAGGGAATATGGTTAACTCAAATCGTACTAATGAACATTGATAATTACGATGCAATCGTAATTAGTCTAAATGTAATGTAAAACCAAACTGATATTGGTGCACCATAATCTAACATTCCTAGGTAGAAGACAGCTTAAAGTTTGTGAATTTAACTACATTTACTTATTAACATAGTTGCATTTTAAGTAAAGTAAGAAAAACAACTTGAAATCTTCTTTAAATTCAGATTTACCATTAAAGATATGACTTAACATAAATTAGAGAATATATCCACAAAATTTTCAAACCGTTCAGACGTTTATTTGGCCACCATGACAAAAAACCACTCGGGACATTCAAAATAGAATATTGGTTCGTGTGTCGTACATGCCGGTGTGTTTTGTTATACAATGGTGTAATGAAATATACCTTATTTTAAGTTAACAAACAAATCCAGTATTTATTTTTAATTATTTTACATATTTTACAAATATACTGCCTATTCTTAATAAGTTAGGAAGAACAATAATTTACAGTGAAATTAAACCATTATTAAAATCAATTAAACCATCAATATCCCTGACATTGAAAGTGGACTAATGACTTGAGATGTTCTACTGACTTTAAACAATGTAAATTATTATGATCGTTGAGAAACGATGCCATTACTACTGTGATAACCATCTTGTTCATATTACCTCCAATGGCGCCATTGCTTAATGTTGCCAGTTGCTCAGTGTTTAATGCATTTGGTCAATAACTATGTATAACATGTACGTATGTCATCAAGTCCACCGCCATTTTCATTCAATTGTCTTACTTCACGTTTGAAAAATGCAAACATTACACCATTTTTATCTGATGATTAGGTTACATACCCTGTGCCGTCGTCAATCCTTTAGTTTTTCTGATCATATATAGTGTAACCTAATTATCAGTTATTTATCAATCCTGGAGGAAAAAATGAATAAACTATTTTTATGTATTATTAAAAAATTAGTAAATTAATTTAGTAGTATATTAAACTATAACTAGTGCACGTGTTGCTCAACATCGAGCAATTTATTTTCATACAATACAAAAGTTACATTTAATTTAGTTCTAGATCAATGAAATCCGACCAATCCAATATTGTGAATATCAGTGATCACCAAAAACTACAGCTGTACGTTAACTGATGTTTAAAATGCTCAAACCAATCTCAATGTTATTCTAATGGGAAAATTTCAAATTTAATTTGTGGATAGCGCCCTTATTTTAAGTCCGATTTTCATCAATTTTTGGCGGAAACAACTTCAGACTAAGCCCTATCCAACGACACCAAAAACTTGAAAATCGGTTGATAATTGTAGGAGGAGTTCTCATGACAAAAAAACCCTTAGCGTATTAAATAAGTATAGATACACCCTCTATATTATGAGATAAAACTTCAATTTTTAAGACTATTTTGTTCAAAATTTCACTCATTATGTAATAATTTCATCCCCATTAATCCACTCATTATTTCTCTTACCAATCATAATACCATACCATTATCATAACAGGCTTAACAAATATTACATAAATTAAGGTTAAAGCAGGATGTCGAACTGCCAGTATTATGTAATAATTATGTAATATTATGTAATAATTTCATCCCCATTAAACCACTGATTATTTCTCTTACCAATCATAATACCATAACATTATCATAACAGGCTTAACAAAAATTACATAAATTAAGGTTAAAGCAGGATGTCGAACTGCCAGTATTTTTAGATGAACCCCGTTACCTGTTAAATGAAATGAATATATTTTTAAAAGGACTATATTTCCAAAAACTCTTAGACATTGTAGATTTTTTTATCTTATTAAAGAATTTTACCAATGGTGAAAATCGGAATTTGGAAACTGACGAAGCCATTGAGGAAATCGTTGAAAGGGAAACGTATTTTCGGCAATCAAGATAAATCAAATTATTCATGTATTTGTACTATTTAGTTGAGTGGTTATAGACATCACCTTATAAAAAGAAATGTGATTATCACGACGAAAATAAATCAAATGGACTTCATCCGATTTTTATACTACTCACAGCGACATAGTCTAATTTAACTAAAAATGCTCATCAGGTTGATTCGATGTCTCATTGTCGGTATCATGTATTGATTGTTTATGAAGCTCACGTTTGAATCTGACGGTTGCCGTTTCGAGTCTGAGAAAAGTTAAAAGCTTTTTGATACATCGAAACTGGACCCATCAACAACGACTCTTCCCTTTGGTCATTGGGCTATCAATTAATGAGCCTGATAAATGAATCACCTGATATTTGTCAGTAACAAAGCTACACCTCAATTGATCTATTACAATCAACACACTGACCGTTCAGTCATACTTACCTTAAAATACGCATCATAGTGTTTCGGTATTGCAAAGAAAATATCTAAATACATCTTTAGGTATTATATTAAAAAATTTCAAAAGATATTGGACATACTAAATGCATAGTACATTTTTAGTCATATGTATATTATATAAAATATATTCATCACTGAACCGGAAATGTTCTTAAAGAGACATTTTATAACTACAAAGATTATACCTAAGAGAATATTTCCATTGATCGCTAAGAACTAAAACTCTCGTTTTGTCTTCACAACATCATAATCAGAATATTCAATAAATTCATAACCTGGTATTATTTCAAAGGTTTTAAAATATAAACAAAATTAACACACAATATGTAAAAATGTGTCCAGATAAATCATACAGAGTTGCTATTACGTTCATGTCAATAGGTATTCCAAGGCTGAAGGGAACCAGGGAAATAGATGCACTTAGGGCCTTACGGTGGCGGGTGCTTCAATTAAATGTTGCGTGTTTTTGTATATGCATAATTATTAACGTTAATTCTTAGCTATTGGATTAGAAACAATAGGTGAAAGTCCATGAAATGTGTTTGTATTTTAAATGCAATTGCATTCTTATTTAATTTTTGCTCGAAGTGACACATCAAAGAGGCCGTAGGTACGTATACATAAAAACTCCACAGAAATTATTTATTTTTAATGAGTATATGTTTTAATTAAGATTTTGATAAATCGCCATGAGCTTTTTTTGTGTTTACTCTTTTTTATAGGCCAAGCAGTCAATTTAGATGCAAAAATTGTTTATGTCTCAAAAATGACTTTTTATAACCCTTTGTTAACTTTTAAATCAGATTTTATACCAAAAAGAGAAATATTATTTGTACTAGTGATTTTCATAAAAGGACTTTACTTCATTAGGTAACTTTATTCCCTCATTCTAGCTAATATCTTTGAAATTATAAGTGGTTTCCAAGAAAGTTTTGGTCATTGCAATAGGTTATTGTTTGGTTTTTAGCTAAATAATTTATATTTTTTAATTATGTATAAAGGGGTATATATTTACTTTGGAAATACGTGGACCATTATGAAAATCTCGAACTAAAAAATGGTAAATATTTCCTTTAAGAAAATAGCTATTTGGTTTTTGGTCAATAGGTACAACGTAATGAAAAGTTAAGATAAATATAATAGATATTAGATTGAGGGGATTATCAGTTTGTTGATTTACATTTTTCAAGATTTATTTGTTATACTATTCACACTACTTTTGATCAGCCTTCTTAGACTACCAATATTTATTTTAAAAAGTGTTAGAGAAGTCCATTTTTTCTGGAATAATTTATTATGTTTTTAGTTCAATGTTTTATTTTTATTTTATACTATTATTCATTGGTATATTAAACAAGGAAATACCTAAATCTCTCAGTTTTAATTTCCTTTCATAAAATTTACTATTTTGCAAATTTGAAACGCATTTAAATAAAGCTAAAGCCATAATTCGAAGAGTAAACTATGAAAAAATTAAATACTTGAACACGTCTGAGGTTAATGAGGGCAACAAGACACCGGGATGAGGTGTCATATTTCTGATGACCTCTAGATTGGAGGTTTTTGAATGGTTTCGTTTCCAATGAAAGCTCGGATTCGGGAAAGTAAAACTGAAAAAAAATCACAATATTCGATGATTAATATAGTGGCAAATCCTTTTTAACTTTGCCGCCTTTTTCTATTAATGTTAGGTGAATAATTCTTATTAATGCATTAAGTATCCATTATCCTTTTCCTTTTACTGTATCTAAAATCCAGTTTGATCTTTTAAACATTATTTGTTCATACGTATAGAATTTCATTGTAAGTTTGTTGTAGTGCAATCTTTTTTAAGGGACAGAAGATAATAGAAAGGAAATAGAAAACGGAATTTGCATGACTAGTTCTTACAATATATCGAACTTGTCCTTGTTGATCTTTACATTGAAGACAAATATTCTGAGTTTTCATTACTCAAATATATTATGCAAGTGTTGAGAGTGCACATGAAAGTTACTTTTTGCAACCTCCGTTAAAATCTTTACTTTGCCAGTTTCGGATAACATAAGCAAATCCTCGGTCCTGCAAGATATTAGAAAATTGCTGATGTTATAAATAACCTAGCAACGAAAAGTTATATTCTCTCTGTCATATGCTATTTAGTAGTATTAATTTTATTTTTCTACTGTATTCATAGTTCTATTATTAAAAAAAAGTTCAAAATTTTACTTATTTGAAAAGATTAACATACTTTGGTCAATAAGTTTTAAAAGTATTCACAATGACAGCGACTTGTGATTTTTTTTTTACGTTTGGTTGAGATTTAAAAAGATGTCACGGAATAAATTATCTTCTAGAGAGAAGCTTGGTTGCAACCCATCATCAGTGTGCAGATGAAAGGTTAAAAAAATAGCTCAACATGAGAAGGCTAAACGTAATTTTTTATTCTCACCTTCAGTATTAGCTAGATCCATTGAAATTACGGCGAGGTAAGTGGAGACCGTAGATCCATACCCGATATGATTCCTACAGCAATCCAACACAAAAATTAAAACAATTAAATGTAAAAAAGGCGGATAGTTTAGGACGTACTTTCATGCAAACCTTTTTGTTTTTTTGACTAAACTAACAATATTACGAAGTTTGTTGACGGACTTTAGAGAAACTCTGAATAATTTTCATTGCCATGAGTCTGACAGCATTGACAAGTCACATTTCTACGTAAAATGTGATTCTTATAGTCGCTTTAATAATAATAGTAATCATAATATCTCTAATGAACATTTTGAGAAGTAGAAGTATAATACTCAGGCTCTCTATCAGCAGTACAGGTTCATCGACATTAAAATTCAATTGGCGTTGCTGTCGTTGGTGTGTGGTAGCAAGGATTTCGGAGAAAATGGGATTAGTTCCTAACTATCAAAATATCTCCCCTAAATAACGTTTATATAACAATCAAAACCAGTGACTTAAGCTAGGTTTACACGTGAGAGTTTTTCACTCTCAGAGAGTTTCGTACTCTCAGGAAGTTCTATCAGAAGTGTTTACACAACCAGCGAATTTTCCAAGATAGTTAATCCCAGACAGTTTTCTGCGAGGACTATCAACAACTGTCAGAGATTTTTATGTGAGTACCTAACTAACTCTCAGAGAGTGAAAAACTCTCATGTGTAAACCTAGCTTTACAAACCAACACCAGCTAAAAGTGGTTGAATTAAATTGGAAAACGATGGCAGGATAGTCCTCAAATTGAGATTTTATCATTGAACAACGGAAATAATTTTGACATTTTATAATTGCTTACTGCTTTGTGTTGTGCGTTATGCATGTAATATGTGAGGTTTTATTATTCATGTAAGATACAACATATACATGAAAGTCACATAACGTTTTATGTTGGTTTCACGCTATGAACATAAGTCACTTGGTATTTAGTCTTAGTTTATCGTTTATTTCTTTTTCTAATCTCCAAACCACGTCTTGAGGATTGAGCACCCTTAATAATCTCAAGACATGTCAAACACATTTTTAAAACTGCGTGTTTATGAAAAAAAACAACTGTTTAAAGAGATTTGAATAAAATTAAACGCACTATTATGTATTGGGAGAGTGGATTTTACGTGTTATTTCGTATGTTAGTTATTACTCAATACGAGCACCATTCTCTGCGATACCGATGGTAATCCAGAACTTTTTGATGGCCATGGGTTTTATATCCTGACCTTTTTTGGACGTGGGAAAAATTGAATTATCACATAGATTTTTATATTGCCATGAACAATCCTCATGTTCAACCCTATTAAATATAAAAGTAAACCTTGAGAACTTTTCTTTTCAAATCGTATAATCATATAAATGTTTATTTACTATTTATATCGTTAAAACTTTTTGAATCAGGTAGTTCCTTAAGAAACAATATACTGGGTGTACATGGTAAATTAATGTAACAAAATATCTAATAATTATTATTCGAATCTGAACTAGATATATGGAAAAACCCTGCGTTTTCCAACCTTTGAAGAAATTTTTAAAAAACCATTAACTAAAGTCATTTTTCACTTTAAATACGCCTAACATCCCAAAAGCCGATGGAGTGGGAAACATACAATGATGCCATTCTGCCCTTCGTTTGGTATTTATCATAGAACTGTAACGTTTATTGGAACATTAAACCTATCTTAACTGCGTTTTAACTCCGTTGATATTGCCCTACGAGCTCTGTACTATTCGATTCTTCGCTCTTAGTTATTTTCACATTTTAATTAATATTCACATTATTACTTCATTATAAAATACTATTTTAGTAAGCTTTATAGAAATCATATCCCATACTATAATACGAGCACTGTCTGAAGAGATTTGTGTTCCACGATCTCGAAATTTGGCGGGTAGTTCCCACCCGCCAAATTTCATTGGAGAGTGTTTTGGCCCAAAATAAATTTAGAAACAGCCTAAATCCCAGGAAAAATCGGATTTGGTCTAAATTTAAGTTTTAAAATAGTAATTTTTAACATTGTTCTTATGGGTTGCTATTATTTTGGGAACGAAATAACAACGAAAGATATACAAAAATAAAGGAATATTAATGTTAAGCAGTCTTTTTGAAACACCGGTTTACTGTGAAGAGATATAGAAGAGATATAGATATATAGAGAAGATATAGTATTCCATCAATATAGTTGGTTATTGAAGGAAATTTAATAGCTTTATTACCATGACACTTATCTAAAGTGAATTAAAACCAACGAGCAAGGCTCGGTTAACCTGGTACTAATTAGATTATCAAAACTAATATTACGTAAAACATTTTTAGTATGCTATTAAAAAGACGAGAATTCCAAAATGACATAAATGAATGAAGCCCAATTAACTATATTCATAGAGAGAAAAACTTATCCTTTACAAGTAAAATTTTAATTATTAAAATTATTCATGAATGGACAATATTTATTTGAGTTATATTTGGGAAACAGTAGAAATGTTAAATATAATTTATCCACGACAGTGAAAATGTAAGGGTCAATTTTCATTACCCATCAATTCAGAATGAAAACTACATAATTTTTGTTAACAAGGGCGAGGCAAGGAAAATCGTTCTGATCAGTAGATATCCGTCTGTAGAGAATATAGCTTTGAGCTACACCGCGCATATCTCTGGCGGTTCCCTTAGTTACTCTACATATCTCACGATACTTTTATTTCAAACATCTAGATACTTTACAACTGTTTAATAGATTTAAAAATAGGTGAAAAATATCAAACTTCTTTCCCAAAGACAGATTAATATATATATATATATATATATATATATATATATATATATATATATATATATATATATATATATATATATATAGCCATTTTTTTCACTATACAGTGGCGAAAATCCTAAGGCAATTTAACAAAATTGTTTTCATCTTGTCATAAATCAACTTTAAACAAATATAAATACCAATTTCTACAATACACATTCACTCGAAGAATATTTAACCTTTTTCAATCTTTAATCTAGAGCATATTATGTTATCAGTTCTTGCCGGTTATTTTTTAAATAAAATTTTACAAGTTTTAAACTCCACCTAAACTAATTCCGAAACGAATAATACAACGTACGACACAAAACTATCCGACGTTTCAAAAAACTAAAATGTTCTTCCCTGTTTCCAAAGGTTGTTTCTAACTAATTTATGTGTCTTCCATAATATTCAGAAGATTCTTTATATAAGTGTACACATTTTGACTAGTTTCACTAAAATTCAATATTATTATTTTTTATTAAATTAGTGCCAAATATTATTTTAAAATGTGAAATGTATATTTAACACACTTAAATGCGTAACAAACATTTATTTCTTGACTTTCACGATAATACTTTGTCACATTGTTTAAACGCGTGTTTCCTCATAACAAGTATCGTCGGATCTCAGTGTCACGAGAGAGTTCCCAGAGACAAACTTCAATTGTGCTTCCGGCGACGCTTCTGCAACTATTGGGACACTGGATAGCGACTTCCTCCTAAAAAATCTATAAACACATCTAGAATTTATTTATAGCCTAACTTTAACTTAAAAACTAAACTGATAGTTCATACTTATACTCACCACCTTTCTAGTAAATTAGATGAAATCTAACTGGTACGAAAATATCTTATGTAATACGCTCTAAATATTCATCCTATTTTTTTAATTTGAAGATCTAATTAATTAAATGAAAATGACATTCAATCATATATTGTACTGTTATGGGATGTGATATAGCATTTTTATTTTATACAATTGTACTCCTGCATTCAAAATCTATCTTTAGAATTATTTTTTTACTTTGCAACAAATGGTTACGTTCTAATATACCCGACATTTGTAGAACGCCACGAATTTCCGTTTCCGAAATTCCGATTTGTAAAATCCGTTGATTCTAAATTAATTTCTACGTGAGTTATTTTAGTATTAGTTATTTTGTATTAATTATTAAATTAATTGTAGATCGTAATAGAAAAAAGCAGTACCTGGATAGCTCGTTACAACCCACTTAAAACAGGTTATGTGTATTTGATGTAATTGTTATGTAATAGTTATGTATTGTGTATTTCAAACTTTGACCTTACCCTTTGACCTTAAACAATTAAATAAAGGTTTATTTTGTTGCGGTGAGCATTTTTTAAACTCCTTAAAGTTATAGTAAATAGTAATTTTAAAGAGTCTTAAGACTCTTTATCATTAAAGTCGTCACCAGGCAAAACAATGAAACCATACAAAAAATATTGTACTTGATGGACACATTATTGAACCTTGATTAATATTTTAAGTTGCTTAAAAATGCTGTTTATTTAAATGTAGTTCATTAAATGTTTCAAATAGTTAAAGACATTTCTAATATATAATTTTTAAACGATGCCAATAAAAGGTTTTATTGAATTTTTAACTATTAATATTATAATAATGAGTATAGTTAGGCAATAGCTCTTGACTTATTTGTCTTTAAAGTTTGTCTTCAAGCAATATATAAAATCACTTTAAAAATAACTCTCAATTGTAAAATTAACTAGGAAATGTAAACTTTGTGTAAAATTTGTGTTAAAATACCTCTACAGGGTGTCTCTGAACTCTATACCGACCTTTTCAGGTATTATTCCTGGACCAAAGGCAAGACAAAATATCATATTGAAAATTTCCAAAACTCCATATTTACCCGTACAGCCGCCATTTTGTATTTTTTAAAGAATATTTTTTAATTTAAGAACGCCTAGACGTAATAATTTGAAAGTGCTTACAGAGCTTTTTTATGTAAAGACACAGCTGGAAAAAATAATCAACTTTTTATCATTCATATTTTCAAAATGGCGGCTGTTTAAAATCTTTAACCTTAAATTGCATAAAAACTACATAAGGTAGCAAATTTTATGTTCTTATTTATTT
This sequence comes from Neoaliturus tenellus, assembly GCA_030545055.2. Classification (NCBI taxonomy): domain Eukaryota; kingdom Metazoa; phylum Arthropoda; class Insecta; order Hemiptera; family Cicadellidae; genus Neoaliturus; species Neoaliturus tenellus. The sequence goes on from CM061531.1 coordinate 202,083,596, forward strand.
TTTGAAAATTTAATTTAAAATCCAACGGTGTAAAAATTAATAAAATCGGTTCATAAATAAGCGAGATAGAAAGATTTTAACACAAATAGTCACGCATCTGAGCTGGTTGCCGTGCGAAAAGCGCGGTCGCGGCGCCAGCTCAACAATGGTTTTTTTATCAAAACTGCTCCCGGTGAAGCGGTACGAAAGTGACTAGCTTCAGATGAATCGCTCTATCTCCCTTATAAGGGGATTTATAAAGATTATATTTATAATCCCCTTATAAGGGGATTTATAAAGATTATATTTATAATCCCCTTATAAGGGGATTATAAATATATTTATGAACCGATTTTCATAATTTTTGCACCGTTGGAATTTAAATTTAACTGACCAAAAAACTCATAATGACATAAAGTTTGCTCCCTTATGTAGTTTTTATGCAATTTAATTTTAAAAATTTTAAACAGCCGCCATTTAAAAATATGAATGATAAAAAACTGAATATTTTTTCCAGCTCGGTCTTTACTTAAAAAAGCTGTGTTCAGATTATTACGTCAAGCCGTTCTTAAATTATAAAATATTCTTTAAAAAATACAAAATGGCGGATGTACGGTTAACTATGGAGTTTTGGAAATTTTTAATATGATATCTTGGCTTTTCTTTGGTCCAGGAATAATACCTGTAAATGTCGGTAGAGAGTTCTGAGACACCCTGTATATATAAACTTTTGTTTTTTTTTCAGGGAATAACTTCAACGGAAAAAATTTAACCATGAATCAAATACCTGCACGACTTTCAAGTGTGCATGGTAATAATTAATCGTCTGAAAAAAAATTTAAAACGTGTACTGGTGTACATCCACTTAAGCCTCGTAAAAAATACTACATATATTATGGGGGCCCATCGAACAGTAGGCGAGTTGCATATATATACAAGAAATTTGGTGCATATTGTAAACTCAATTAGGTCTTACTGCAGTACCAGCCAAGAATAGTTATAATCTTTGTTACCAGCTTTAGTTTTCAAAAGGATGTCGGTAACGCAGTACGGTTTTAAAACCACAGCGGCAAAAGTTTTTTATGGCGTAAAATAGCCTATATATAATTTCTTTAACCATGTTCTTTTACCAAATAAATATACACATTAATCAAATCAACAAAATAATAATCCTCTTGACAATATTTATTTTAAAAATAAGCTGCACTTGCATGTAAACAATTTAAGTTCTCGCCTCTATTGTGATACACTGGTTCCCTCATATAACTGAGTCGTCCGGAAAAGCTTTTCATGTGATGTCGATCTGAGGTGTCTGCGCTACTTCGATTGGCCAATTTCATTGGTGTATATTACCTGATTCAATCAGGTCTCAGTATAGTAGTATCTTCTGAGTCCACTCCCACTGGTAATATTCAATCGAAATCAAAACAAGTGTAAATCTCGAAATCCTTAACCTTTTTTCATGTAAAGTGTTAGTAATTTACTTGAACCTTTTGTAATACACTGCTATATCGATATATGTTGTGCCGGTATTCTATTTTAGACGTAATTCGAATTCAGTCTCATAAATTTCTCAGTATCTCAACTCAATCACAAAAAAACATAATAGCTGACAATTCCCTCATTGTAGCTGGAACCTGCACACTGCATACTGCTGTCTCATTACCTGTATCATTTCCTTGTTAATATAATTCAACTTGCATCACTTATTAGTTCACTTTCCTCGCCACCCCCCACGATATTTGGCTAAAATGTATTTTTTTTTGTTTTTGAAACAATAGCTATAATATATTGTAGGGTGGTCTAAGTGTTTTTTAATAAATGATAGTATTTTATTTTAACCGTGATAATGTTTTATTAATTAATTCCATTATAATACAATAAATTCTAATACAATTAAAAATCTTTATACTAACTCCGCTATGCCGGTCCCCAGCCCGGGACCTCACCGATATCGGTGAGGGAGGAGGAGGGGTAGAAATTCTTCCCACGTCTGTTCCCGCGTCGGGCGGTGCGATGGTCAGCGTATGTTCACGATGCTAGGAACGGCTGTAATTTAATTTGATCGACACACACTGGAAAACCTCTAGGAGTGCCGGCCGGGCTGTCGGCCGGCTGATGTGAGCTTGCTCTGCCGGGGAGGATTTTCAGGTTGCTGTCAGGAGCCAGCCACTTCGGTCCCTGATCAGGTAGTGTGGCATGGACGCAGAGGTCGGACTCTGCGTTGCCACGGGCGAGCCCGGTTCGTCCGCGTATTCCGGAACCGGGAAAACGGAGACTAGGCCTCAGGGAACTGGGGTAGTACAAGATTCCGAGGGTTCACCCGTTCCTAGACTATCCGGTCCGCCCATTGCAGCACGAAGAGCTGGTAAAAACTTCTTTGGATTCTTCATCATTTCAGCTTAATAATTTGAACATGTCATTCTCATGTGTCGCCCAGGGATCTTTCCATCAGGGGGACAAGCAGAGGTTTCTAACTAGCAGGAATACTCAATGTACTGCGATTTCTGCTTGTGCCCTTGCTTGGAATGCCCTTGGGTTGGAATTCTCTACAGCGGGCATCGATACGATTCTCATAGCTGGTGATCCTGTTTATGTTGTTGTTGACTTATTGTATGAAAAAATAGCTAACGTTAACTATTAGTTATACAATAATAGATACAAAACAAGTTAAACACAGCATCAAGTTACTAATGATGGGAAACTGGCGTTGAAGTGCACGCCGTGCTTATTAGCACTGACGAGGCGGACATACAACCAAGGAGACTTACTATCAGGAAAGTGGGTTCTGAAAGGGCTTCCACAATCGACCTCTTTAGTCCTCTCAAGGAACCCTTCCAGTATACCCATTGTTCTATCCGCAAGGTACTTTGGGCTGGCACATCGTAATGGGCTGGCACATTGGAATGTTGGATAACATAGGGAAAAAGCTTTCGCAGTACAATTATTCGCGTTGCCTTCTTTTATCCAACCCTCGTTTCTCGCACCTCGGCCGTCTTTCGCAAACTTTGCAGATTGAGATGTTTGCGAGATTTAGAAGTTAAAGAAGTTGAAACTTCTTTGGCTTCTGTCACATCATATATAATCTTAAACGTCTTTGCATTTGGAGTAAAAAGCCACAAACCCTACGTCAAAAGGTTAGGTATTAAGAAAATTATTGCATTTTTAAGTTTTACCCAAATGATTTTAATGGAAACTTTGTTTGCCTGCCATCTCCGTCTTGGTCATCCATTTGAAGTCTAGTTTGTGGCATTGTACTCTGTTAAGTGGGACCTTTAATTATTTGATAATAATCTCGACCTATGCTGCTATTTAAGAATTTTGTCTGACTCTTCGTGGTCCGTCCCCTTTAAGGGACCAAAAAGTGATAATAGCTTAAGATAGTAGAAATTTATGGCCATTATTGATATCCCATGTCTCATTACTTTATCTATAATGGTAAAAAATATATTCCACCGTTCCGGGACTTTAAATCACACTGTACATTGAAGATACATACATTTTTTAACATAATTATAATCATATGATTTGCTTCTACGCTTTTCTTACCGTTATTGTATAACAAAGAATGCTTAATACCGGGTTGCCTATCTTCCTGCGTGATGTAAATAATCACCGGGAAATAGTGAGAGATATCAAGTCTAATGTGACCTCAAGTTTCACAACCGAAATCAAAGTGAAGTCTATTAAAATCAATCTCACAGAAATAAATGATTATAGGAAACTGACCTCCTTTTAGGAAACATACCAAGTCAAATACTTTACATTTAAGCCTCCCCAAGACAAAAACGTGGAGGTGATTATCCGTAATGTTCCCTACTCCTTATCTGATGACGAAATTAAAGTTGAATTACGTGATTTGGGCTATCCAGTGCTTAAGGTATCGAGAATTTTCAACAAAAACAAAATGCCCATGCCTCTTTGCTTCGTGGAGCTAGAAAATACTGACAATGGTCGTGAAATATTTAACCTTCGACATTTGTTTCACGCTCTAGTCAAAGTTGAAAACAAGAGAAAATCAAAATCCATCCCACAGTGCCTACGGTGCCAAGATTACGGCCACACAAAAAACTTTTGTAAATTAGACCCTCGGTGTGTGCGATGCTAAGGACCACATCTATCCACTGACTGTACTATAAGCCAAGAAACGAAACCAGTCAGTGCTAACTGTGGTGGAGAATACACTTCAAACTACAGGGGCTGCACCTATTAACGAAATATCAAACAGAGAAAGGTCAACCGCAAAAAATCCTCCTTGAAGGACACTCCAGCATCTCACCCACAAATGCCAACGAGTCCACATCCAACAAACCCTAGTGATCAAGACCAGCCGAAATATACCAGATCTCTGTTCCACAAAAACTCCTTAAGTTATGCTAAGATCGCGCATCCCTCATACAAACCTCCAGTAACAAATCCAACAGAAGATCCGCAGTCCTCGGAAACAGGTGACATTTAAAGTCTGGATAGCATTATTAGCAGTGTTATTAAGGTATTATTACCTCAGTTAAAAAATATCATTCACCAGGTTATTGCTTCTCTCTTTAAAAATGATAATGAATAATTGTCAGGGCCCAAATGTCTTTAAAAATTTAGTAGTACTCAATTGGAATGACAATGGTTTAAAGGACAAAAAACACCTCTTTACTGATTTTCTAGTGAGACATAACGTAGATGTAGCATGTATCACGGAGACTCACTTCCTACCTAACATTGAGTTTAAAATGAGTGGTTATTCTATATATAGGCAAGATCGAGCGGCTCCTCATGCGTCGGGAGGCGTAGCAATAGTAATTAAAAGAAGTATCAAGCACAAATATCAAGTGAAATTTTCGTTCCTCGACTACAAAATCTGGAAGCTGTTTCCGTCAAGACTTTTCTACATAATGGCCTGAGTTTCTCATTAGTTTCAGGGTACTTGCCACCAAATAAACGCTTTATTGATGATGATTTTAATAATATTTTTTATGACAATAGCCCTACGATTTTAATGGGGGATCTCAACAGTAAAAATATTCAATGGGGATGTCGTACTAATAATCCTAAAGGTATCAAACTCAATGACTACGTGATGCGTACAACTGTTAACATATCTGCTCCGACGGAACCAACATTTTTCCCGTGGCAGAGAAATCAACAGCCTGACGTATTGGATATTGTTTTATTTAATAACTTTAATGAACCGATAATTCAGCGACCTCTCTGTGAGTTAACGTCGGATCATCTACCGGTAGTTGTAACTTTTACAGTTCAACCTAATACTGTAAAACCTCCAAAAAAATTAATAAATGGTAAAATTGACTAAACAGTTTTTGAAAACGAACTGGACAACAACATAGTCTTACCAAATTCTCTGCAGTCCACCCACGAGATAGAAAACTGTGTTCAACAATTTACCAAGTTGATTCAAAGTTCTGTTAAAAGGGCAACAATTAAACAATCTCAATCAATAAACTTTTCTTTAAATCGCCCGCCGCAAAGGATTCTTGATTTAATTAAGGAAAATCACATTCTCAGAAGGCGGTGGCAAAGATATCGCTTCCCAGAAGATCGTGTGCAACTTAACAGACTCGTCAGAAAAGTCAAATTAGAATTGGACCTCTACAAAATTAATAGTTATAAAGAATATTTAAGTAACATAGATCCGGGGGATAGTTCCATGTGGCAAGCAACCAAGAGAATTCTGAGAACTCCTTCAACGATCCCGCCCCTGCAACAAGGCCAAGACTTATACCAGAGTGACTCCGAAAAATGTGAACTTTTTCCAGATCCAAATCCAAATCCTATCGGTCATTTACAAACTGGCGATGTATTCAGCAGCTTTCTTGCAAGTTCTCTAACTACAGCTGAGCTTCCTACTCAATATATTTCAACATCTGAAATAAGAAATGTAATTCACTACTTACCCCTGAGAAAAGCTCCTGGTTATGATTTAATAACTAATTTGATATCAAAGAAAATTACTCCCAAGGCTCATCAGCTGCTCAAAAAAATTTTCAACGCGTGCCTGCATATTGGTTACTTTCCCACAGCCTGGAAACACGCTGAAGTTATTGTCATCCATAAGCCTAATAAACCTGTGAGAAACCCCTCTAGTTACAGGCCCATCAGTCTTTTACCCACCCTAGCCAAAATATTCGAAAAGTTAATCCAGAAGAGGCTGTGCTGTTTCATTGAAGAAGCTCAGTGTATTCCACCCTACCAATTTGGTTTTAGACCAAAACATTCAACAACACAGCAACTGGCCAGCCTATCTCAAACGATAGTGCAAGGTTTTGAACAAAAGAAGAATTCTGCAACTCTGTTTTTGGACGTGGCTCAGGCTTTCGATAAAGTTTGGCACCAAGGCCTTCAATATAAACTATTTCCAATCGGACTTCCAAGCTACTTAAGGAAAACTATTTCGTCCTTTTTAGAAGACCGTACCTTCTCAATAATAATTAACTATACCCATTCCACTGTTCGTCAAATACGTGCTGGTGTGCCTCAAGGCTCAATCTTGGGACCCGTTTTGTTAACATATATATGCATGACATACAAATCCCGGCTCAATCCACCCTTTCTCTTTTTGCCGACGATACTGCATTGATTGCCCAAGACCGAAACATAGATTCTGCAGTTGAAATGCTTCAATCTGATACGGATTTATTGTTAGACTGGTTCTCTCATTGGAAAATTGCTCTTAACCCTCAAAAATGTGAAGCAAAAATATTCTCACTGAGGACATTTGACCCTGAACGAAATATAGAAATTAATGACAACATAATTCCTTGGAAAGGCAACGATCAAACTGTGAAATATCTGGGTGTTTTATTAGACGAAATTAAGCAATAAGCAGCATATAAATTCAAAATTAAACCAAGCAAATTCACGATTGGCACAAATGTTTCCTATTATCAACCGAAAATCTTCTCTTAAAACTAAATGTGCTTTATTAATCTATCAAAGTATTTTTAGGCCACTTATAACTTATGCCTGTCCAATATGGGGGCCTTGTCTTCCAAAATCTAAATTGAATAAACTTCAAGTATTTCAGAACAAGTTCCTAAGAATTGCAACCAATTCCCCTTGATTTGTTAGAAATCGTCAACTCCATCAAGAGCTTAAAGTGCCAAGCATGTCAAATTTTATTTCAAAACTGAGCACAAACTTTTTAAATACCCTGGACCAGTCATCGGGAGCAGTCTTTTTTCAAATAGGCCTGAGGACAGCTAACAGAAGATTGAAACCACGACTTCCTCAAGACGTTCTAATGTGAAATAATTGGACAAATTTGTATGTAGTCAAACTAATTATTTTAACTATTAACAGTGACAAAAAAAATCTAGGTATTGTTTCTCACAGACTTTTAGTTGTTAGGGTGACTCCATTAGTGCAAACCCGTTAATGTTATTTCCTTTGTCATTTGTTTTCTTTATGCGAACTTCTGTGTATAATTATGAAATTGTATAATTGATCCAGAATAAAACTTTATGAAAAAAAAATCAATACCGGGTTTCACGCTTATGCTTTTTTGGAGGTTATGCCCAACCACCAACACAACTCAGAACTTGGCTGGTTTTCAATACACAAACTGGCTACATGGTTAAAACACGGGACTTATATTTCATAAAAAGTTTTATAATCAGGTGATCTCTCCAATGCTTTTCTTATGTAGAAAAATGATTTTTATTAACGATTTTATTAAATAATCTGATTGTCTTGAACGTTTTGATGAATTAAACTGCCATTATTTTGTACCCAAGAATGGTTATTTGCCCTCCGGAACGGTTTTCCACTTGTACTTTGCGAAATAATTTCCAACCACATACCCCACTACAAAACTTTCGCGCTTGATGTAATAGGATTGTATTGGTACTATATTTAAATGTTTGTTAGTAATAGCAATTGTATAAAATAATATGTTTAATTCAGGGACCCAATCTAGTATTTATATATTTTTCCAATGGTCAAAGCAAAGAAACATTCGAAAATGAACTTTAGTCATATTTAGACTCCTATACTCATATGCATTGATCGGCATCTCTATTAACAAATGGTATAGTGTGTCTGAACCACTCTGTGGTATTCCAAGCAAAACCTTTCACCTAGTTTAAAAAAAAGACTCAATCAACTGCACTTTCTTTCATTGCAAGTGAATGTTAAAAGCAAAACAGCTTAGTTTGTGAATGACGGAAACTCAATTTCCGTTTAATCACATCTCTCTTGAGGGAGTTGCAGAGCTCTGAGAAGCCGATTCTACTTTGTCTTCGTTGTCTAATACTCCACTTAAAAGTTCTGATTTTTTATTTAACAATCAAGGACAACCACCAACTAAAATTAGAGAAAATTAATGTTTTCCTTCAAGTGGATTGTATGATTTTATAATGAAGCTACTTTTCAAACACCTTATCATATAGCTGACTTTTTACGTCCTAAGACTAAAAGATCACAACTCATTTCTTAAGTCCTTGGACAAAAAAGTTATGTTTTGCGTACTATTTAGATAACAAACAAGGTGGATTTCGAGTGGAATGATAAACATAGATAGAATGATAGATGTTTGGAGATGTAACAATTGTTAGTGTTATAAATAAATAAATAAATAAATATCGTCTTTATTTAAAGCGGTTTTCAACAACAGTTGATTTTCAAAACAACTCAGGTCAAACAATAATAATAAGATATTCAAAACTAACAAAATAACACATTACATGGCATAACTAAAAAAAATCTTAATTTAATAAATGGGGATTCAACAGAATTTTGTGGACACGCTTTCTAAATGGCACATGACCGTTTTTGTCACCCCTTAAGGCAGGGAGCATTTCATTATATAGTTTGGGGGCAAAATAAGAGAATCGCCTCCTATCAACCTCCAGACGTACGCGAGGCAGCTCCAACACAGCATCCTGTCTCGTACAGCGGGATCGTACCTCAGAGCGAGTTTTCAGCCTCTCTCTTAAGTACTCAGGCTTGCCAGAAATAAGTATTTTGTGGACAGTCGTAGATGTACGAAGGGTGCAGACATCAGACATAGGTAACAATCCTAAACTGTGTCTTGCACCAGACACATGATCAAATTTTCTCAGGCCACAAACAAATCTGACACACATATTCTGCACTCTCTGCATTCTTTCCATTACCCCTGCACTTACGACATTGCCATAAACAGGAAGACAGTATTCAAAGGCAGAGAGCACTAAGGCCTGAATAAGTTGAAGCTTCGTGGCCTGGGGAATAGATGTCTATGTCTGTACAGGACTCTCAGACGAGACATAGCTTTTTTGCACACTGAACTCACATGGTCGGAAAAGTTCAGATTGGAGTCAAAAGTGACACCGAGTATTTTCGCAGAGTCCAACTTCCGTAGTCCTGTACCGCCAACACATACCGTATTATTTGGTGGCTGAGGTGAATAATTGCTGCCAAGAAAGTTTAGCAAGGCGCATTTCTCGATATTGAGTTTCACCCTATGATTTACTGACCACTTGTGAATGGTATCCAGAAACATGACCACGTGTTACACGTAAAACTTACGACCACTAAATAAATTTAAACTTAACAACTAGCACTCCAAAAAAATTGCTTATCCTCCTCAAACATCTATCATAGTTCCTTATTAATGTTGTATTTTTTCAAACTTTTAATGAGGTTGAGTGGCCTGAAGACCTGAAGTGCTATACGATTTTATTTCGTTTGTAAATTCTTTACTACACTCAAAACCATATCCCTTGGTTTTAGGGTCAGAGTTTCCAATGGTCAATTAAGTAAAAAAGGAACCGCTTGTGTTTTCAATTAGAGTTATATTTCCCGTAGTCGACCATGAAACAATAACATTGTATTATGTATATATCATTTAGCATATTTATTACGTATCATATGTTTACGTCTAAATTTACTAAGACAAATAAATCAGATTTTTAACTAACACACCTTATGTAAATGTGTTATATAATAAGTTTTATTGAATAGAAAAAATTTAATTCTTGGGTATGGGTTTTTTCTGTAGTGGTATAACACAGAAATTAATTCGTTTTTTATGACGTCAAGTCATTTCAAACCTCTCTGTATAATTTATGTTTGCTACCGGCTGTAAGTGCATTTACAATGGACCATCTCCCGATGTACCGTGAAAATATTAATTACTTTTTAGATCGACTCCACTTTCATTAAAATCCTGCAATCAAGTCAACGCTGTTAGACCAATAATTGTCCCTTTGGAGTGTAATGACTACGTTTGTCGGTGTATTATTACTTTGTTGTTTGTAATCGGTAATTACAAATTAAATCTTATACGTTTTAGATTTTTACGTGAACTAATATGATAATAAAATCCCTAAACCTTTATAAAGTTTTATAGCAATTCAATCAGTTATTTCACAAATTAAAATTTTTATCCTTAATATATTTAGCCACACCTAATTTTCCTTTTTATATTATTTGATTTTTCTCTATTATAACTATAAATATGTGGGTTATTTTCCATCAATTAAGTCAATTACTTTGCATATAAATTATGGTAAACTAAATCCAATTAGTGTAGTTTGAGCATCCTGAATGAAATAAATGAGTCTCAGGAACGTCTTAATTATATTTTTCTTTGAAGACCATCATAGTGCAGTCGTTTCCTGCGAGTCGTTGCCTGCATCAAGTTTTATGGGTTTAATTAAAAACTTGTATACCTTCTTACCTTACCCCTTATAACGACTGCATCATTATAACACAACTCCTTCGTTCCATGGTAGGTAACAGACCAAATAATTGGATGTAAGACATGTTGCGTTAAAATGTAACTAAAAATAAATAACACAACTAATATGCTGGATGACCAGGGAGTTCCTGTGCGTCTATGAAGTATTTATAATTATTATCACCTTCGTTATTATAAAACTTTTAAATTACTTCAAATGTATGTTAAATCATTCGTTAATAATTTTAGTTTAATGTATAAAAAATAACACAAATTATTTCTATTACGTTTATTGTCATACACTTAAGCTGTAGGCTATACAAAGTAATTTTTATCATACTACTCACAAAATAGTTTTCTGTCCCTTATTGTTAACTTAAGCTGCAAAAAACATAATTATTTTCATCATACTGTACGCAAAACAGCTGTTTTCTGGCCCGTATTACTCCACAAAGATGCTGCTTAAAATTACTAAAACTGCTTATAAGGAGTTAAATAAAATGATCAATTTAATTTTAACACATTACAGCTCCTCTTCTTTTTCGAGATGATATTTTTTCACAGCAAACAAAACAGTGGTTTACTTTTGTTTGAGAAAACAAATATAACAACAAAATGTTAATACTTAAAAATGAAACATTGTTTTGATATAATATTTACAACAGACTAGAATACTCCACTGGAATAAAACTTTCATAAAAACAAATTGTTAAACAAAACAACGCTATTTAATTGTTTTAAAAATAAAACACTATATTAAAAAAAAAATCATTATTTTTATCTACTATTTACAATACACTAGAATACTCAACTGCAAAAGAACTTTCATAAAAAAACAAATTGTTCCACAAAACAACTATCTCTAACTGTTTTTAAAACAAAACGATTGACTTGCAGCTCAAAAGAAAACTTTAAAAAATCTCCAAAGTGTTTCATCCTCCTCTTAACTGCGTGGGTAGGCGTTGAGCTGACTGGTTCGGGTTTTTTCTGTCGTTTTCGACGGTCTATGCTCAGATTTTGCTGGATTTCATTCGTCAACATCCGAATAGGCTTCAGCCCTAGCTGAACTGGTTGACCCAGGAGGCTGGCTTAGTGGATAGTGGGGACAAAGAGATTTCCTCTAGTTTCCTAGTAAGGTCCTTCAACTAGAGTCTCTCCACCTCAGAGTTACACTTCTTCAACTCAACCAGAAGATCTTCTACAACCTTGCCCTATTCATCCTCTTCTGAAGTAGATGGAACTATTTCCTCCGAGGGAGAAAATAGAGACAAAGGATTTAGTGCTTCTAGATACGAAATTTGTGGCTCATAAACGCCCTTGAGAGTATTCGCAATCTTTCGTCAAAATTCTTCAGTGTTCATTTGGGGCAGATCGTCAATTTTCTCTAGTTTATTCTTTAAGGTTCGGCATAGTATGCCACAAACACCTCGCAATCTACACAACTGTTTGACGGTTTCTTAGTGTCACATCTTTTGGTATCGTAAATACCCCACGCTTTGGACCGGAAGTCTTCGCCGGCGAGAAGAGCTTCCCGCCTTAAGGCATAGTATAATGAATACAGGTGTCGCTTGTGCGGAAAATTTAGGGAGTCGTACGATTCGATTCTCGTTAGTTTAGGTTTTGCGACTATGAGAGCCAAGAGGTGTTTCGCGGGTACAAGAAGGGGAACCACTAGTAGGTTTTTCTCTAAGGGCTTGACCTTTTCGAATCTTTTGCTTACTTGGACCACTTTCCCTTCGTCCAGGTCCGAGAATAGGAAGGTATCCACCACCTCAATCTTGTAGCTCGGATCCGCTTCCAAAGCGTCCTTCTGAGCCAGCTGGAGTTAGGAAGAAATTGTTCTGTCGTACTTTTCCAGAATTTCTTCTAACCGGACAAACAGGTCATTGGTCACGGGGTTGTGGGTCGCCATGATGGAAGGGCTAGGGACGTGCGCCATTATCTACAAGCCCTACAAGCAAAGCAAAGACTGCATAACAAGCGGTGCAAAGGATGACTGGCTAGGAATAGTGAAGCAGACGTCAGTCTGATTGGTGGAGAGGGGGGGGGGGGTTGGTAAACATCTCAAGATATTTAATTTTGACCATCAAAACCTATTCACGGAATAACTTGAAATATTTAACGTGAGAGATCTCTACCTTTTTCCCTTTTTTGTTAACCAATTCATAATTATTGCTGGCTATAAAATCTGCCGCAGATGATAGCACGTGGGTCTTGCGTAAGACCTTAAGGCCGTTATCCCTTCTCCGGAGATTGTACTATTGGGCTTGCCGAAGATAAACTTTTGTAAGGCTTTATTTAAACTGCTCCCTTATCCAAGTCGGGTCATACGTTCTCCCTGGACATACTTCAAAGATTTCGGATGTTCTGTTCTTTCGACCGTGATTAGTTTTTAGAACTTCCGTTTTAGATTTTATTAGTTCTCGGCCGAAATTTTGTGCAGCTGGTGAATATACAGTGGACTCGTGTATTAGACTGCCGACCTTAGAGTTAACTCAAATCCACTCCACCCATTTCCATTTCCGTTGATCGACCATGACAATTTGTCCAATCTTAGTCTTGATCACTTGGTTGACCCTCACAGTAGGGTTCCCATGGGGAGTGTAAACCAGCCGTAAGCAGATGTTTTATCCCCCAATCTCCCGTTAGGTGAAGAAATAATTTCGAGTTATATTTGGGTTCCATTATCTGTTATCATGATCTCGAGGGTCCCGTATCTGTATAAGACCTGATCCGAGAACGTTTGTACAACCGCCTGAGCCGTAGCGTTTTTCAGTCCTGCAAATTCCACCCATTCAGTAACATCTTGTTTAACGAGGATGAATCGATTGCCCTTTTTTGATCTTGGGAGTGGACCAACCATGTCTGTGACCACGACATGCCAGGGATACCGTGGTTGCCTAAAATGCATATTTCCCCTCGGAAGCAAATGCTCCGGTTTGGCTTCCTGACAGCTCTCGCACCCATACATACTCTCTAACATCTCGGCGGCATCCGGGCCAGAAATAGCGATCAGATATTCTTCTAATTGTTTTATTTACTCCGAGGTGTCGTGCAGCAGGGCTATCGTGGTTCTCCTGCATCACCTCCAGCTCCAGCCTTAGTTCTCCGGGAACACTAATCTTGAACTCAGTCGTAGGTTCGCTACTCCTTTTACTTTTGATAACTTGGTTAAGATTTATATTCATAATTACATAGTTGTCACTTTTGACGGGATTGGCTGGTAAGTTTTGAAACTTCTTTTCCCACCAAGAATAGTTTTTCAGATTGGTTTCTTCAGTTGGTGCTCGAGGGACGAAATAATATGAGTTTGATGTTGTATATATTGTTTTATTTTTTGAGGGAGAGGCAGGAAAAATGCATTACGCACCTAGATGGTGAGACTGTAGGGTGGGACTCAGACTTTAACATCGTAAAATAATTTCATTATTAAATAGTGGTTAAAACCACTTACATATTTTATCAGGCTAAAACAAAAACGGAGGTTGACCTGTTTCAATAATTTTTCATCGCAATTAGTCAATAATGTAATTACTGCAAAATATTGCAACTGGACTAATTTTATGGTTAAAGTGTTTCATTATTTAAAAAGTAAAATAGTGCAGATTTCTTCCCTTTCGAGCAAAGGTTGATATGGTAATCGTTTCTCCATAAACAAAACTTGAATATAAATGTTTACAAAGAAGCTTTACTTATTTCCAGAATGGCGAAAATCCAATTTCCGTCCGATCGAATTCTATAAGCTTCCTTAAGGTGGAAATTTCTTACAAAAATAGCCCTAGTCACTTTTAGCAAAGGCGTCTTTCACCAAAATCCGTAATAAGACTTTTGCACCGGACAGTTATATCAAACTCAGTTTAATTAATCATAGTAAAACTATCTTTGTTATACTCGAGCAATTTGTTTTCATGACTAGTTTTAATTTAATGTTACTTCAATTTGAGAAATCAAGTATAAAAAAAATATTGATATGGAAAAGATGTTATGCGACCTATTTATTTTTTGATCCCTTTCACGACTAAAGAAGATTTTTTGCATTTGCACCTCAGTGAAAAAAAATCAGCCAGTGATAAGGAGAAACGTTAAAAGTTTGCCCATAGTAAAACTTGAAATGTGCGTTCATTCTTCGTATATTTATTTTAAATACACATTCTAAACGGTCGGCAAAAGCGTCAACAATGTTAAAGTGAAATTTACCTTTATATGTATTTATTTTTATTTTTTTATGATAAACCAAATTAAGATATGCATGCAATTCAATGCACAATTATTCGTTTGTTACAATTTATCTAAAAATAAATAAAACAAGCATGTAATCTGGATGTAGAATGGGCTCAATTCGACCGTATCATAACGGAAATTAAATTTTATTCCACATTGTAAGTCATTTTTCATTGTTATTAATTCATTATACCAGTAGAAAGTTCCCAGTGTTTTTTTTTTCGATAAATTGATTAGTCAATGAAATCAACACAAACAACAAAATAAGAACCAGACCCGTTTGTTTATTTCGTAAATAAACTTTAGATTCGAAATATGATCCACATTTTCAAAATAGTTACAAATATTTTGAATATTAACCTTAGGCCTGGTAGTGCAAGTACTGTAATCAGTTGGCGAGATTTCGGGCTAGAAAGAAAGAATCGTTATTGCCAGCCAACAAGGGGGTGAACCTACAGAAGATGCGTTGAGGTATCTGGGCACACGCCGTCACTCATTAGTGACGAATTCGGAGGTTAGTACCATCAGCTCTTCCCATCAAGTTTCCTTCGTGGTCCTTTTTGAAATTTATATTTGACTTAACATATCTTTTAAAATTTCTTTCATTCGTGTTTGAACTTACAATTGGGTTAATACAATTAAAATACGGATAGATAAAATCCTAAGAATTTAAGGAATTCCAAATAATAAAAAAATATTAATTAGAAAAAATGAGAAAAGCTGTATAATTGTGTAGGTGAAATATATTTTATCTGATTGTATATTAATGCATGTAATGGTTTTTATCTGTATATTCTCTCTCTCTCTCTCTCTCTCTCTCTCTCTCTCTCTCTCTCTCTCTCTCTCTCTCTCTCTCTCTCTTTTTTTTTTTTTTTTTTTTTTAGTGTAATTTAGAAATGCCACGATATAAAGTCGTCAGTTTTAGCGTAACGTTTATTAAAATAAAACAACTTATCAGATAATAGAACCTTTCTATTTGGGAACTACAGAATTTAATATCCGCCCAATAACTTTCTACAAGATAGACTTTTTCAATTCTTCAAATTTTATAACACCAGTGCAAAATTAGTTTTTTATTATATTTGAGTTGCCATCATAAATGAGTGTTACTGGACGATCTAGTTATAAATAAAACCTATAAAATCTCTTTAATAGTATCTTCTTAAATTATTGTATAAATATGCGGTGGATTTTGTGTGAGTCAGAATAGTGAATAAATGTAATTTAAACTAAGGTTCATCAAGTTTAGTTTTTGTCCATCTGTCTAATCAATCTAAAGATGCCATAACTGTATTATTATAATCGTTTGTATAACTACACCGATTCGTTAACAGCTTCGTTAAACACTTTAAAATATTAACGAAGGGAAAGGTTCTTATCCACCAAACGCAAGTTATTCTATAGGTGAAATTAAATATGATGGCTCGTTCACAATCAAGTCCCAGTGGCAATATAACTACGGAATGGAGGAGGGAGATGTAGTCAGATGACTTACGATGGCCCAATCGACTGGGAACAATGGAACGATTATGTCGGAGCAGATAAACTAAGCCTTTTATCGCCATTGTTGTGTCAAGGAACATAAATCAAATTTTCTTAACTTAACCAGTTTTTGATTCGTAAAATGAGATTCATCAATGTCTATGTTGTCATATATTTTGGCCTTCAAATCTTAAGGCTTTCGTTGGGTAGTCTTCCATTAATTATTCGTTCTTATTTATGGTTAGTACGATTGGATAGAGAATCTTCTTCGTAAACTTGTAAACCTGTTAGGAAGAGCTCGTTCGCTCCCTTCAGTCGCCAGGCCAAAGAATGCTGCGCTCTGGATGAAATTTAATTGATCACAGACTGAAATTTTAACAATTTGGTTTACAATAACCAGCCCATTTTCGTTCAAAGTTTCATCAGACTCCTCATTTAAGCCAATAATCTCGACCTTTTCCAAATTAACCTCAAATTCATTGACCAGATCAGGACAGTTTATTTTTCTTCAGCGATCCAACAATTATCAGCGTCCGGGTAATCTTTCCACTTAAGGAGGTACTGCACTTTTCCTTTAACAGTTCTTCCATCTAGAATTTTTTCTACGATATATTCTTTTTCTTCTCCCCCACTACTCGATGTATCTTGCTGCATCTTCGACTTGGCAGCTACAGCTTTCTTGCTCGTTCTTCTAGACCATCCCCTGCCCCACTTGGCTGGAACCTCTCTACTATCCAGTTTAGGAGAGACTACCACACCGTCATACGACATCTTGTTATTGGTGTGAAAGATAGCCTCAAACTCAGTTACCAATAATTAAATTTGTTATGATTACAATGGAATTAAATACTCCATCTATTCCAGTGTATAAACATACTCGTCTAGGCGTTCCAAGAATGCAACAGCGCCTTTTTTGCCATCGAATTTTAAACCCCATTTTCTAACACTGTCACAAAAATGGTCTAAAGGCCTTTGTTTACCATCTTCATGTCGGAGTTCAGTGTCGGCGTTCGGTGCGTGCGTCATGTTCGCTTTGTGTTTTAACTATGTTAGGCAACTTAGTTTTTTTTCTACAACTTATCGAGCGTTTGCGTAGGGGTTTTCTTTAAATAATCCAATAATTTATGGAGTAGTTGTTTAACATCACCATGTGGACTTAGGCATAATTCAGTGAGTCTACTTTTCAATTTAGACTTTTTCATACACACACACACACACGTCCTCAAAATGTTCTCTAGATTTACTCTCCGGTCCGGAACTCATTATCACGAAAGTATCTTTAATGCAAGGCATGAAGGTCATTTATATCACAAAGTACAATACTCACTCACCACTCATTGTCTAGGCAAAACATATGAATTTGACTTATCGGGTGCCGTTTGGAGGTAAACGTAATTTAAATGTTCGCAGGCGTCAAAACTGTAAGGCGGGCTAAGCCCCAGAATTATTTTAATATTTGTGTAGCTTCAGTTTTTGGGCCAGGGTAGGTGGATTACCCATTAATGGTCTAGCGAGTGGGTGTGTGAAGTAAGATAAGGACAAGAAGTTGTTCGTGAGCTATTTATTATCCAAATTAAATACAAAACGTTAATAAAGTACCCGTAGACAATCATAAAATTAGTTTGACTCAGATGGCGGAGGTGTGACGTCACGTGGCACTGGCGCAATTAATTTTAGTTTACACGGATAAAAACCAGAACGATTCGGGCTATGAACAAGAGCCGAACACTCTGTCGGTTTAGTACCACTCTACCGTGAAAATACAATATCTAATCAAATCACAGCCTCGGGAGCGGTGGGATTATAACTATACCGAAGCTGCTCGGTAAGTATGCGGCGGAGCGCTCAAGACAATAAAATAATTTTATTTAACATACAAAATTATTTTAGCAGTGCCACACAGCCCAAGGATGATTCGGGTGTGATTATTTAAGACGTACCCAAAAAAAGTACAATTATCAAAGTTAGCAGATCCGGAGTGATTCCAGGGAGAAGACATAGCCTAGAGAATGCTCGTGGGGGGAGGGGGGGATAAATTGAGTTTAGGCCGATACAGTGGTTAATTAACGGCGAGTAAATCACAGCGGGAGCAGTTCTTGACCGAACACGTGGTCGGAACGCTCGTCCGAGATGTAGGGTTGGATCGCTAAGCCGAATTAATTTAAATTTATTGAAATTATCATGCGTGGTAGCAAATAAATAATTAGATATGCAACAAGGGACTTGAAAATAGATAATATTAAGATAGCTTAATAGATACAGAATACAG
Source organism: Neoaliturus tenellus (assembly GCA_030545055.2). Lineage (NCBI taxonomy): Eukaryota > Metazoa > Arthropoda > Insecta > Hemiptera > Cicadellidae > Neoaliturus > Neoaliturus tenellus. Next base: position 202,102,219 of record CM061531.1, read on the forward strand.
AGTACTCACGCACAATTTAGGAGTAGAGACATATTCAGTAAACAGTGTAAAAGGCCGGCACACACAGGAACAGGCGGACTTATGCATGCATGCGGACGGATGTTTACAGTCAACGCACTTAGCCGCAGACGTATAGGGGACCGTCAGCTGCTAGTCTTATTGTTCGGTGAGATGGCGTCAAATGATGTGTGGTGTGACGCGAAATTCTCTAAAAATATTCCGTGGCTGGAGAACGAAGATTATTCGAGTGGTGACGAATTGGCAATGTAGTATTCATTACCGAACAGGTCACATTGGGTCCATCCCATTGATAAAAAGCGTAAAATTCATGGTGAATACCATCACCTCATGCAAGATTTGATGGAAGACGATTAAAAGTTTAGAGGTTATTTTAGATTATGTAAACAAGAATTCCACGAAGTTTTGCAGTTTGTTGAAAATGACATAGAGAAAAAAACCACTAACTGGAGACAACCAATAACTCCCGAGGAACGGCTTGCCGTCTGATGGAGGTATAGAAAGTATAGAATATATTACTTTAAATTTTTACTATTTAATGATATTAACAATTGGTTTTAGCTATTCTTCCTTTAACTTACACCTCTGTACAAAATGTAATCAAAATAGGTGGTCCCTTTCAAAATGTATCGTGGTCACGAACACATAGATTTATACATATATATGAACGATCGGTGTTTTTGGCTTCAAAACGAAAAAGTGTCATGGTCCCGGGCTTAGGTCTTACCGTGACTACTACCGTAACAGCGTATTCCCTATAGGGAAATTCTCTAAGAGCAAAAAGAATATATTGGATAGTCCGTATCATAGACAATTAAACGCAAAACAAAAAGAAAAACACTTCATAAATAGTATTAATCAGAACAATAACAAATAATTACATATCTAATAATACAGTGTAATCATTATTTTACTATGTAATTCATAATTCACGAATTATCAACAAACACTATCCTCCCATTGTTCGAATGAGTCTTTGACATTTGACATGTTCGTAAGTGAACTGTTTGCTGAAATTGTACTATCAGGCCTGTAGGTTAAATGGGGGCCTCGTTCATGGGTGGGGGGATTAGTTACCATCAATTCGTTTTCCTCTTGAGCTAGGGTGACTGAGTCAAGAATTTCTCTTTTTAACCCAAATTGTAGATGGTGAGGTAAGTCACGCACAGACTTCGTAATGCTTGCAAAAAACAAGTCCAAGTCATCGGGGGTTTTTCCTGCTTGTTTGATTTTCTCTTTTTCTTTTAAGAAATTTAACAATTTATCCTCTCTTCTCGGTTCTCGAAATCTTTTAGCACTGTAAATAGATTGTGCTCTTGTTGAACAAGTCGGTTCTTCGGACGTAGAAGCGGTGATGTCGTCAATTGCTTCCTCGTCGCCACCAATGTCATGGGATGTATGAGTGGTTGTAGGTGCTCCTTCTTCAGCGACATGTGTAGCAGCACGAGGGATGTTGCTTTCACCTCTGAAAATAACAATATTTATTAAAATGTATGTTGGCTATATAAAAATACTATCTAGTATTAAGTCGTACCAGGCCTAAAATGTGCTGTGCAAAAATTACTTATGTTGCGAACCCGGGCAAAGAGACAACACAGATAATACTTATAGGTAGTAAAATGGAAATTACTCACTGTCTATGCTCATTTATAGCAAGTAGGAACTCCATCTGGTCCTCATATTTCCATTTCTTACGTTTATCTGCAGCCTGGCCACTCTTTGTGTTTCTTCTGGATACTGCATTTCGATTGCTGTCCCTCAATTTTCTGAAAAGCTCTTCAACAATTTTTTTTTTTTTTTCAGAAATAATTTGGCTTGTTTCAAATTGTTGGCGTCTGGGTACCATAAAAAATACAACTTATAAAACCATAAGCTACAGCTACAGATTGGGTGAAAGAACAGCCTCGAAATGTTTAATGAAGTTTGTGACAGTATATGGAAATGTATGCAGCCAAAATATATGCCAACACCTAATGAAAACCTATGGCGAACAGTAGAAGAAGGTTTTAGGGACAGGTGGAATTTCCCACTTTGCGTGGGCGCTATGGACGGTAAACACGTCGCCTTACAAGCCCCACCAAACTCTGGGTCTCTCTTTTTCAACTATAAAAAGTATTATTCAACAGTGCTTTTAAGATTAGTTGATCAAGAGTATAAATTTATTGCGATTGAAACTGGGTCTTATGGAAAAGAATGTGACGGGGGCCTATTCAGTGAGAGTGACCTTGCCAAACGGCTAAATAACTACAGCTTAACCATTCCTCCTGATGAGCTGGATGTGGGAGGATGTGATGTACCTTATGTGATTTTGGGTGATGAGGCATTTCCAATGAAACGATATTTAATGAGATCTTTTCCTCGCGATGCACTATTAGGTCTAGAAGAACGTATATATAACTACAGACATTGCCGCGCTAAGAGAATTGTCGAAAATGCTTTTGGAATTTTGGCCCAAAGGTGGCGTATATATTTCCGACCACTATGTGGTGACTTTGACTCCATTATTAAGATGATAAAGACAACAACAATACTACATAACTACTTATGTAGTAAGAGAACCACCATGTCTATTAGTACACCTCAAGATATTTCTGAGTGCTATGAAGTCTGCGGGAAAATCTACCTCGCTTTTGAACACGTGCTAGCGTGAGTTTAAAAAACATTAGAGCTGAATTTGAAGATTACTTTTATTCCGAACAGGGGAGTGTAACTTGGCAAAAGGAGAAGTCTATGAGTTTAAAGTCGTGGATAATGACAAATACTACCTATGTTATTTTTAGTGTATAAGCACCAGTACTTCCAGTCATCAGCACTATTTTCATAATACTTATTATGTACTGTATTTTTATGCTATTTATGCAAAATATTGGTTTGAAATAAAGAACTATTATATAAACAATAACTTACTTTCTTTCTCCAAAACGGTAGCAATCTCGCTCCAAGCATTTTCTCTTGCATTTAGATCACGGTATTCGGGCAAACGTGAGTCCCAAAGGATCCGGTGACTTCTCACTGCTTCTATTAGTTGTTCTATGTCAATTAAAACAAAACTATCTAGTAATCAACCCAATGAAATACAACGAACTTAACCAAAAGCATAGAATGAATGCCTCTCAACATTTTAAAACAAAAATTAGCGCTTCTTGCGGGATTGTTGATAAACAGAGTTATCGCATGCGCGATAAGAAACGTAGGCATACAGACGTTCAGAAAATCGCCCCGAGCGATTCCTAATATCTGCATGCAGACGTTGGCAGACACGTAGGCAGACGGACGTTTGTGTGCGTTACAACATTTAATAACCTGGGGTTTTCCTCCGTCCGTCTGCATACGTCCGTCTGTTGCTGTGTGCGCCAGCCTTAAGGATTAATTGATGAAAAATCGTATCACACGTTCACAAACCATTAAAATCCTTGTAGAAATGTATGACGTTATGAAACCGCAATGACCATCATCAGGACCAAGGGATGCCAACAAAACTGGGTCCTGTGTCGCTGCTGTAGGTACTCGGCCGAGAAATCCCCCACTGGTTCAGGAAATCTTCGTTCTTGATGACGAACGCACTTTAATTGAAGGTTCATAGAGAGAACTCTCAAATCAAAGTCTTGAAAACGCGGTTGCCCGAATGCCGACACGCACTATAGGTTACTTCACTACTCACTGGATACTTTAACTGTATGAAGTTAAAGAGATTAATTAGACTAAAAATTGACTAGAATTAGCCAATGAAGTGGCGAATAAAACGAGTAGCCGCAATGGCGAAATTCCCGATAATGCGACATAAGACGACCAAAGTAGTGGGGAATGGCTACAGTTGGCTCAGGTCAAGGTCAGGCGGTTGTAAGTGTTGTAGGGGTAGTAGCGGCTGGGGTTTTTTTGACAGTGATGGGTGGGTTTGGGAAGTGGGTCAAGGTCACTCAGAGGGGGTTTTTAAAAATATATTTATTTAATAAAAACTCATTAATGATTGGAGAATTGCTTTCTCATTACTTGTAGCAGTAATAGTTATTTTATCACTCTGTATGGGATAGGAGTCAGTGCTTGTTGTAAGTATGGGTGAATCCAGCTGTGTGTTCATAATTGCAAAAAAGGAGAGGTCCTAGTTGGTTACAGTGTGAGTTGATAGAGCAGAACAAGACATGTGTCTGAGGAAGAATGATCATATAAACCTGGTAATATAGTGAATAAGAATAATTGGATAGGATCGTCAATAGGTGTAACAAGATTGAAATTTTGATATTTCAGCATTTCAGTTAAGACAGAGTGTAAAATAGGATCAGTAGAACAAGTATTACAAAGGTTAGATTTTACAAAGTACAACGGGTGAAAACTGAAGTATTTTTTAAGCTTACTCAATGTAGTACGCGGTTTTGAAATTGTAGAGTTAGATTGTTTCTGTAAAATGTGTTTAGTACGCAAAAGTTTTAAATGTAAAGTGTGCGAATCCATAATAATATTGAAAGGGGAGATGTGTACTCTCCAAAATTCAGCGAGTATATGATTGGTGCCCACGAGTGTGTCTGAATATATAGAGACCAATTAGCATAATAAGCGCAAACATATGTTAGAGTAACAAGAGTAAGTTAAAAAAATGTTTGATAGTCTTAGAGACTTATGGATAGATGTTTACTGTCGCCCTATCGCCATTAAAATGGCGCACGCGTGAGGTGCCGATGCCGCTTATATAGGGTTGTGTAAACCCCCCTAACCCCCTCCCCTAAGAGAATGAGATAAAAGGGAAGAACTTTGGAGATTTCAGTTCTTTGTCGGGGCGGCAGCGTAGCGAAAGGTTCTAGTAGGGGGAAAAAATAGTTAATAAATTTTTGTAAAATTTTTAAAAATTACCGCTAGTGGTAGAAGTTAGTTAATTATTTTATAAGGGTTTAAGAACTGTGTCGTAGACGATTAATCGCAATTACATCTAGCATTTGTACAGGTAAAAATCGCAGTATAATAATTATATATTAATATATGGGTGTTAACTGTTTATAGTCTAAGTAGTTTAGTCTAGCAGCAGAAGTTAGTTAATTATTCCGTAGGGGTTAGCTTGTATAATAAGTATAAACTAAAATAAAAATAGTAACACAAGATTATTTGATATATTATATATATAAAATAAAAGTGTATTTTTATATGTTAAGAAATAGTTGAAAAAATAAATTACATAAAAAAAAATAGCAAGCTTAACAGGTGTAAGTTAAAACAAAACATATGTAACATTACTAGGTGGTAGAGACTTACAGATTAGTTGTTTCAGCTGCGGTACCTGGGGAGTGAATGGCAGACGCGCGACCGCGTTGTGGCTTATATAAGCACAGATATTAATTATGTTGAACTTAACCCCCCCCCCCTCCCCCCGAGGAAAAAAGTAATGACCCCCCCCCCCCGTCACTTTCACTCATCAATATAAATTAAGTTGATAGTGGTTACATTTATGTAACACCAATTTAGCTTTGATGTTACCAATAGTTTAATAACTATAGTTAAGCGGCAAAAAAGGACAGATAATTTTCTGCCATTACTCAGATGATAACAGGCAACAATTATGGTGTTACGCGATGGGGAAAGCCTCAGTTAAGTTTAACGGCGGATTAAACCAGGTGTTGCCTAACGTTAATTGCAAGGTACAACGCTCCACCTGCATTAGCGGCGACCTACATGTGACGAATAGATCATTGGAAATTTCCACTGACGTTGGACGTTAGACGTTGTACCCCCCTCAAACCCCTACTGTCCCCCTACCACTTTGTGAGCCGAGAACCTTTCTGGCGACTATCGCTGAGTTAGTTCGGAACAATTCGTCGGACGCGATGGTTGTTCCGAACTCAGAGGGTAACTCAAATGTATAAGCGGCCGATATATATTTGAGTTACTCTTGCTGTTAGGGTTTTAATATTAATACTTGTTGTGTGTGAGTGTGTGTGCAAAATGTTATTTTTAGTTTTAAGTTGTGCTAATTTTAAGCTTTAATTTGCGCATTGCGATGTTAGCATTAAGGTGTTATGGTATTGTTGATGTTTGGAAAATGTGTTTTTGATGTTGAGTTTTGGTATAATTATTGTATGTGTGTGTGTACTAATAACCTTTCACAGCTAGCTGTTAGGAGGGTAGATTAAATTTAAATTTAAATTATAGAAGTTCTGTTGAACTTCATTAAATATGGGTGGGACATGCGTGTTGTGCCATAGGCAGCGCATATTTTTATTTTTTTTAAATTTTTAATTTTTTGTTAGGAAATAATTATATTTGGGTGGGTTTAGATTAAGGGTGGGAGGTTAGAGTTGCGTCTTGCATTAACTGTTCCAGACTCCCTATTGTAAAATTGGAATGGTCAGGTCCAGTGCCCAGGCCCGAGGCCGGCCGCCCGTATCACAGCCCACCAAACTGGATCGCCACGTGCGTGCGGGCCAAAAATTGGGATCCCTTGCAAGACGTAACTATAGCGGGTTGGGATTTGGGGAAGTGTTAGGCAAACAGAGTGGTGGGGATGGCTCCGGCCGTCCCCATCACTTTGGTAAATTATAATTTTTTGGTGACCTTGACCTCAATTAGGTTAATTAACCCCCCCCTCCCCCCCTCCCCCTCCCCCTCCCCCTCCCCCTCCCCCTCCCCCTCCCCCTCCCCCCCCAGCAATAATCTGGATTAGAAAATTACTAATAACTCAAGAATGGTTTGCCGGAATAGGGCAAGTCATACATCAATGAAAAGCTCTAATTAAGAGCAATATTGTGGTAAAGACAGAATTGTATTATTTTCTTTTACTAAAATTGTACCATAAAAAAAACACCCTCCACTCAATGACATGACGATATAAGAGTGGTGTGGTTTGTGTTGAGAACATTCTTCACCTATAATAGCTAGAGTGAACATATCTCCCCGAGATGCGTCAATATTTTACAACAAATGTACAAAAGTTGAAAAAGTATTGGAGCTGGACGAAGAAAACGATGAAGAAATTAAAATGCCTTTGTTAAGTGAAAATGTTGTAACAAGAATATTAGTGGATCCAAATTCTCCAATGGATGTTATAGGAAGGTTTTTAATTGAAGTTATGACATGGATAGAAAATGGAAGATTAGTAAACATAGGATCTCCAATTTTGGTTAATGGTAGACATACCTTTGGTGTATATTGGAGAAACAGCGATCTGTTATGGCTGTGGGCGGAGGTGTATGCGAAGTATTTGCAATTGGAAGAAAATATGGGGTATTATCATTACTTTTCAGCTTTGGTCTTAAACTACTAATTCTAACATTTTATATAAAAAAACCTTACAAATGTAGTGGGGGAAGCATTATATAAAGGGAGCAGGAGAGAGAAGCATTTTATTTCCCTGCTAAATTTGAAAGAGTAAACATCAACACGATGCATCAATGTGATATTTGCTCAGAAACTTTTCATGATAATATTCTACTAGAAATACATAAAGAATTATTCCATAATAATAATGAAAATGTAACAGAAACCGAATATGAAGATTTAAAACTATTTGAAGAAGAAGAACCACAAGAAGAACAGCAAGAAGAAAAAGAAGAAGAAGAACATAAAGAAGAACCATTAGCAGGACCATCTAATGAAATACCAAGTTTAAAAGTATTTGCTTTAGAAGGTAGAGTAGTAATGCACCACAAAATTCAAAATGAAAAATTGGAATTGGAGCAGTTTTTTAAAGAAGCAAGTACAATTGCAAGAAGAACACTCACAGAAGAATTAAGAAGACTAAACTTCATTAAATTTAGCATAATACTAAATGCTATGTTTACTAATGTAGAAGGCGAAATGTCACCAAGAGGATTCATAACAAAAAACCAGACCATCATGGCAAGTTCAGATATTAATTCAATAGTTGAAGATTGTTTGGAAGAAATATTAACAAAAATTCAAGATCATGAAGGAAGAGGATCTGGTTGGAGTTTGGTTAGTATTGAGGGTATGGATATTAGAGTTCATAAACATGGCTACGGATTAAGGGGTAGCAGTTATATTTCACTCCCAAAGAAAATTTCACACACCAAATCATGTATAAATGTTCAAAATGAAGATATGGAATGTTTTAGATATGCAATGACGGCAAAATTTGTACCACCTGACAATGCAGTAAGACCCAGTGAAGAATATGAATTACAAAGATATAGATATAATTTCCAAGGGTTGACTTACCCAGTGGCTTTGAAGGACATCCCAAAGTTCGAAAAACAAAACCCTGGAACATCTGTTAATGTTTTTGGTTTGGACAGTTTGAATAAAGTGTACCCATTGCGTGTGGTGAAGAATGAACTCCCAGATCATACAGACTTATTACTACTTACAAAAGGTGATGTTTCCCACTATGTATGGATTAAAAAATTTGAAACTCTTGTTAGTAATCAATTATCTAAAAATAGAAATAAGAAGATAATTTGTAAAAGATGCTTTAATTTTTGTGAAGAAAGAAGAGAAGGAAACGAATGGTTACAAGAGCATAAAAAACTATGTAACAACAACTATGAAGCAAAAATTATCTTACCGTGTGCAAGTAAGGCAGAGTTAAAATTTGAAAAAATCTCCCATCAATACCGGATTCCCATTGTTGTCTATGCTGATTTTGAATCTACACTAGTTCCTATTGAAGATAATGATGGCGATGTAGCAAAGAAAACTGTTAAATATCAGATACATGATCCAAACAGTTTTTGTTTAATGGTTAAATCTACTCTTTCTGAAGAACATCTAAATAGATTTAATTTAACTTCAAAACCTATTGTCTATCGTGGTGTTAATGCTTCTAAAATATTCCTTGATCAGTTGTATACAATAGCGGAAAGTGTTGAAAGATTGTATAGTGATATTATACCAATGATACCTTTGGATGAAGAAGAAGAGATTCAACATGAAAATGCAACTCATTGTTATTTATGTACAAATGAATTTACTGTGGAAAATCACAAGGTTCATGATCATGACCATCTGACAGGTTATTATAGAGGTGCTGCATGTAACAGCTGTAATATCAACTACAAGATCCCTACAAGTATACCTGTAATATTACATAACCTTAGTGGTTATGATGCGCATTTTATCATTCCGGAATTAGGAAGAGATAATGGAGAAATTGATGTCATAGCTGAAACCACGGAGAAGTTTATAAGTTTTACAAAAAAAGTTGGAAATATAAAGCTTCGGTTTTTAGACTCTTACCGTTTTATGCCATCTAGTTTAATGAAGCTTTCTGAAAACCTGAGAACAGAAGATTTAATAGAAACTAAGAAGATTGTAAGTAATAACAAGGTTAATTTAGTTCTTCGCAAAGGTGTTTTCCCGTATGATTATATAGATAGCTTAGAAAGATTTAATGAAACATCCCTTCCACCAAAAGAAGAATTCAAAAGTAAACTATATGACACAGATATATCCCATGAAGATTATGAACATGCGTGTAGAGTATGGAATGAATTAGGATTTAAAACACTTGGAGAATATTCGGACTTTTATGTAAAACTAGATGTAACTTTACTTTGTGATATAATGGAAGAGTTTAGAAATACATGTTTTAAGGCATATGGATTAGACCCTCTGCATTCTTGTACATCACCTGGACTAGCTTGGCAAGCAATGTTAAAGGAAACAAAATGTAAACTCCAACTTCTTACAGATATAGACATGGTGCTGATGTTGGAATCAGGTGTTCGAGGGGGACTAACTCAAAGCGTAACACGACATGTAAAGGCAAATAACAAATATTTGCCCAATTTTGATGCAACAAAACCAACTACATATTTAGGTTATTTTGATGCAAATAACCTTTATGGATGGGCCATGTCGAATCCTCTTCAATTTGGCGACTTCAAATGGATAGACCCTGATTCTATTGGAAACATTATGGATATAGCAAAACATGGAGATACTGGTTATATTTTGGATGTAGATATTGAGTACCCTGAACATTTGCATGACCACCATTATGATTTACCTCTACTGGCCAAGACAGAAATATCACCAACCGGTAGATGGCCTAAATTAATGATGACTTTAACCAACAAATCAAGATATGTTGCTCATTATTGGGTAATACAACAAGCCCTAGAATTAGGATTGAGAATAACAAAAATTAATAGAGCTTTACAATTTTCTCAATCCTGTTGGTTAAAGTCATACATTGACAATAACACAAAAAGAAGAACTGCAGCTACATCTAATTTTCAAAAGGACTTTTTTAAATTGATGAATAATGCGATATTTGGCAAGACACTGGAAAACAAAAGAAAGCATAAGAATGTGAAATTAGTTAGTGATCCGGTAAAACTACAAAAGCTGGTACAAAAACCTAACTTCGGATCATCCATAATAATCAACGAAAATCTTGTAGCTGTTTCCATGAACAAAATTTCAATTACAATGGATCGTCCTTTATATGTGGGGATGTCTATTCTAGATATTTCAAAGACTCACATGTATGACTTCCATTACAACAAGATGGTTAAATTTTATGGAAGAGAAAACATCGGCATTGTATACATGGATACGGACGCTTTTATTTATTGGATAAGAACTAAAGATATGTATGAAGACCTACGCTGTTTTATCTACAATAACGACTTTGACTTTTCTGATTATCCACAAGACCATCCCAACTACGACAATGGTAGAAATAAAAAGGTATTGGGAAAGTTCAAAGACGAAACAAATAGCGTGCCAATGGAAGAGGTTGTTGCCTTAATGTCTAAATTGTATTCATTTAAATTGTACAAAAATGAAAAAAGAGAACATGAAATCGTGAAGAAGGCCAAAGGTATAAAAACCTCATACCTGAAGAAGAATGTACAGTTTGAAGAATACAAGAGATGCTTATTTGAAAATGTTGAGACAACAGCAACATTTAACACCATAAGAAGCTTCAACCATCGTCTCTTCAGTATAAAGCAAACCAAATGGGCTTTGAGTTGTAAGGATGATAAGAGGTACATCCTGGAAGATAATATAAAAACTCTACCATTTGGACATTACTCCTTATACCCTATCGACCAGTAAACCTATTCTTCGTCCTTTACCTTCTTCCTTTTTCCTTTCCGTAAAGAAGAGGGGACATGACAAGCTCAATGTCATGTTCCCTCTTTTTTACACCAATGTAATATGACCTTGACCTATAATCTTACCATATAAAAGAGGATAAACCATTTTAGAGATCAATACTTTTACAAGCGGTGTGGAAGACACAACTGAAGATGGAAGATTTAAGGAACAAGATTGTAAATGAACTTCATAAGCCGGCAAGAAGAAAATTTCCTAGAAGAAATACAATTATAAAAGGAATGAATGATCTTTTCCAAGCCGATCTTATTGAAATGATACCACATAGTAAATTAAATAAAGGATTTAAATACATTTTAGCGATTATAGACTGTTTTACTAAAGTGGCTGATGCTTTACCGCTAAAGGACAAGACTGGTAAAAGTGTTACAAAAGCTATGGAAATAGCTATACAAAGAAATAATTTCAACATCAAACATCTACAAACTGATGATGGAAAAGAATATTTTAACAAAGACTTTGCAGCTTTAATGAAGAAGTATAAAATAAATCATTATTCTACAAATTCTGAAGTTAAAGCTTCAATAATAGAAAGATTTAACAGAACGTTAAAAGGAGCAATGTATAAAACATTTTCCAAACGAGGATCATATATTTGGTATGATATATTACCACAACTTATAAAAGAATATAACAATAAGTATCATCGAACCATTGGTATGAAGCCTAACGAAGTAAATAGTACCAATGCTAAAATGGTATTAAAACGTATTAAAAATAATACTACTCCTAAACGTGAAAAAATGCAGCCCAAAACATTTAAAGTTAATGATAAAGTTCGTATAAGTAAGTACAAAGGAGTATTTAGCAAAAGGTATCTGCCAAACTGGACTAATGAAGTATTTACAATCTATAAAGTGCAACCAACAATACCTGAAACCTACATTTTAAAGGACAACAAGGGTGAATTACTTGAAGGTGGATTCTACGGACATGAATTGCTAAAATCATCAGTTGGCGATGTATATCTTGTTGAAAAAATTTTACAAAGAAAAAAGGATAAGGTGAAAGTACGTTGGTTGGGATTTGATAAAAGTGAAGACTCTTGGATCCCTACAAAAGACTTAGTGTAGCAATTTATGAAGTCATTACATGTTTAACCTTTATACAAGATGGAGATTGTGCAACAAAAGGATCGATTTTTTATTAATAATATTGATGAATTAACAGTTGACAACGACAAGTTAAATCATGGAAAACATGGTGAATTACTGCCAAACACAATAAGATGTTTAATAACTGGACCATCAAATTGTGGAAAGACAAATGTGGTTTTTAATTTAATAACAAATCCCAAGGGATTACGTTTTAACAACATTTATATCTTTTCCAAATCTTTGCAACAACCCAAATACCAATTATTGGATAAGGTACTCGCAAGTGTGCCTGAAGTTAATTTCTACAAGTTTAATGCTAGTGAAACTATAATGGAGCCAAACGAGGCTAAACCATTTTCTATATTTATATTTGATGATGTATCTTGTGAAAATCATGACACTATTAGAAGTTATTTTGCCATGGGAAGACATTACAATATTGATAGCATTTATATTGGTCAAACTTACAGTAAAATTCCAAAACAACTAATAAGAGATAATGCAAATCTACTTATTATCTTCAAGCAAGATGAAACAAATTTAAAGCACATATATAATGATCATGTGAATGCAGACATGTCATTTGATAAATTTAAAGAAATGTGTGGTAAAGCATGGGCTGAAAAATATGGATTTCTTGTTATTATGAAAGAGGAAGCTATAAAAAATGGAAGATAACGTATAGGGTTAGATAAATTTGTATTAATCCGTTGAACAATTGATGATACGTTTAGTAATAGATTGGTCTTCGCAGTGTAAACATGGTGAACCAAGAAAAACTATTAAAAGAAATAAAATCACTAAGTGACTCGATTAGACTTAAAAATCGAGCATTAAGAATGGGTTTGAATGAAAGAGAAGAATTTCTGGAGACTACATTTAAACCTATTACAGAACCTTTAAAACAGATAACAGAAACAATTGGTAAACCTCATTTTGAAGGAGATGTTTTACTACCTGTTTCTAAATTTGAAGTAAAGACTTTAAAAAAGGAAGAAGATGATGATTCTTACACAAGTGATAGTGAAGTTTCTCAAAAAGGAGAAGAAACAAGACAAGAAGAACCAGAAATAAATGTTCAAAAAGAAGAAGAAGAAGAACAACATATACCTGAAGCAGAACAATCAATTCCAAATCTAACAAAATTAAGTAGTGATATATTGCAACAAGGACCTCTTGGAAGAAAGTATATCATGAAGATGTTACATGAAATAAAAGCTAACCCAAAACTACACAAGTCACATGTATATGGAGCGAGAATTGATGGAAATGAATTAAAAATAGGAGATTCAAAAGTACATTTGACTGAAGATGATGACATTGTTATTGGTGAACATAAATATAAAGGAACAAAAGGATTATTTGAACTGATTTTTAAAAATATACCTATAAAATATACACTACAAGATTTAAATACTTTTAAAGAAATTTTGCAAAATACTAATGCTCATAAGAAGAATTACTCCAAAGATTCAATGATAAATAGAACACGCGCAACTAAATATACTGTTGTAATAAAAAGATTGTTTTTCCTAAGAAAACTACCAACATTACGGACTGCGCCCGCTTTGAAGAAACCGCTAAAGAGGAAGTCTTTATCACTTATGGACTTATCACTTATGGATGAATATGGTAAAAAGAAAAAAGGAGAATCTTCAACGTCTGGTAAAGGTTTAATGAAAAACCTATACAATACAAATGTGATTTACTATAATGATATAAACAAATTGGTTGATAGAATGAGACTATTACATGAAGCTATAGAAGCTGGTCATACAGGTTTAAATAATGAATGGGTGGCTTTAGTTGACGAACTTCGAAATCGCGGAATAGTTGTATAAATTATCACAGATATATAAGAGAGCTGTGACCATACAATGGATCAGTTCAATCATGAGCGTCGACAAGTTCGGACGGTATTCCGGGCTAGGAGTACAAGGAGGAGAAAACAGAAAAAGAAGTGGATTGCCGCAAACACCTGAAGGTGACTATGATATGAGTAACAAACGTTTAAAATTTGTTAAAGACCCAGAAGAAGATACTGATGGAGCGAATTTAAAGACAGTAAAAGAAGCAACTTCAACATCATTGAAATTAGACAAAAATACTTACGATGTCAAATCACATAGAATAATTAATGTTGGTAAACCAACTGACAGTTCTGATGCAATTAATAAAGAGTATTTATCATCTGAACTTTTAAATACTTTAAAATTGCAGTGGGGTAATAATTTAAAAGATGGACAGACATTTGATGCTGGGAATCATAGAATAACCAACGTGGCAAATCCGAAAAATGATAAAGATTCAGTTAATAAAGAATATTTACATTCTATAATACCGGAAAAGACTCAACGCGGATTTTCTTTTTATAAATTTATTATAAATGACATTGGATACCCAAAGGAAGACGGTGATGCTGTAAACCTGAAATACATCAAGGACAACTGTATTTTACAAGATAATGATGAAATCGATTGTCATGGGAAAGTGTTGTCAAATGTAAAGTTCGGTTCTCAACCAAAAGATGCTGTTACTATGGAACAACTATCTAAAGAATTAAAAAGGGGGACATCAAATTTTGTAAAACATGAAGATGCCGCGCTAAAGCGAGGAGATACATTTATACATGGAAATAAAAAGTTTGATTTAATGCAAGGAAAAAATGATGAATGGGATGCGGGACATAAAACAATAACAAATGGAAGATTCGGTATAAAAGATTCAGATGTACCTTTAATGATACAAACATTAATTGCAAGTGGTGGTAGATTAGGTACATATGATGGTCGTAATAGAAGAATAAAAAATATTTATCCTGGTTATGAAGATGATGATTGTGTTACATTGAGACAAACAATAACTTGGGATAAACGCTTTGGGACCAAATATGATGCAAAGATGAAGAAAATAATTAATATTTTACCAGGAGAAGATTTAAATGATGCTGCTACTATTGGACAAGTCATAACAACATCGAAAAGTGATTCAACCGCTTACACTTGTAATGATAAACGTATTATGCAGTTACATGATCCTCAACATCCGAAAGATGCTGTAACTTTAGATTGTTTAATAAGAATAGTGGGCAATTTACTTATCGATACTCACAATCATATAGCTAGTACAACGAGTCATGTGATGATTCAACCCGATGAACGAGAAGCTTGGATTAAAAATAGAATCATAAATCAGTATATAATTAATTTGAATAATTAAATATTTAAATATAAAACATTGTGCACGAGTTATCCATTTATGTAAAGCAGCTCGTGGAGTAAACACGCTGGTTATATAAGACGACATAATGAAGACCGCACCGCTCAGTCGTCGTCAAGACAGCGTTAAGAAAGGACGTGGTATAACATCAGCTGCGTTTTCCCTGCTCAGACGGATTCCTGTTGGTGCTGTTCTAAATCGAGCAATAGACGCTTTACCATACGAATTTCATCTGCCCGGAGGCTATCAATATTGTGGACCCGGAACTAAGTTGGCAAAACGTTTAGCAAGAGGAGATCCTGGAATTAATAAATTAGATCAAGCTTGCAAAGAACACGATATAGCGTATTCCAAGTTTGCAGATTCAACAAATAGATCAATAGCGGATAGAGCGCTAGCGGAAAAAGCTTGGCAAAGGGTTAAATCAAGTGACGCCAGTATTGCGGAAAAAGCAGCAGCTTGGGCTGTGACAACAGCCATGAAGACGAAAGCTAAGTTTGGTGGTGGAAGACGACGCGGGAAAAAACCTAGTAAAAAAGAAGCTGCAAAAAGAGGCGGGAACATCAAAAGAAGACGTCGCACTAACCCTAAAAGGAAAGTCAAGAAAACATCCATATGGTCAATGGTAAAAAACGGATCGGGTCTTTACTTAAGACCGTACCGTGTGTATTAAATGAGAAAAATAAATTGATAATTCCAAATGAAGCATTAACAAACTATCAATTGTCAAAATATGTGAAATGTTTAAGAATACCATTCTTCAGAGGAGTTTTTATGAAAGATACATTACCAAATAGAGTGTGGAAAAATGAAACTGGAATAGTAAATTTAGACTCTAATTATGGACCAGGTACTCATTGGGTATGTTATAAAAAACTTGGAGAAAATGTTTACTACTTTGATAGTTTTGGAAATTTACCGCCACCAAAAGAACTTCAACATTATTTTCGGGACTCCAAGAATATATTCTACAACTACAAAAGAGAGCAACCTAGCAATACAGAAATATGCGGACATTTATGTTTAGAGTTCCTAGCGAAGAGCGTCAGTCAGCTTTAAGATGTCATCGTATACAGTATCGCTGAGTGGAAATTCGTCAACATTGAAAAGTACACTTTTCCCAGCTTTACGTTTATCTACGGATAAACTATGGGAAGCAGCATTATTGGATTTGACTACATACAATTCAATTCCCAATGTTACAGAAGGAAAAAATAATGTACTACATTATTATGAGAGTAAAGATGAAAAAGGAAATTATTCACAATTAAAAATAATTCCATTATCTACAGGAGCATATGAAATAGACGATATAAACCAAGTATTACAAAAGAAACTTGGAGAAGAAAATATTTCTATAAAAGGTAATAATAATACATTAAAAGCGGAAATAACTTCAAAGTATTATATAGATTTTAGCTTAGACCACTCAATCGGCAATTTGCTCGGATTTTCAAAAAAGAAAGGAATTTTAGCTCCTGGAAATGATTATACTGGCGATACAACAGTAACAATATTAAAGGTGAACAGTATTGATGTAACATGTAATATTATACACGGATCATATAGAGATGGAGTAAATCAACATATATTACACACATTTTACCCAACAGTAGCTCCTGGTTTTAAAATAGTTGAGAAGCCACAAAACCTGATATACCTACCGTTAAACACCAGTTTCATTTCAGACATCGTACTGAACATATTGGATCAAGACGGCATTAGTGTTGACTTTAGAGGAGAAACAATAACTATACGGTTACATATCAGAGCAGCAACATAAAGTCAACATGGGATTATCATTTAAACCACAACGGAAGAGTCGGGAGCTCAGTAGCTCCTCAACATTCGACGAGTTAACACCGGACAACATACACTTCCTACAAAAGATCGGACTAAAACTTGCCAACCATGGATATACTGGATATAGCGCAAGGACCGACATTCGACGAAACCCTATGGGAGAAGGAATATCACACACACAACCCTTACACTTCATCAAAATTAAATAATAATGATGAAATAAGGATTCCCATTCAACAACAAGATATCTACACATTACCATGTGAAAGTTATTTATATATCGAAGGAAGAGTAACAACATTGGATGGAAAATCTGGTTCAACTGTTCCTTTTATAAATAACCCTATGGCATATCTGTTTGATGAAATTAGATATGAGATATCTGGAGTAACAGTTGATTCAACAAAAAAAGTTGGTATATCAACAACTTTAAAAGGATTGACTTCAATAACACCCCATGAAAAGAATTCTTTAATCTCAGCTGGATGGGTGACTCCTGATAAAGACACTATTACTCCTAATTCAAAAGGTTACTTTGATTTTAATGTACCTTTACGATTGCTTTTGGGATTTGCAGAAGATTACAAGAGAATAATAATAAACGTAAAGCAAGAACTGGTACTGCTCAGATCTTCAACAAATAAGGATGTAATACAAGCGCCAAGTGGAACTAAAGATGCCGATTTGGAATGGCAACTTCAATTGGATAAAGTTGTATGGAGAGTACCTCATGTCAGATTGGCAGATGAACATCGAGTATTATTATTGAAAAAGTTAAAATCTGACCGTGATATTGTAATACCATTTAGGAGTTGGGAATTTCATGAATACCCCATATTGCCTCAAACAGAAAGACAAACATGGACTGTTAAAACCTCTACTTATTTAGAACGGGCAAGGTACATAATAGTCGGTTTTCAGACTAAACGAAAAGATGTTATAACTGCGCACGCTGGTCAATTTGACCATTGCAAGATAAAGAATTGCAAAGTTTTTTTAAACTCTCAGTTCTTTCCATATGACAGTTTAAATGTTTCATTTGACAAGAAACGTTATTCCATTCTATATGACATGTATGCAAGATTTCAATCGTCATATTATGGTAAGACGAATACACCACTTTTATCACCAGAACAATTTTATTCAAAAGCTCCAATTGTTGTAATCGATTGTTCAAAACAAAATGAATCTGTAAAATCTTCAAGTGTAGATATAAAAGTTGAAATGGAATTTGAAGATAAAATACCAGATGGAACTTCAGCATACTGTTTAATTCTACATGACAAAATAGTTACTTACACACCGCTAACAGGAATCGTGAAGAATGTACTTTAAGAAGGATTAATACAACATCTGCACGATTTGTAAGGTTTTTACAAAAAATCAACAATATCTAGGTCATCTGCGAGTATAAAAGTGAGAAAAAAGAGCTGGAAATTCATTTCATCTTTGATTGTCGTATGGGTAACATCGTCCGCAAGATGAGTTCTACTACATCAGGTGCTAATGAAGAAACTACACCTTTTATGGCTGACAATAGTTTGGATATAGAAAGACAAGTTGAACAGGAAATGGATGAGTTCCTCAAGTTTAAACATAAGAAGACAGAAGAAGAGGAAGTTGAAAAAGAAACAAAGAAAAGAAAAATTGAAGATAACATTTCCACCAACATCTTAACGGAAGTATTTCTTCGAATATTTTATCCTATTTCTTCTTGTATGACAAAGACTGTATCTGCTGGAGTGATGAAATCATTGGATTACTCTCCTACTGTTATTTTAAATCATGGATCTAAAATGGTAACCTTCACTGAAACTTCTTGGGAATCTTTTATGAAACATATACATCTTTTGGAATGTTATCTGAGTAACAATACATCTGGAAGAAAAACAAAACTAGGTTTGTTGGAATCAAATATTGAAATCGATATTGTTAAACAACGTGGTCAACAACTAGTTCGATTTAGAGATTTAACTAAATATAATATAAAAATATATTTGACTAAAGAAGAGTTTTACACTTTAACTTGTGCTACTGGTCCTATAACAAGATATTTAAAACAGCTAATATTCTCAAGTGCAATTATCAAAGACTATTTAATTGATGCATTGGATAAACAACCATATGTTCCAATCCTATATGGTCCAGTAGATACTTCAATCTTCAATAGGATACCACATGAAGTAGATATGTGGAGACAGTTACACCACTATCAAACCAACTTTAATTTAGATGAAGAAAAGCAAGAAACCAAGGAAAACGAATCAAGTTTCAACAATCAACAATCGGCAACAAATTGAACAAATAAAGAATATTGTAAGTAAAAAGAAGAATATTGGGGGTATAAAAGGTTGTCAATCTGGATTAACATACCAGTTGCCTACTGAACGTCATCATGGATAAACAAGTTTTATTCTCTAAGAAGATAGAATTAATGGAAGTAAAGCAAGGTATCATAGAGTTTCAAGCATTCCGTGGTAATGATGGAAATTTTATAATTAAAGAGTTAGTGGTACTAGATATGATAACATCTGTTGTTTATCACTTTTTATTTATGCCTCCTTTACCATTCAACAGATTAACAACCAAAGCTAAAGTAACAAACAAATGGTTGATGAAACATTTTCATAATCTAAGATGGGATGAAGGTTTTATAACCTACAATATGATGCCACACATTATGAATCATTTCTGCAAAAAGTTCAAAACTATTTTTACAAGAGGATTGGAAAAAGCAAATTGGATACAAACATATACAAACCATGAAGTAATAAATGTGCAAATGGAGAAAGATTTTTATTGCTACTTTGATAACATCTGTATTTCATCTAAAAACTTTAAACATCAACAGTCTCAATGTGCTTTAAAAAACGCATATCGTTTAAATGTCTATCTACAGCAAAGTGGTGGGGGAAACGAAGGGTATAAAAACGAGAGCGGCACTATGACAATGCATCAGTATTACTCAAACCTCCGGGGAGTCAACACCTCTGACACGCAAACACAAGAAGAAGAAGACGAACAATAGCAAGAAGAAGATAATGGCGTCACAAAATTTTCTACAATCGCTTGTTGATCAATTCAACAAACATTCTAAATCTACTATACTACCGACAAAAAAATGTTCAGAATTGAAGGAAGAAAAACATTATATTATTCACACTATTAAGAAAATGGAAACATCAATTGGAGACGCTATCAATTGTACATTAAGTGAAGCACCCTACACACCTGGTGATGAACCAAAATTTCAAGTATTTCTTCCCAAACGCTTCGTTCAACTGCTGCAGAATGAAGATTTACGACTGATTCACCCCGGCACACTCTACTTAGCAGCTCACGGTCCTAGCGGAAGCAACTCTACTGAACTTACACTTCATGTTATGCCTACTAGCAACTAATCTGTAGTTTATATATACTGTTGTACATGTATGTAACTGATTATAAATAAATAAAAAATAAAAATGAAAAAAAAATAAAAAAGGCAACATATCGATAGTGTTTCTGCACTATCGATATGTTGCTTTTTTAAAAACACGTTTGGGTGACCTTGACCTAGTTTTGAGGGTATATAAAGGCCGTAATTTTCTTAAGGATCTCATCAGTCTACGACTACCTTTCGTGCCGTACACATCTCTGTTGGCTCTCCAGTTATTACAAATAACAACATGTCTCTTAAGGTTAAGTGTGCATCATATGATACTACCACCATCACAACTTTTGAAGAACTTGACGATTTTACTAATGAATTGCGAGTGTTACTTGCCGGTGGTTATCGTTTAAATACTATTGATGTTTACACTAACAACATGAGGATGTTTCCTAAACAAAAATTCTGCAATGAAGAAGTATTTGTTTCCACACAACCTTCAACTACAACACCATCTACTCAAAATAATGTTAAGTTCCAGAAATATTACTGATGTTGAATAATATTGAGTGGTCGCTGTGGCATCTATAAAAGGAACGCGTAACCTAAACAGAATCATCATTTGCTTCCCAACTGACGCAGCGAAAACAACTACCTCTACCATGTTGTACAGAATGATGATTGAATTCAATGGAAAAATCTACGGAAAAGACTATCAAAGTGTAGAACAAATGACGTCCGATCTTCAAGTATTGACTAAAGAAGGATTCCAACCAAAATTAATTCTAAAATTTCCTGAAGTACATCCACTATCCACTGAAGATCTCATTGCTATGGCTAAAGAAGAAAAAGAAAAATACAAACAAGATATAAAGAAAGAAAAAGAGAATGAAAACTCACTATTTTAAATAAATACATCTTACACTTGTAAGATGTTCTTTTTTAAAACTCCATTTGGATGACCTTGAGATTACCCCCACCACTTTTTCTAGTCTATAAAACACACTATCCTACACTATACACCTTCATTTCTTGGCTAAACTTAGAAGCGTCAACATGGAAAACAAGAAAGACAAATACAAACCACGCTATTGTTGTGAACAAAAATGTACCGATATAGGAAGATGGATGGTAGACGGATTAGCTTGTAGAAAATGTGAATTCTTCGGATCTTGTTACTGCAAATGCAAGACAAAACAACTACCACCACCAGAATTGCGAACCTTCAAGATTTATAAATCAAGATACTTCCACACTTGCTGTCCCCAGAGATGTATCAAATTTCATCCAGAAAAAATTGTTAATTGCCGAGAGTGTAATGCATGTTATAAAGACGACTTTTGTACATGCATCATAAATGCGTGCAAGTACAGATCTGATTGGTCTACTGATCCTGTTGAAGCTTCAGATGTATAGCTGTAGTCACTGACTGCAGCCCTTTTTTAAAACTCTATTTGATTGACCTTGAGATTACCCCCACCACTTATTTTTTACAACATATATTCTATGGATCATTCGATACGCTTCTCATTCTTATTTCATTACTCGCCTTGACAACAACATGGATGATAAATTCATTTCTTTTCAACATTTAGTTACCGACAGAGAAGAGATGGAAACCCTATTCCAAAACTTACTCACACTCATTGATAACTATCCTTTAAGATGGATCAACATCACAGTGCAATACGTCAATCCTACCAAAATATTTTCATCCTCATCATCTTCTTCTGCCACCTCCATGTCTTCATCGTCGCAAAGTGCAGAGGAAGAGGAACAAACAACTAATGGTGTTAAAATTGTTGAATTAAACGACGAGGAACAAGAAATGCAAGCTCTAGTTAAATATAAATTTAATATTTAATTTATAAAAATTATTAGTGTTTCTAATTTATATTACAGCTAATACTTATTTCTACACACCACCCATAACCTACCCAAATGGGATTTTGCGGCAAAATGCTCTGGCCGCCGGTTCGCATATGATTATATCATCCTTCCCCCACCACTCTACCACCCCCACCCCTCTACTTCCCCCTCCACCACCTTTGCCCACATATAAGCGACCCTCTGACCATCGCTCACCATTTGTTTGCCAACTTCCGAACAATGAGCTCCTCTCCTTTAACAACAAGTAAATGTACTTTTCTTATTCAATCACAGGAAGACTTACAAAATATTTTTCAAATTTTAAGTGATCTAATAAACACTCCAAATAACACCATTACTATCACTGTGGAAGTTTCCTACAATTCTTCTGATTACGAAAACATGGAAAGCGAAGACGTCGAAGTTTTACAGCTGCCAGATAATAGTCTTCCATCTTCCAAAGCTGCAACACCCGACACAGCTAATAATGATGTTTAGTCGACTACAATTATTTTCTTTACCCCCCACTATTTTTACAGTAATATATAACCTGTCCCTATCTCTGTTTCTCATTTCATCGCCAACTTTCTCACCATCAACACCGCTCCAATTTTTACCTGCATACATTTAATACACGAAGATGATGAATGATTTTTCATTTACGTCACAATTGGAAGAGGATAAACTCAAACTCGAAATCAACAGACTACAATTAGAAACAAAGAATCAACAAGAAATGTTTCAGCTTTTACGACTATTCAAATGCGTACTGTGGATAGTATGTTTTTATCTTCTCATCGCTATCACCTTTGGCATCTACCACTCCATCGCCAGTAAACAACACTCCAACGCTTCCTCAAATAAAACCACTACTTTTCTTTGATTAAATAAATTTTTACTCACCTTCAATCTAACCCCTCGGGGCTCACCTTTTTTAAAAACCCCTCCGGATGACCTTGACCCACTTCCAAAACCCACCCATCACTGTCAAAAAAACCCCAGCCGCTACTACCCCTACAACAGTTACAACCGCTGACCTTGACCTGGGCCAGGAGTAGGCAAACCCCACTACTATTATGCATCAATACAGGAATTATAACATTGCAAGCGCACGTAATGTACTATGTTTTAAAATAAGTATAGCCTACTTTTATTCAGATTGCAACAGGCCAACTGTCTACCCTGTTAAAGAAATTCAGCCTAATTGTTTATTCTATAATATTACCCTCTCTTGGACATTTTATAAAAAATTAAAGTAACAAAACTCAATGATCTAATTTGTGTTTTATTTATCATCCAGTAAAGGGTTATCCGAACCTCGCTTGTTGATTTTAATTCACTTTTGTTACGATGTCATGGTAATCAGGCTTTGAGGTTTCCGCCAACTATACCCATATACCCTTCATAGGTGTTTCAAAACCATAGTGCTTAAAAGTAGTATTATTTTATTTTTATTTAACTTTCATATTTCGTTGACTTGATTGTAACTCATAAACCGATGTTAAAAAAATTACAACTATGTATTAAACTTAGTTTTAGACAAAAAAAAGAAAGAAAGAAAATCACGGTCTCTCGCTTGCTCTCAGTAAGACGGACACAAAAACAGTTTTTGTGTGAGGATAAATCAATTTCAATCACAGTCCTATACTCTATGCATAGCACATACAGCACTGATCAAATTTATTACAATATTAAAAATGTAAAATACAGTAAATAATTATTTATTTGTAATAACTCTAAAAGTCCAACATTAGTACAATCAAGAAGTGCGGTATTCAATTACTACTTCACAATTATAAATATTTTAGCGTACAATGAAACTAAAATTAAATGAAAACACAATTTACTTCTTGGCGATCTAGTGAGGAGTAGATTCACGATAATATTGTTTGTTGGTCGCTGAACGTTTCCAGCAAAAAGCCAGCCGTTGTTGTGCCGATGGTCGGCCACCCGTGGCGGGTCGCCTGGTCGTCGGTCCAGAGGTCCCGGTACAGGACAGAGGACGGCCCGCGGACCGCCAGGGGTCCTGGGTGCGCTCCTCGGGGACCCTGCCGACGAACTGTCCTCCGGAGCAACAGCTTCAGGCTTGAAAGGTTCGTGTTTGTTGGGCAAACTCTTGTGCAAATTCTACATCTTTTGGCTATTGGTTGTTTGGACTCAATAAAAATGTGTCAAATATCAGAGGCATTTAGTAACTAAATGAACCCAACACATGAGCAAGTGTTTCATACTCATTAGAGTGCCTCATGCAACGGGTTGTGCTGGATCCACGTCCGGGACTGTCCTGACAGAAACAAAACTACATGTCATTTTAAAGGAATTTCGCCATTCGGAGTCCAAAAGGT
>CM061531.1:202127106-202179020 GCA_030545055.2 Neoaliturus tenellus
TATTCAAAATCAACATCAAAAATGTAACCAGTTTCACCATGCTTCGGTATATCCATAATGTTTCCAATCGATTCTGGATCTATCCATTAAAATTATCATATGGAAGGGGATTCGACATTGCCCATCTGTATAAGCTATTTGCATCGAAATAACCTAGGAATGTTGTTGGTTTTGATGCATCATAATCGGGCAGATACTTGTTATTCGCCTTAACATGTCTGGTTACACTTTGCGTCAATCCCCCTCGAACTCCTGATTCTAACATCAAAACCATATCTATATCAGTAAGAAGTTGTAATTTACAATTTGTTTCTTTCAACATGGCTTGCCATGCTAGTCCAGGTGAAGTGTATGAATGAAGAGGGTCCAATCCATATGCTGCAAAACACGTATTTCTAAATTCTTCCATTATATCACATAGTAAAGTTACATCTAATTTAACATAAAAATCTGAATATTCTCCCAATGTTGTAAATCCTAATTCATTCCATACTTTACATGCATGATCATAATCCTCTTGAGATATGTCCATGTCGTATAGTTTACTTTTGAATTCTTCTTTTGGCGGAAGTGATGTTTCATTAAATTTTTCTAAACTGTCTATATAATCATATGGGAAAACACCTTTTCGCAGTACGAGATCCAGTTTGTCGTTACTTACAATCTTCTTTGTTTCAATAAAATTTTGTTTCCTTAAATTTTCAGAAAGTTTAGACAGACTCGACGGCATATATCGGTAGGAATCTAAGAATCTTAATTTGACATTTCCAACTGTTTTAGAGAAACTTATAAATTTTTCTGAAGTTTCAGCCAACACATCTATTGAACCATTGTCTCTTCCTAATTCAGGTATTATAAAATGAGCATCATACCCACTGAGGTTATGCAGAACCACAGGAATAAATAGTGGTAAACGATAGCTCAAATTGCATTTATTACAAGCAGCACCCCTGTAATAACCTGTAAGGTGGTCATGATCTTTAACTTTATAATTGTCAATGGTAAATTCATTTTTACATAAGAAACAGTGAGTTGCATTTTCATGTTGAATTTCCTCTTCTTCCTCCATCGGTTTCATTGGTACGATATTCGTATATAATCTTTGTACATTTTCAGCTATTAAATATAAATGGTCAAGAAATATTGTTTCCACATTTTCACCACAATATACTAGAGGTTCTGAAGTTAATCCATATTGGTTTAAATGTTCTTCTGATAATGTTGATTTAACCATTAAACAAAAACTATTTGGTTTGTGCATTTGATATTTGACACTTTTTCTAGCTTCACAATTTTCATCTTCTATAGGAATTAGTGTTGATTAAAAATCCGCATATACAACTATAGGGATACGGTATTGATGATGAACTTTTTGAAATGTAACAAATGCTCTGCTTTCTGAAGGTAAAATAATTTTTGCTTCATAATTATTGTTACATAATCTTTTGTGCTCTTGTAACCATTCTATTCCTTGTCTTCCTTCTCGTTGGAAATTAAAACATTTCTTGCAAATCAGCTTTTTGTTTCGATTTTTTTAAAGTTGCTTGTTAACAAGAGAGTCAAATTTCTTTATATACACAAAATGAGATACATCTCCTTGCGTTAGTAGTAGTAAATCTGTATGATCTGCTAGCTCTTCTTTAGCAATACGTAAAGGATAAACTTTATTTGAAATATCTAATCCAAAAACATTAATAGATGTGCCGGGATTTTTGTTCTCAAATTTTGATATATCTTTTAGTGATACAGGATAACTAATTCCTTGAAAGTTATATCTATATCTTTCATTTTCATAGTGCTGGTTTGGTTCATTCCAATGATTTGGTACAAATTTACATGTCATCGCATATCTAAAACATTCGTTATCTTGATTTTTCACATTAACACATGATCTTGTATCCTCAATTATTTTTGGCAAACGAATATAACTAGATCCCATTAGTCCATATCCATGTTTATGAACTCTTATATTTAATCCTTCAATACTTATAAGACTCCAGCCTGATCCTCGTCCTTCATGTTCCTGAATTTTAGTTAATATTTCTTCTATACATTTTTCAACTATTGAATCACTGTCTGAACTTCCTATGATGGTTTGGTTTTTAGTTATAAATCCTCTTGGTGATAATTCTTCTTGTACATTTATAAACATAGCTTCTAGTAGTAAACCAAATTTGAGAAAATTTAATCTTTTTAATTCTTCTTTTAAAGTTCTACTGATGATTGGTTTTGCTTCTCTAATAAATTCTTCTAAGTTTAAATCTTCATTTTGAATCTTATGATGCATTACTACCTTTCCAGGTAAAGCTGATACTTGTAAATTTGGTAAATTTGTTGTAGGTCTTGCTGTTATTTCATTTTGTTCTTCTTGTTCTTCTTGTTCTTCTGTGTTGTTGTGAATTAGTTCTTTATGTATTTCTAACAGAATATCATCGTTAAACGATTCCAAACATTTATCGCAATGATACATGTTTGGTGGTGTTCACTCTTCAAAATTTCGCCAAGAAATGAAATGAGCTCTCCCTTTCCTTCTTTTATAATAGTTCCCCCACTACTATTTCATCTTCTTCTTCTTCACTTTCAGAAGAAAACAAACGTCTTGAACAAAATATTAATCTTCTACAAACAGATTCTTCGTTAGTATTCTCTATATGAATTGGAGTTTCAATATGTATTTCTTCATATTCAAATGATGACGAAGACTCTGATATTACTACATCCATATCCAAATTTTCATTCTCCACATCATTGGCATTTTCTTCTTCTGATGTTGTCACATCCACATCCATATCATTTATAGTTTCTACTTCTGATGTTTCGCTGTTATTTTCATCTTCTTCCATATTTAAATCCTCTAGTTGAATTTTATACAATATTTCAATAAGAGGTTTCCTCGGATAATCAGTGTTGTCCACAGGAGCCATTTCAAGTAAATAAGGAATAACTGCTTTTGATCCGGCTTATATGATATTTTGATAAGTATGTCAAGGTCATTTTTTATTAAGCGAGAACTGGGAATAGATCACTAAGCAGCATGATAATTCATTACTACAAAGTGATCTATTCCCTATTCTCTAAGAAGTGTCCAATCAATAACCAAAGTCCAAGCTCATTTTTTTTTTTTTTTTGTTTAATTTAAGTCTTTTACATCTTCTTCTTTTATTACAAAATTTATAGGTTCACTGTTCGATGTTTCAATATGTTGTTTTATCTTGTGCTCCAGCTCTTCTATTCTTGCTTCCTTTACCATTAATTCCGAATGTAAGTAACTGATATAATCAGCTGCCAAGTCCACTGTTCTTGATCGTATTTCTCCTAACCTAACACCAGGAATCAATCTCTGTAGTTTGTAAAATCTCAACCTTATTCTTGATTCTCTTACTTTAGCCATTTCCCGATATTTTTGTTTTCTATCTTCTTTGCTTGTGGTCAAGTCCATACTCGTGACAAGTTTGCTTTCAGAGTGATTCGTCTATAGTAGGCTCGTCCTTTATACACTTTCCCCCACCACTTTGAATTTCCCCTACCATTTTCAATTTCCCCCACCCTACTAATGTAGGTCAAGGTCATCCAATATAACGCGAGAACGAGGAATAGAGCACTAAGTGGCATGTTAGTCCATTACCACAAAGTGATCTATTCCTCGCTCTCTATTCTACATCTACTTTTTTTTGGATTTTGCTATTTTATTATTATTTTTTTTTTTTGTTTTTCTTGGGGGGAATGAGTGTTTACTTTTTATGATGTTCATTCTTCTTCAACTTTTCAATTTTGTCTAACAATTCGAATAAAAATGCGTTGGTTGCTTCTAAAGTTTTTATTCTGCTACATCCCACTTTAATAGAGGGAACTGTTAACTGTAACTTTGTAAATTCTATCCTTTCTTTCTTGCATCTTTCTCTCATGTGTGTGTTTTTCCTGATTCTTGCTGATTGAGCTGATATTGACTTTTTACAATCCGAATGGGGCTTTGATACTTTAAATACTGATGTACAAAAATTAGTTGATGTTGTCGGCTGTTGATTTTCATAGAAATTTTGTGTTGAAGTAGTAGTTTGCTGATTTCCATAACAATTTATACTTGAAGTGGCAGGTTGCTGATTTTCATACCAAATTGAACTTGAAGTACTAGGCTGCTGATTTTCATACCAGTTTAAACTTGAAGTGGCAGGTTGCTGATTTTCATACCAAATTGAACTTGAAGTACTAGGCTGCTGATTTTGATGCCAATCCGAAGATGCCAATACAGGTGTTGTGGAAGGATGCTCCATCGTTGTCTGTCGTTGTACAGAGTGAATTCTGTTCTACAATTTTGCCGGTTTTATCACATTTCCCCCACCACTAATTTCTACATTTCCCCCACCACAATAATTTTCTTCTTTTTATAATTTAAATTAGATACCAAACTTCTAGGGTAACATCCAAATCTTCTTCTTTTAAATATTTTATAAATGCAGAGCTTTCTGATGTTATGTTAGGTGTGTTCAAATATTCCATCACCCTGTCATGACTTTCTTGATTGTGAATATAGCAATGTACATTTATCAATTTTTGATTATCTTCTTTGGACTTGACGAATCCTGCAACAGAGCTCCATTCTTCATATTTCATTTTAAAATGGCAAACTTCAAACTGCATGTTGTTTCAACAAACGCTGCAACAATATTAAAAGTCTCTTCAAACAACCTACATTTATACAAGTTCTCCCACCACTTTATAATCCCCACTCTTTTCCCCCCACCTTCTTCATATGTGGAAGGGGTATTATTATTTCAATGCACTATACTTAATAAATTCAAACAAATTTTGTGCACAAATATTACATTTTTTCTTAACTGTTTCAAATTTCATCACTTGGCCTTTTACAAGGTGAACTAATTTACCTCCATCGTTTTCAAATTGTTCAAAATCTGAAACAGATGCTTTTCCACAATCATGACACATTTTTGTTCCATCTTCAAAAATAAAAGCAAGATAAATACCAAATCCACAATTGTCCTTCTTAAATTTCATGAGCATTTCACGAATCGGTTGAGGTATTTCAGATTTATTTGATCTTATTATATAATGGTAAAGAAACCCATTATTAATAATTTGTTGTAAACATAAAACTAACAAGCTGTCCATAGTGTTAGACTCGTACTGAAAGTTATATCCATAACTATCTCCTTATATGCTCTTACCCCCACTACTTTTATATAGGTCAAGGTCATCGGATATTAAGCGAGAACTGGGAATAGATCACTAAGCGGCATGTTATTACATTACCACAAAGTGATCTATTCCCCATTCTCTAAAAGGGTGCTGATAATTTAGATTCCTAAAATTTCTTTTCCTTCTTCTTCACCTTCTTGAACTGTTGTATTACCAGACATGTGTGATATTAATTTCTTCAATTCTCGATTTTCCATTTCTAATCTTTTCAATTTTAGATCTCTTGCTTCAACTTGTACTTTCAAAAATTTGATATAACTTCCAGCCCAGTGGAGGGTTTTCAATCTTGGTGCTCCAAGTTCAATTCCAGGTATTTGAAATTGTAGTCGATTAAATTCCATCTTCATTTCTTCTCGGTCTTGTCTTTCCTTTTCTAATCTTTTTAATCTTTGTTTTTCCCTGTAGGAAGAAGTCGGAACACAAGGTACATGATGAAACATTTTGATCAACGATTTCTCGAAGAATAAGCTTCTACACAGATAATCAACACATTTATCCACATTCCCCCACCAAATTTAAGCCAGTGGTGGGGAGACGCCAGTAGTGGGGAGAGTTATACTAATGTAATGGTTACTTCTACAGTACACTCGCTCCATTCTCAAAAAGATATTTGTAATATGGTTCTGGATACTGTTCTCTTTCAGATCCTGCATGTTCTTGAATAAAGTCGAAAGCCAATCTTTTTGAATAATCATTATGAAACACTTCTCTCACACAAACAAGAATTTTTTCCTCCAAAAATTTTACTTGAACTAATGGTATTTTGCTTACATCGTCCTTGTCCATGATGGGTAGCTTGTAGGTAAAAGTATTAGGTGGTAGTTTTTGCGGTTTATCGAGTAGAGAACAAAATTTTCTGTACAATTTCTCCTCAATGTCTGGAAAACGATGTATATCAAACAGATTGTAGTATGAAGGATCAAAAGGTATTTTACGAAACATCTTCAGTCACTAGTCTCCCTAAGACTGATCTCCTGCACAAATATTTAACACATTTATAAACATTCCCCCACCAACTTTTAACTTGTGGTGGGGATATTTTTCCCCCACTACTTCTTCAAAATGGTGGGGGTACCTTAGTCCAATTCAGATTCAGATTCAGAAGACAGTAAAGGTGATATGGGTGATTCCAACGATGAATCCAATATAAATATTTCAATAGCTTCCTTAACTATGTCTTCATCACTATCGCTTATCATTTCTTCAAATAGTTCTTGTTCAATCTGTACCATTTCTTCCTCTTCCATCGTAGAATCGGTATCAGTTTCGTCATAATTTTCCTCTATGTTTTCTTCCTGTATTTCATTTGTACTTTCAAAAACATCTTTGACTTGAAAAGAATTAATAAATGGAGTATCTCTAGACAACATGTTTGTTTACTACTTCTTTTACTTCAAATAACAAACTATGTATCGCTTACTTAGTCTTATATATACTCCTACCCCCACTATTTTGCAAAACAAAGGAATGGGAGGGGTGTTTGTATCTATTCTTCTCTATCTAGGTTATATTTCATTGCTACCACATCTACTATAATTTTCTGCTCTTCAACCTTATTGCGAATAAATATTGTCCAAGGAAATAGTTCATTAATATTGTTAATTGTTACATTTATACGATACAAAATTTCAATACGTCCTAGTAATGTAACAACAACAATAACTCCTAGCCCATTGTTTGCCATAATTTTTTCTTCAATTTTTATGCGTAAATTTTTTATCAAACTCCATATATTAATATCATTGGCTATAAAACTATCAAGTGTGGTAAGCATCTTGATGCCACAAGGTGTGGGTACAGATTAGAAACTTGGAGGTTCATTGCCCACCTTTTTATAAATTTTAAAAATGGGGAGGGGGAAGGAATAAGGATTGGGAAGGGATAGGTTGTAGGGTGGGGGAAGGTAATTTTGTTATTACACTACTTGTGCAAGAAAATAGCCGCCAGTGTCCACACCTTGTTCATAGCACTCCATCATAGATTGTGCCCACTGCAACATGCGGTCTCTGTCATTTGGTGTGACAAGGAAAGAATGACTATCACCATACAATATGAAAGAATCAATTCGTATATAACATCCTAAATTTAACCATTTATTAGCTTCAACCATAAACTTTTTTATTGTATCAAATGGAAATTGTGGATCAATTGCTATAACTTTACGTTCTTCACTAAGTTCAACACTATAATCATCATTTTCACTCTCACTCTCACTATCATTATTTAAAATGTCTTCAGGTTGTAGAAAAACATCGGAAATTTCGCAAGAATTAAAATGGTAATTCACGTTAGGAGGCATTTTTTCAAACAAATAATATTTTAAAAGGCGGAGAAAAAAACTACAAGAGATATACTTGACGGCACAAAGTGCGAGTACAGACTAGAAACCTAGAGGTTCATAGCCCGCCTTTTATAAATTTTAAATATGGGGAGGGGGAAGGAATAAGGATTGGGAAGGGATAGGGTGGAGGTGGGGGAAGGGTAATGTGGTTATTAAGCCACTCTTGCAACAAAGTAACCAACACCAATGTTGAGTTCATATGATCTCATCATATCATCCTGCCAAGTCAAAATTTGTTCTCGATGATCTGGTGTTAGAAGAAAGAAGTTACTATTATTATACACAATAGGTGAACCGATGATAATATTAAACCCTAAATTTAGCCATCTATGTGCTTCAAAAATAAATCTTTCAATTATATCAAAAGGAAATTGTGTTTCTATAAAAAATACTTTAAATTGTTCATTAATTTCAATTTCATCTTCACTGTCATCTTCACTGTCATCTTCAATTTCATCTTCAATTTCATCTTCACTGTTACTATCCATATCTTCTATCACATCTTCTTCATGTTGTTGGAAATCATCTACTACATCATCTTCAGGTGGTTGAAAAACATCAGCATTTTCAGAAGGATTAAAGTTTTCATTAAGGTTAGGAAGCATTTTAAAAATAAAGATATTAAGACTGGCAGAAACGAAGCAACAAGAGCGGTGGAAGAAACCAGAATGAAACACTAGCCGTAGCCGGCTCGGCTTTTATAACGGTATGCAAATGAGAGGGGTTAGCAGCCGGTCATGACCGGTCATTGGCCCGGGAGGTGGGGGAAGGAGTGGTGGGGGAAGGAGTGGTGGGGGAAGGGGGGGGGCTCCATTTTTTCGGGGGGGGCTCCATTTTCCGGGGGGGGGTCATTGACCTTTCAGGTCGGTCATTGACCCTAAGGAGTGGGGACAGACACAGAACCCTCCTTTGCTTACTACTACACAGATCAAACTAGCCGCATAGCAGAACTTATTTCTGCTAAGTTGCATGTAAGCTAAATAGCTTACATCCCTAAATTCAAGTCTTAGGTGGCCCTGAAAAGGGCCGTTTGGTGGGTTTGGTGGACCTCTATGGAGCGTGTGTCACATAGAAATGAGGGACTCCGGGGTTGTTTTGCAAATCAATTTCAGTAGCATCAACATGTGTAAACTCATACAAGTTAAATGCGCAAATATCGCATTTTTCCTGTGGAACCATAAACTTGTATGACAAGTAATAGTTATCTTCATATATTCCACCTTGAATTCTAAAGTCCACTTGTCCCTCTACATTTACGAGTGCAGCCACACCGCAATATGAACACATAACTGTTCCATCAATAAATATATACCGCAAGCAATGAAGAATTCCAAAATTTTCTTTATAAAAAGAATACACTGCTTGACGTAGTGTTAGTGGAAGGTTTGCATCGTTTAATGCAAATTCCATCAACACTATATTTGAAATTATCTGTCGCAAACATAATTCTAATAGAGTAGGCATATTGCGGCGGTGGCGTCTCGGATTGGAATGAAGACTCTGGAGTAGCGAGTGTAACGGTTAGATGTAGGTAGACAACCGGTCATGACCGGCCATTCACCCAGAGGAGTGGGGAAGGAGTGGTAGGGGAAGGAGTGGTGGGGGAAGGAGTGGTGGGGAAAGGTGGGGGGGGGTTCCATTTTTTTTGGAGGGGGGGGTCATTGACCTTTCCGGTCCGGTCATTGACCCGAAGGAATGGGGACAGACACAGAACCTCCTTTACTCACTACTCACATGAAAGTAGGTCACGAGACTTAGAGTGTTAAAAAATAATGGGGGAGAAAACAACGCTATAACGCATTGTGTTTCTCCCCCATTATTTTTTATAGCAAAATTTTGAAAAAACTATGTGAATTTACTTTTTACGCCCCCACCTTGTAATACCATCCACTTTGTGTCTGAGGAGATAGTCTTTAGAGTCTAACTCATAAACAGATTTCTCTTTGCGCAAGGATTCAATTACTTTAATATTATATTTTTTGCCGTTACAACTTGCCAAAATGTGTTCGTTGTCAATAACACTTTCAAAAAAATAAACACAACCTCTCTTAAGCCTATTTCCTTTTACACCAATAATTTTGGATTGGTATTCAACAGTGGGGGTTTCTGTCAGTTGTGGTTCAGAAAGGTATTTCACGACATGTACACGGCAAAAACTTTCGTTTTTAACACATTTCCTCCCACAAGCTGATCCTTTCTTAATTCCCCTAGCGAGGCTCCATTTTTTCGGGGGGGGGGTGGGGGGGGTGATTGACCTTTCCAAAAGTAGGTCAAGGTCACTCAAGACTTATAAAAAACCAAGGTGATGGGAACAGTTGTAACTGTTCCCACCACCCTGTTTGCCTAGCGGTTCCCACTCCCAACCCACTAGTTACGTTCTGCAAGGGAGGCCCTGGTCCGTCCGCATTTAAGCGTAACGTCCCTGTCCGCATTAAAGCGTAACGCTAAATAGGGAAACTGGAACAGCTAATGCAGAAACGCAACTCTAACCCCACCCAAACTAAACCCACCCATCATATTCCTAAACATAATGCAAAAAAAAGTCCGCTGCCTACAATTTGCGGATGTCCCACCCATTTTAAGTGAAGTTCAACTGAACTTCTGAATTTACAGTTAATCTACCCCCTAACATCTAGCTGAAAGGAAAAACAACAACAACAACAACATGAATTATTATAGCAACACTTAAAACTAAAAACGCATCAATATTAAAAACCAAATAATTCAACACAACCAAATACCTTCGTTATTCTTAAAATTAATACACCTTAATGCTAAAAACCTCTTAAAAATTAATACACCTTAATGCTAAACCAAACTTAAAACTAACATCGCAATGCGCAATTTATTTCTTAAATACAACTAAACACACACACATACCACATTGCATTAAAAAACGCAACGTAGTATAAGAAGTTCAAATATACAGGGTGTCCAGCTTCGACTGTCCGAAACTTTTCCATGTTGTTCAGCAAGCCAAAATAAACAAAAAAGTTGACATAAACATATGTCCTAAAATGCTTCGTTAACCCGCTAGCCGCCATTTTGTTTTTTACACTTAATAATTTTTATTTACATAACGGATAAATGGATTGGGTTCATATTTGGCATGGACCTTTACTACAACAATGGTTATTAAAAGAAAAAATATTATTTTTTTCCGTCACATATTTCCAAAATGGCGGCCATTATAAATTTTTAACCTCAAATATCTCAAAAACGGTAAATTTTATAAAAATTTTACAAGACACAAAAAAGCTGCAAAATTAAATTATCGAACCAATGATACCAAGTTTGTAATGATCTGACAACAATTAATTAAGTTATTAAGATCTTTCTTCTAAATTAACCTAAATTTGCATGCATTATAATGGAAAATCAATGATTTTATACACAACAATCTCAATAACTTAATTATTAATAACCAATAACCACAAATATGTGACGGAAAAAAATAATATTTTTTCTTTTAATAACCATTGTTGTAGTAAAGGTCCATGCCAAATATGAAACCAATCCATTTATCCGTTATGTAAATAAAAATTATTAAGTGTAAAAAACAAAATGGCGGCTAACGGGTTAACGAAGCATTTTAGGACATATGTTTATATCAACTTTTTTGTTTATTTTGCCTTGCTAAACAACATGGAAAAGTTTCGGACAGTCGAAGGTGGACACCCTGTATATAGGCCTACTATATATTTGAAACCTCTTGCTGAATCGCCAACAACCTTTCGCTAAGAAAATTTGTTGGCGACTGACGCAAAGATCGGGCTCCTCTCCCTCCTCCGATTCTCCAGTGGTAGGGGAAGTTGTTTCACTCCAGTACAGTGTTCAATCCAGTCCAGTTGACACCAGTGTAAAAGTAAACCAGAAGAGTGGGGAGCGGCGCATGCGCAGCGACTCAAAACCAAGGTTTGAGGTTAGAATTATCCAAGTGAGGTTAGAATTATCCATGGTAGCTGCCATGTTTAGTTCGGTGACCGGGTGACCGGTCATTGTCCTGAGGGAGTGGGGGTAGGAGTGGGGGAAGGGGTGGGGAAAGGGGGGGGCTCCATTTTTCGGGGGGGGGGGGGGGGGGTTCGCCGGGGGGGGGTCATTGACCTTTCCGGTAGGTCATTGACCCAAAGGAGTGGGGACAGACACAGAACCCTACTTCTCTTACTACTCAGGTGAAAGTCGGTCAACCAGTCATTTGCTCGCCATCTGCCTGGGCCAGATGGCGGGTTATTGCCACTATAAAAGTGGATAGTTTATCGCTCCGCGAACATTCATTGCCTTGCATCCGCTCAGTCATCATCTCTCATTAGTTTTACGTTATGACTACTTCGTTAACTAGGTTTGAGGTTAGAATTATCCATGGAATAGGCTTCGTTACTTTTAACATTCATATTGTAGGTTAATTCTGTTAAAGATCAATTCTAAGTCATATGTTAAATTAATATGTTTTTATTATTATGACAGATGATCTTGTTTTTGTATAAAAATGTTTATTGTAAAAGATTGTTCCTAGTAATGTTTGATTAAATTGTTTCATTATCCATAAAAAGTCTTAAGGTTTTCTTAATTAATTAGTCTTCCTGTCTGTCGGTATATAGTTCTATAGGTTATGGGCAACTTTTAATTGAGAATAAGGTTGACTTTGTTGGAAAATGGCAATAGGAACACCAGTAATGGCAATGGGGACACCAGTATTTGTTCTAAAACCTTTTGGGGGGCACAATTTTAGTAATTGGCTATTTAGGTTGGAATTGTTATTAGAACAAAACAAGGTATTGAACGTAATAAATGAAGAAGTTCCTCAAGATGAAGATAAAAAGGCCGCGTTTATGGAAAAAGATGTTAGGGCTAGAGGATTAATCATCCAGCATGTCACGGATGATATAATGTCGACGGTTAAGGGTCAGAAGACAGCAAAGGGGATGATGGACATTCTAAAGAAGACCTATGGTATGTCTGGGATCGGAGAACAAGTACGTATCAAACAAGAATTGGGTAACTTGAAGTTCCGAGGTGAGTCTTCGCTGTTGTCTTATTTCAATAAATTTGAAACTTTGGTAAATGACCTTAAGTCTGCTGGAGGTAGTATGGATAACCAAGAAATAATAACTACTCTTTTATCCTCAATGCCTTCACAATATCAGTCGGTAACTCGCACTGTAGATATTTTGTTTCACCAAAATCCTGATGCGATAACATTCGATTTTTTGAAAAATCAGTTGCTTTCTGAGGAAGTACGCATTCAGAGGGAATCAGGCAAAGTATTGAATGATTCTTCTGCCTTTGTCGGTCAAAAGAAACAAAAGTTCTATAAAAAGTCAAAATTTCCGGCTAGGGAAGTAAATGATCAAAATCAGAAGTTTAAAATGGAAGATGCAAAACCAGTCTCTTTGCCAATATTACCAAAACTGCAGCTAAACAAAGGAAGTAATTGTAACGAAAATGTTCCCTACAAACAACTACTTGGAAGCTTAATTTATCTGATGTTAGGAACTAGACCTGACTTGTGTTTTTCTGTAACGTACTTCAGCACTTACCAAAACTGTTACGACTTAATTCAGTGGAAGTATTTGAAAAACATTGTAAGATACTTAATTGGAACAAAGAATCTGGCTCTTGTGTACAAAAATAACATCAAGACAGGAAGGCCAATTGAATGCTACTGTGACTCTGACTTTGCGAACAATATAGAAGACCGAAAGAGCATAAGTGGTTACATATTTAAAGTGTTTGGTAACACAGTTGCATGGAAAACCAAAAAACAACCAGTTGTAGCACTATCTACTTGTGAAGCAGAATACATTGCTCTTGCAACTTGTGCGACGGAATGTGTATTTATTCAGAGACTACTTTCTGAAATTTTGTTTGAAGAAATTCCTCCGGTTGTTATATATGAAGACAACCAATCCTGTATAAAGGTGGCTAAGACTTTGGAAACAAAAAGATCCAAACATATAGATGTGCGTTTCCATTATATCAAGGAACTAATTTCAAACAAGAAAGTTGAAGTAAAATACATTCCGACAGAAGATCAAGTTGGTGATTTATTTACCAAAGGATTGCCACTATCCAAGTTCACGAAATTCAGAAATGAGCTGAGACTTTTGTAACTGTCATAACTGTTTGTGAAGTAAATTGTAGAATTGCGGGGGAGTGTTAAAGATCAATTCTAAGTCATATGTTAAATTAATATGTTTTTATTATTATGACAGATGATCTTGTTTTTGTATAAAAATGTTTATTGTAAAAGATTGTTCCTAGTAATGTTTGATTAAATTGTTTCATTATCCATAAAAAGTCTTAAGGTTTTCTTAATTAATTAGTCTTCCTGTCTGTCGGTATATAGTTCTATAAATTCTAACCTACAAAATTACTACTCTGGCATTCTGTTTCAATTTCTTTTACACTTCATTTTATATCTCAGTCTTCTTTTAACTACTGAATGTAACACATCGGTTATGATGGCTGCACAATGTTTAAAATTAAAGCTTTTGCGAACACAACACATATTACGAAGTACTTCTAAACCTTCAATTTCAAAGTGTAGAACTAATTTAAATAGAGTTAGGAAGAAGTACAGTTTTAACCCATTATACTCTTCGACAACTTCACAGGTTAATGTTGATGATAATGTTATTTACGACATTTTGCGTTCTATGTTACACTTCAACAACTTTGAACTTGTTACACCTATCGACTGTGTTCAACAAGTTTTTTTATTTTACCCCCACTATTCCCTATATAAGTGCACTGACGATAATTCCTACTTCATTCTTTTCTATGCTTTTGAGCTAACAACATCTCCACTCTAATTTACACTACAGTAACAATGGAGACCAACCAAGAAAATATTCAAGTTCAAGAAATATCATCAACAACTCATCCAAGGGAAGACCCTCCTAGAAATTCAACTTCACCAACTCTTCAGAACCCTGTACAAGTTCCAGATGTATCTTCTACGGCAATAAATGATGTAGAAGCTATTCTTCGGTCCCTTGTCGGTTTCGACTGACCTGTATGACGATCACCGATAAACTGAACTCTTAATAGTTCAGTCTTTTTTAAAACCCCCTCCATATGACCTTGAAGCAATTATCCCCTCTCCTTTATAAACTAACTCCTACTTTAAACATTAACACCATCTGCTCACCCCTTCTCCACCCCTTCATTTCATATAGCCTCTCCCCACCGGAAGCTATATGACATGGCATATGGCGACAGCATCTGATTTGCCATCTGGCCGCTGGCAGCTGGCGTGGCAGCTGCTGGCAAATGGCACGACTTCCGTTTTGAAAGTAACCAAACCCCACTACTAACACAGGCTAACATTCTTTATGAAAAAAACATTTAAAGCTCTTGTAAAGCGCACTTGTAATACAGGTAAATCCTTGTCAATTGATTTACAGTTGTAAAACTTTATGAAATATATGATTGTAACTTTAACTAACAATACAGGAAAGTTACCTGTAATACAAGTCCTGTAAGTTTTATGGAAAAGGCCCCTGATCTTCAGTTTAAACCTAAGCTTAACCTAAAAGTTAGTTGCACGTGCGTAGTTTAAACTTTCACCTCCAGCTGTTTTGAACAAGGTTTTATAATAATAAATAAATAATTAGTTATTATTTAGCCTAAATAATAGCTAAATTAGTTAATTTAAACTGGTTTATATTTAATCTGGTTTACAGTTTATTTGTGCAAATGGCCCTTGGTGACACATGGCTTCGAGTGTCACCAAGTGAGTGTCGAGTAACTCATGGTTCAGAGTGCCGTCGCCATTGATATTAACTTGAATAACTGAATCGCTAACTGAGGTGGCGGTATAGCCCAAGGAGCATGCCGACTTCAGCCACCACTTTAATACCGTCTCCGCCACGCCAAACCGTATGTCAACTGGCATCATTATTACATGCGTCCTCTGCAGTCTTTTTTGTTTACATTCTTTTATTTAACGAATAACCACCTTACGGTGATAAGGGTAACTGCTCGTTTTCGCAGCACGGTGTTAGCGATCCAGATGTTTTCATTTATAATTATGGTCGTCACTAAGGAGTTTGGAACAGGTCTGCCAGCTGGTAGCCGACTATAAATTTTTAAAAGGGAGAAATGTACGACGAGGAAATCATATCAACAACTATATACCAACTCATTATTCTCATATGGCAAGATGTATTTATAATTTAAAATCATACAGTTCCAAATCAGACTACTCCACCACTATAATAATAGCATGGGAAACATAATTTTGGATTTTCTCGGTTACCTAATGAACTAACGTTGAGTCCAATTTAAGCACCAAGTGTCGCAGTGTTCATAAATTAGCCCCGTTGAGCGCTCCCCCCACACCGATATCATTAACCTCGACCGCACATTCAGAAGTGCTTCAGTTCAACCCTGCTTAAGTGTGCTGAGACATTGTTAAATTGTAATGTATAATATATATTTGCAAATATTCGAGAATATTTTGTAAAAGTATTCACGAAAATTTTTATTAACAATTGCAGTGAGGGTTTATTACAGTTCTTTTTAATAATTTATCACCAAATCAACTTGTTCAGACAACTCCAAGCTGTAGATACGTGAAGCGTTTTAAAGTATGCCTAGATCAATTAGTTTTAACCACGTCTTTTCTAAGCGTAACAGAGTTATCTTATGTTATCTAATGCGTGATCATTTGAAATCTATAAAAATGAAAAAAAAAAATTATTACATAAAATAATACTTTTAACAACAATCCAATTAATAATACCCTGAAAGGAATTTTAAAGTTCTAATGTTTCTAAGTAACACCGTTACTTAGATTCATAACACCGTTCAAAAATTTTTTTATTAAAATAAAACCTCCACTGCCCCTCACCATGGACCAATAGGCCTGTAAGGTGATCTAAAGGCAGCAAGGTACGGTCACGGCATTAAGTCACATAAGCTAGCTAGAGGTGACCGCTCATGTTTGTGTTGTCGTCACCTGGGATCGAACCGGCGACCGCTGGCTTGTGAGGCCAGAGCTCTACCACTGAGCTACCGCTCCCGTAACACTACAATTGTTTCCAATCATTTTTCGGATTCTTAGAAAAGAAAACCGATCTGGACCGCCAAGTGGCCCAGAATTCTTGACTGAGATTCTGGAGCGGGGAGCGAGCCCCACGGACGTAAGCCAAATTTAGGTCTAACCTGACGTAATGTTATAAACAATTCTAGGTTGGATTCCTAAAGATTAGAGGAGGTTTTTTAGTGGGTAACCCCGCTTTTTATTGGAGTCCCACACTTCATTCTGGCCACCTGTATGAGTAATCGCATTTCTCCAACCTCTCCATAAAAATTAAAACAAATAAATAATACAACTCCGAGATAATTTCCTTATTATTATCTCGTATTCGTAGTTTTGTTCTAATAGCTCAGTTTGAAAGAGAAAATTCAACATGTCGTTTTACTTTAATGGTTATGTTATATTTATTTATTTTTTTTTTTTAAGATATTCTATGTCACAAAAGCAATATTGGTCAACTAATTTTGTTGACTAAGAGAACAACCTATTGGGTGGAAATTCAGTATTCATTTGACCAATAAAAAGATTTATCATTAAATTTTTGTCTGTTCGAATAAAGTCTAATTATACTAAAAAGATAAATTTTTTTATTTTATTGAGTCCTATAACAATTTTGCATTTCTTTTTTAACCATTTTTGTGTTTTATATGATTAAATGATTAATATGTGATCTAATATTTTTATTTTTATAATATTGAGTAAACAGAACCTCTTAAAAAAAGAATTAACATTGTTGAAAATTAATATTATTATTTATTTTTTTTTTGCAAAACGTTTATTCTAACAGCTTACACACGTAATATAAGATGGATAGATTTTTTTATGTCCATTTTTTCTATAATAGATATTTTTGCTGAGAAAATTATTTTCTCAGTGGAAAGAGCTCTGGGATTTGGGACGTAGAACTGTAAAAAGTTTCAATCGGGGAGTCAAGTTGGCATGAGGTACAATTCGTGTAGCGGGATGTTGTTAGCACTGTGGTAATTTAAAACTGAATAATTTAGTTTCACTGACCTCATGCAAATGGAAATATTTCATTTTGGTTTTGTTGATTACCATAATTGCTCATGATGTTTCCATCACTCATAAAATGTTTAGGAGAAATTGTACAAGAAAACTCGTTGATTATATATTTTAAATAGAAGAGTGACGGAAGTTAAATATCTATGTCTCGATCCTGTGAAAAATCCAAAAAAAAAGCTCAACGATAATC
Organism: Neoaliturus tenellus; assembly: GCA_030545055.2. Classification (NCBI taxonomy): domain Eukaryota; kingdom Metazoa; phylum Arthropoda; class Insecta; order Hemiptera; family Cicadellidae; genus Neoaliturus; species Neoaliturus tenellus. Next base: position 202,144,918 of record CM061531.1, read on the forward strand.
CTAAGAAATGAGCAGGGGAAATAAGATACAAACTTGTTACTTTTTGTGTCATTTTCATTGAGAGAATGAAATACTGGGCACAGCTTAATGTGAAGTGAAAGTAAACTTTTGATACAACAAGGATTGTTATAAAGGTTTACCTGATAACCTACGAATGGGTTATTTTGGAGGAAGCCACAAACGTTTTATTTAAAAGCCCCTTCATGTTTTAACTAAATTGATTAGTAATTAATTGATTAAATTGATCATATTTTAAAGAGACACTTGGTTTTTAATTTGGTTAAAGAAGAATTAACTGTGAAATTTTCAAGCCTCAATCTCAAGCCATTTGAAAATGATTGCTTATTACACCATCTATTTATTGAGGTTTACACTCCAGTCGGTCACAAATAACAACAGATATGAGATAAATTAAAGCCATAAACAAAGTCATAGTCATAGTTTAGTTTAAAGTAATTATTAAAGTCATAGTCTTTTGACTATGATTTAGTTAGAGTTTTTGAAACTCTAACTTTCACATTTTTTATTATTTCACAAATAAATTTAAAATGAGTTAACAGTCAATAATCAGAGCGTTTGATTGGAATTTTTGAGAAGCCCTAAATTTTTTGTTTTTGTGTAATTTTCATTCAGGTACTTCTTCTTCTTTATAGCGTTAACTCTTCTAAATATTCCCCTATTTAAAATAAGGTACAGCTGGACATTATCTGGACAATCTGCAGCTGTATAACATGGGAGAAGGGACTTTTAGGCCATCCTTTATGTAAATTATGATAAATATTCATAAAAGAGCCGATGGTTGTAAATAATTAATTGTTTTTCTCATAATATGGATTTAGTTGGATGTTTGTGGTATTTTATTACACTTAATCTTCGAATAAGGTTTAAAAACTGTATTTTCTCTATCATTTTAAACGAGTTCGTTTGAATTCGGTATTCTGTTGAGTTATAGAGTGGTATTTCTACGTCTTCTTGGTTGTGATAAAACCATTATATTAAATGTTGATTTTATTTTAATAGTCTTTTAAGATTTTCATTGGAGTGTTTCTCGAATAATATTGAATTAAATCCAAGAATAGACGATTGCAGGCATTTGTATGCGTTCGGGAGTTATCGTTTTCCGTTACAACGACTTTGTCTGATTTTCTATTCTACTTCTTATGATTTGAGAGAAGTATGAGGCTTTCTTCCTAAAAAATGTTACAATAAAATATAAGACTATACGATTTAAAAATGAACCTTAGAAGTTCCCCCTTTGAAGGGACATTTTCCTTTAGAAATTCTAGCAATGAAGAGTAGCCTACACGGTTATTGGTCAACTGTTTTTAATGACCAACATATCAGTTTGAAAATTTATAGTTTTTCACCTAAGTTAAAAAGTTTAGTCTTATTTTATTTTGGATTTTTTGGACAATTTACAAATATTACATCACTAACTGCTTTTTGTATAGTTTTTTACTAAACATTACATTTTTAATAAAATTTCATTACCTTATCCTTTTTAATTTTTTTTATCCTTTAACTTTTTATCAATAAAGTGACCTACACAAGTTATGATTGTAAAAATTGGATAATTAATTGATTGAATTCATCATTGATAATGATTGAATATGATTTGATTGTATTTTTTATATGATAGTTTTATTTGAGTTTTCATTTATGATACTTACTAAAAATATTTCACATGTATGCTTTGACTTTGACTTTTAAAAAGATATGTAATTCCGTAGGTATAACATCGTTTTTGTTGGTTGTGCAATTTATCCTTATATTTTACATTTTCTAAAGTGATGTATTATATTTTTATTTTTTTCTGGTTTTACTTAAGTGAGTATCGGTTGTGGCTGACCGTAAAGCGTGGCCTCATATCCAATAAATACCCGTTATTGTCGCAGCCCAGCCGCCGTGACAGCCAGGATTGGTCGATCACACGCCACCAGGGTCGGATTATATTGGATATATCCGTCACAACTGGTATTGAAAACGTGACTGATGTCGGTATGTTTCATTCAACTCGCCTCTGGAAATATAAATAAATCATTATTGTGCATGAGATACCGTAATTAGTATAGAAAACAATTATAATATTCTTTTTTAATATTTTCATTTTTTACTAAAATTAAATTTGTAAATGTCTATAATAAGGAAATAAATTACAAATAGACTAAATATTAAATAAACAATGTTTAAATTTTTAATTTGGCTTTCATATTTTTCAAAATTAACTCAGAGACTAAATAATTATCAACTATACTCCATTTTATGTTCATAATAAGAGGACTTCACGTTGTATTTAAAAGTTTTTAATAAGTCTAATACAGAATTGTACAAGTTTAAAACGTAAATAAAACTTCCACATATAGGGCCACTAACCTTTGTTTTGGTGAAAACAGCATGCAAATCGGTCTAGTAGAACGGTTAGAGTCGCTGTCACAATTTTTTCCAAAGCTTTTATTAATATACAGAGTGTCCCTAAACTCTCTGAGAAGATTTTTTTTATTTGTTTCTTGCATTAAGACAATCATATTTTGCAATATAACCATGAATCCTGGATGCCCAGTTTTCTGTCTGTCCGTCCGTATGTAATTTCTTCATGACTATTTTCGACCTCAAGACTTATTTCTTTTAAAAAATTCAATTTCTCAGTTGTTTGTTTTTGGATTTGTTTAAACTTGGTACAGTAAATGAAAATTTACACATTTCTAGAGTTTTACTATCTTGATATTCTTTCACATTTTTGTGACTTACTTTTAAGAATTGATATGGCCGCCATTTTGAAAAGGATAAATATTAAAATGTCCAAATTCATAAGTAAAACCGTCTTTGCGTCCATAGTCACGTCAAGCTCCAACTTTATATCTCATGTGGTTTGTAAGATCTCATGACTTAAGAAAAACTACTTAGCCTACGGTCGGATGGACAGAAAACTAGCAACCAGACACAGATGGTTATACAGGGGGTTCGGAAAAAACGTTTCAGGAATTCAAGAGGTTATTGCCCACATCAAAATAAGCAAAAAAGTTCCTATAAACATATGTCCTAAAATGCTTCATTAAACCACTAGCCGCCATTTTGTTTTTTACACTAAATAATTTTTATTTCCGTAATGGATCATTGTATCAAGTTAATATTTGGCATGCACCTTTATCATAGCAATACCCATTTTGAAGAAAAATTTTATTTTTTTCCAATGTGTATTTTCAAAATGGCGGCCATTTTAAAATTTTAAACTAAAATATCTCAAAACCGGTAAATTTTATAAAAATTTTATTAGACACAAAAAAGATGACGAATTTAATTATCTAACCAATGGTACCAAGTTTGTAAGGATCTGACTATAAATAACGGAGTTATTGAGATTTTTCTGCATAAAAACATTGATTTTGCATTGTAATTAATGCAAATTAAGGTAATTTTAATTGAAAAATCTCAATAACTCCGTTACTTGTTGTCAGATCCTTACAAACTTGGTACCATTGGTTAGATAATTAAATTTGTCAACTTTTTTGTGTCTAGTAAAATTTTTATAAAATTTACCGGTTTTGAGATATTTTAGTTTAAAATTTTAAAATGGCCGCCATTTTGAAAATACACATTGGAAAAAAATAACCTTTTTCTTGAAAATGGGTATTGCTATGATGAAGGTTCATGCCAAATATTAACTTGATACAATGATCCATTACGGAAATAAAAATTATTTTGTGTAAAAAACAAAATGGCGGCTAGCGGGTTAACGAGGCATTTTAGGACATATGTTTACAGGAACTTTTTTGCTCATTTTGATGTGGGCAATAACCTCCTGAATTCCTGAAACGTTTTTTCCGAACACCCTGTATATTAAAATATGTTTGTCTTGATGCAAGGAAAAAAGTTTTAGAGAGTTCCGAAACACTCTGTATAAGATTAAGACCAGAGATCACCGATTAAAATTCTAAAAAAAAATCTGGACCAAATTGTTTATAAATATAACGGAAAGATATGTTATAACGGTTATATTTTATAACGGAAAGATCCGTTTATCGATTTTTGCTAGTATTTATTATTACGACGGTTGTCAAAAATCATTATTCAATTATTACTGTTCTTCCACAAGATTGACAAGACATTTTTTAAACGTATTAGGCGTAGTGAAATTTTGGGGACTTAGCTTTTCAATATATTTTGTATATATAAATGGTTTTGATATATTTCATTTTAAGGATTAAGTTTTTAATCAGCTCATGGAAATTTCAATACTTGAGCCAATTAAAATTTATTAAATTTCCGGGGAAGTTTTGGTTCTGCGAATAAATGTACTTCCCTATTTTCTTTGGTCGCATTAGATAGGTTGAGTGTTTAATTTCATTTTCCTCTATTTCTCATATATGTATAGTTATTATAGGGTTAATAACCAGAACTTGGGAATGACAAGTTTTCTGAACTTTGGATTAACGATTAATCCCATTATACGAGTATATGCATTTAATGAAAATAAATTTAACATAACAAAACCTACAATTATATGTAGAAGATTCCATGATTTTGTATTGCATGACACCATGATAATCAAATATCAATTACAAATGGTTATGGAAATGTACCAAAAGTTACGACTGTTTTTAAGTTGTATTGAACAGTTTTTTGTACTTAGGTAGTCTTAAAATAAAAAATAATGATTTTATTTATATAATTTAGTATTATTTTAATTATATTTAGTTTAATCGATATGTTACTTATTACGTAAAATATGTTTTAATAAGAACTCTGTAAAATAATACCCAAATTTGACATAGGCAAACAATGATTGAGATAGAAAATAGATTCCATGAAACTTTTGTTACTTTGTTTTAGTAACCAAACACTCAAATCTGAGGGTTAAACGTTTTAACAAGAAAATTAGATAATTTTGTCTGGAGAACTTGTTTTTATAGAATGATGGTGCTTTGCTCACAAACATGGCTAAACAAATAATTCAAAATAGTAAAAAAATATTTATACAGTTACTTCTTTGAGGTAGTGTAGACTCTTTACAAAAAATCTTAGCCATCTCTCAGAGAAAAAAAGGTCGTCATGCATGTAGTACATTATCTCAACTTCATAAATTAACTTTTACGTTTTTTGGGATTTGTGAGATTAAAAATGAATGTGAAATATTACTTTTAATGAAATAGGAACGAGATTAGTAAAATTATCTTACTTTAATATTAAAGACTTTGATTTTATAAATTATTTTATATAGGCCTACACTTACATGCAGTTCAAGACATAAAAAAACTTAATTCTTTAAAAAATTCAATTATTAAAAGTAAATCATAAATTATTTTTTGTTTCAATATTATTCAAAAGGGCTCAAAATAGTTGTAGAATAAATTATAATGAAAATTTAAAATGATTTAAAAGATTTTTTCTAAAATATATCAAAATAACTTTTCTGCTATAGTAAATTTATATTATTAAATCTGTGATGTCTGTGTGTCGTTATACAAATGTAGAATAGTTAACAATATTTTATAGCAGTTACAATAATTAAGGTTAGTAAATTTTTTACTATGATTTTAAACAAACCTCTTAGTTTACATTCAAGTAGTTCAATGCACATTTTTAGATTAACTTTAAAATCGTCCTTTTTTCCCCTTCCGAGTCCACAGTGTACGTTTTCGTAAAATGGAGTAACACATTGGTCTGATATAAGTTTAATTCTGAATACCAAATAGTAACCATTACAGGATGTAGGATAATGACAAGACTGTGTAATCCCAACGTTGTCAAGATAAGGGAATTCTCTAAGTTCTCTAAAGTTTGCGAAAAGTCTTAACATTTCGGTTTCATAGAGTCGTTAGTGTCTTTACAACATACAAATACAGGTTCTTTGTTAGTAAAAGATCAGCTCAATTCACTGTTTCAAATCGTCCCTGTTAAATATTAATCTAAACTTTCAGATTGTGTTCTAAAGACTTGTAGTACACAAGGTTAACATGTAATGAAGACAAACAAGTGAAGGGTTTTTCGTGAGTTATTGTTTTAGAACTCTTGGAAACATCTCGTCATGAAAATATTTCTTTTGCTCTTTTAGTTATGTTAATGATTTTTAAACCTTTTCACGTAAAGTCATGGTCATAAGCTCTTTGACACATCGATTGGGATATTCAGGAAATTGTAGATTAGTTCAATATAGTTTTTCTGTATACTTTAGCAGCTTCTGTAATACTGTAAAACAATATTTAAAAAGTTAAAATCCTTAAAAAGGAACTAAGTATTTTATGATATCTTCTTAGTCAAGCTTTACTTTGAAAAAGTTGTTTAGCTGAATTAAACTGAAGATCTATGTTCTTTTCGATTTAACATTCATACTGAACATTAACATTCTACTTATAAAAATAAAAAATGGTAGGAAAGGTTAATGTAGCTGAATGAGAGCCCTTCTAATTATTAAATTTTACTAATCATTGTTAAATTTGATTTTTTTTAATGATCTTTAACGAAAAAGTCTTGAGAGAATAAAAAGAAACCGTATGGCGTAAAACATTCCTCACCTCTTGCCTAAAGAAATAAAATTAACGTTAACAGATAATTTAAAAAATTATAAAAGAAACATAATTTACCTAGCTTTTTTTATAATTTTTGGTTGTCGTGCAGTTTAATAATATTTTCAAATATTAACAGAAGCCATAACGGCACAGCATCACAAAAGCAGTTAACTCTGAAGATGAGAATAACGATCGCTCATTGGTCTAATTCATGAACACTGCGCCACTTGTGTTGTAACGGACCTCTGTCTACATTAGCTCCACCACGCCCATCATTCTTGATGGAATTTTTAAACAGTACACATTGTCATGATTCGTCAACGTTGCATTTAGAAGGATGCAGAATGTGTTTCAGGGATTTAGGTTTCGTACATAAAATCCTACCAAGCAAGCCGAGTAAAATGCACAATAAATGCTAGTTTTAAAAACACGTTGAGGTATCAAAGTGGATATTTTATTAGAGCAATCAGACTTTAAATTTATCAGCGTTTATTTGGTATAAATACACATGTCAGAAATAAAATCACTATACAAACAATATCTCATATACAAATTCAACAGTATCGATAGTATATATAGATATATATCGATTGTTTTTGTCATTTGCTAACCATCATCAATATGCTAACCATATTGTTTTGTCAAGTTCATCGCATTATGAACATTCAAATTCTTAAGAATTTTACAAAAAACTCAGAGTAACTTATTGAGCACTCTCTTTCACTTTAGGATCCTGGTTATAGTATTTTATAACACTTTTCCTTGATTTGTAACAATTATATGAATGCAATTCGAATGAATCGGAACATTTGAAAGATCCTTATAATATTTCTTTTGTTACGATCAAGAAATCCAACAAGAAATTTATGGGCCTTCTAGAGAATAAATCGTTTATCGATAATCCCTCTATGTAACTCACGGGAGTGGATAGTCTTGCCAATATTGCATCCTTAATCTCATCGCCCCTGTATCAATTGACGTAGTACGGAGATAGCTCTTTCAGCGTTTTAGTATCTTAAATTAAGCTGATAATTTAGTGATTTTGTATTTAATGTAGTGATATTACAACAGACATGGATTCAATTCTATTCTTTCAAACGATTATGGATATAAAGTGATATTTATTTATGTTCAATTAATCAGTAGTGGTTTTTATAGGAACCCAACATCTTTTAGCAGGCTTTGGCAATGAATGTATACAACTACACACACACACAACCATACTACCCAAGGTTGTAAGTAATCTTAATCTGTTATGAACCATACCATTGGAATGTGTTACATTCAACAAGCCCCCCTGAATAAGTAAACAAATGTTTAGTCTTATACTTTAAATCATACTCACAATGTAACTACTGTTATTATGAAATTTTTTACCATCACACTGTACGGAACCACTGTTATATGTTTTTTTTTTTTTTTTTTTTTTTTTTTAATTTAATCCTATTCAAGAATATAGGGGTGGGGGAGAAATTTAAACTGTAAACAAAAAGTTTAAACTTGTGACAAATATGTTTGAGTACCATATTTCCATAAATAACGTTTCTGATAACTTATAATGCATTTCAGTGACTCATTGTCAGCCGTTATACGTTTAAGCCAAACCTATGCCTTGTTAAAAAGTAATATTCTAAACTAAACTGATACAAATTAAGTGTAACTAATAATATTTTTAATATGTTACACAATATGTTGTCACGTGCAATTACTAGCTGGTATGCAACAGTAAAATAAAACCAAAAAAAACCAAAAGGCTTCAGCCAATGGAATACCCAGTGTCTGTGGTGATTTATTTTCCAACTATCTCGAAATCTATCTCGAAATTCTAACTAAACTTAGAATTTGAGAGTTTTAGTTCCAAAAATAATTAGAAAAACTGCCTCAACTTTAGAAAAATTGTATTTGTCTAAAACATTGTTTAAAAGTTATAATAGTTTTAAAATGGTCTTAAGAAATAACAACCCAAGGTAAATAAAACGATGCTACATTTAAGCATCTAATATATTAATACGCAAGCATGTTTCGTTTCCTCCTTTTTTCTCAGCTCGTGTGCATCGTAGGAGAAATCCGAGCATACCGTTAGAAAGGTATAGTCCTGTAGATGAGCAGAATCACATTATAATTCACATCAGACTTCAGGGCTACGCCCCACAGGATTTCAAAGTCCCAATGTTAATCTTATGGAGAAATGAGAATTGAATGAATCATTAGACAGCTGTTGTAAAAACAACTGCTAGAAAATTAGGAAGAACAATGTTATAGTTCTAAAATGTTTTTAAGCTTCTTGGTTCCAGATCAACTGAAATTTTGATCGAATTTCGATCAGGAGGTGATCCCTAGTTGATTTTAAACAGCTGTCATCTGTGAAAAGGTATATTAAGCGTAATAAAAAATAAAAACCGCCATGATACTATTACAAAATTTATTTATACTAACGAGCAAGGTTCGGTTAACCCGGTACTTTGTTATAATTCTTGACACTAGTAGCGATTCTAGCGAAAGTAGCCAAGATTACCCTATTTTAAGCATGAGACAGATATTCTTATTGACACAGGATTGGTGGTATTGGTGTTACTGTTTTGTAGAAGAGCCGTTGTCATCATCGGACGAGTATCCCCTCCCCAACCAGTGGGGATACTCGTCCGATGATGACAACGGCACTCGTCTTTCAAGCTGGGCTGAAAATAACAACTTTTTCTTGGTATATAATGCCAAGGACCCACACACCAGCAACACCCGTGCCTACTTCCAGGATGGTCCTTGGTGCATTCCCCCACTCTTAGCACAGGCCTGTAATAATATCAGTAGGAATGCAAATTCCACTAGTGAGATCTTCCTCGGCCTAGATGGAACTTTAATAAAGCTCAGTGGGAGGCCTTCTCATCAAGGCTTGATAGCGGCATCAGGTTCATCCCCTCTAAAATAAAAAAACTATTGACGGTTCACTCGCCTTGTCCTGTCTTCCGCTAAGGCGACAATCCCAAGAGGTTTTAGAAAAGAGTGCATACCAGGATAGAGCAGAGAGTGCGAAGATCTTTACAGTGAGTTTACAGACACTGCTGACAGAGATGTAGCTGATCAACTCCTTTAATCTCTCAACAACTCCAGGAGAGAGCAGTGGGTGAAAACTGTCGAGAACCTGAACTTCACCAAAAGTAGTCGGAAAGCTTGGTCTCTGCTCAGGAAACTCTCCACTGGTAAATCAAGTGAAAAACACGATGCCTCACAGCCTAGCCCTCGTGAAATTGCAAAACCTCTTCGTACTTTCAAAACCCGTGCGTACGTCTGCAGACAGAAAAATTAATTTCAAGCTTAATGAGATAAAGGAGAGTCGGCAAGAACCCTTGGAAGTCTCTAGGCCCTTCACTTACGACGAGCTGGCAGTGGCGATTGATGCGATGCCAATTGGCAAAGCAGCAGGCTTGGATGACATTTTCCCGGAGTTTATAAAACACTCGGGTAACAAGGTTAGACAGTGGCTTCTTGAAGTTTTTAACACCACTCTGAAAACCGGAAACATGCCTGGGATATTTAGAAAATCCAAGATCATAGCTATCCTGAAGCCCGGAAAAGATCCAAAACTGTCTGAAAGTTATCGGCCAATAGCCCTTTTAAGTGTTTCTTATAAGCTGCTAGAGAGGTCGATTTATAACAGAATCCTCCCTATTCTCAATGCCAGCATCCCTGTCGAACAAGCTGGATTTAGGCCTGGTCGCAACTGTTGTGACCAGGTTTTGGCTCTGACTTCTTTCATTGAGGATGGGTTTGAGCGAAGACTGAAAACCTCTGTGGCTTTTTTAGATCTGACTGCAGCATATGACACTGTCTGGAGAAAAGGCCTCCTAGTTAAATTTTACGACCTTATCCTTGCCCTTTCTTGTTGTGTCTCCTCAACTCAATGCTCTCCAATAGGATGATAAAAGTATATCTGGGACGCAGAGAAAGTACAACTAAAGGATGGCCTGCCACAAGGGTCAGTGCTGGCTCCACAGCTCTTTAATGTGTATACTGCCGACATTCCTGTAACTCGGTCCTTAAAGTTTATATATGCAGATGATATTGCATTGGCATATCAACACCAGCATTTTCGAAAAGCTGAGGAAACACTAACAAATGACCTCATGACCCTCGGTGAATATTTTGAAGCCTGGAAGCTAAATCCAAACCCAACAAAAACTGAGGTTGCTTGCTTCCACTTGAATAATAGACTGGCCAACCAAAAACTTAAAATGGTATTCAACGGTGTTGAACTGAAACATAATGACCACCCACAGTATCTGGGAGTCACTTTAGATCGGTCTCTCACGTTTAAAAGCCACTTACAAAAAACGGCAGCTAAGGTGAGAACCAGGACTAATATTGTCCATCACCTTGCTGGCTCCACATGGGGAGCTAACGCACAAGTTCTGCGAACAACTGCTCTGTCATTGGTATATTCAACTGCTGAGTACTGTGCTCCCGTGTGGTTAAATAGTGTGCACGTTAGAGAGATCGACGTCCAGCTAAACAGGACCATGAGAGCCATTAGAGGTACACTCATGGCAACCCCTGTACCCTGGCTCCCGGTGCAGTGTAATATCGCTCCTCCTGAAATAAGACGAAGGGATGCACTCATTAGCGAATACACAAAGTTCTTATCTGCTCCACAGCTGCCCATCCATGATTACCTACCGCAGAATGCGGGCCGATTGAGGTCCCGAAAACCACCTCTGCGAACAGCCTCCCAGTTGATGGACACGAACTTCACCATCCATACAAACTGGACTTCCTCCTGGGACGCTTTTCAAGGTCGGAACCACTTCTTGATAGCTGACCCGATCGGAGCGGTAGGTGGTATGAATCTTCCTCGGAAGCAGTGGACTATACTCAATCGTTTCCGCACTGGAGTGGGAATATGTAATTATTGGAAGTACAAATGGGGAATGACACAAGACCAGTCATGCGACTGCGGAGCAGAGTATCAAACTATGGAACACATAGTCGAAGAGTGCCCAATGAGTGCCTTCCCCGAAGGATTGGCCGGTCTGCATAGCTCAAGTGAAGCTCGGCTGCAATGGCTTAGCGCCCTGGATTTAGCTCTATAAAGAGAGATCAAATTTTTATTTTAGTGTTTAGATTTTTACTTATACTAACTCAGGTGCTCTGCACAGCAGAATTTATTTTATTATTCTTAAAAAATGGTGGCTGGCTAAATGAGCCATACGATATATATATATATATATATATATATATATATATTGTAGTAGAAATCTTTTGCCTTATTGGTTACCGATTTCGTTTGAACAACCCAAAACATATTTCGTATGACAAAAAACCCTACAACTTTTAAAAGTTAACATTATGTATATTATTACCAGAGAACACTCATAAACAATGCCATATTTCTATAATGAATTAACTTTTCTAACCAGGACCACATGAAATAACTATCGTACATTCCATGATGACCAGCGTAAGTGGTTGATGCGGCGACACTGGCGATCCGGTTCATTAGGCAACTATTGATGGCTCACAACAACTGCTCGTGTCAAGAAATGGCATTTCTACTTAAATATGTTTTGTACAATGATTTGTACAGATTACATTGTTCTTTTAAAATGTTTCTATATTTATTTAGTAACAATTGAATGGGGTTGAGCAAGCGAGCGTAAAATGCCACTCCGGCCTCGATCCCCATCGGAAACAATTCATCTTATGCTGTTCGTTTGACCAAGACTTATATCGATTGAATTTAATTTATAAAACGTGTTTTTCTAGCTATGTCTCTTTCTTAGTCATGTCTTGAGGCCCATTTTGACTATACTGTATTTTTTGTAGCACTAATCTTGATTTAATATCCCAGCGAAGAGTCACTCAAAATTTCAAAATGTGAAGATTAAGTCCTTCTTATGAGGTAAGTAATAAAACAAGCAATAAACAAAGGTAAGTAATAAATCAAGCAAGATTCGAGAGTTGCATTAAAAAAGAATAAATTTATACCAAATTAGGTCAATAATCCGTTGTATATATGTCTAAACCTTATGATTAAATAAAGCCGAAAGTGAATAATAAACTTAAAAATATACTGCACTTGAGAAAAGTTAATTTTACAGGTTTAAAAATAAACGACTACAAATATGTTTAAACAATTTTCAAACAATAAAATATCTATCTATATATATAATACGGGAAGCCGATTTTTGTAAACACTACTCCTCCCTTATTTCTGGACCAATTTCACTGTTGAGGTGTCGAAAGATTCGTCTTAGTTCCTAGTTTTGCAATAAAGTTGTAGATTTTTTATATGTTAATTCTGAAGGGCACGGAAAGCCCTAAAAGTTCGTTTTTTGTCCATAAGATTAACATGGGGAATAATTTGTATTGAATATTTCAAAATAAAACAGCTGTTCATAGTATAACAGACAAACACATGTTAAAATCGAAATAGAACTTTTTTATTCGAGGGGCAAGGTTTTATTTCCAGGTACATGGGTAATTGCAGCGCATTGCGCTGCACAAATACCCCTATTCCTTTAGAAAATTTGTTGTCTCCATTTTACATCAAATAATAAAAGTTTAAGTCATTAGTAGATATCGCCCCTTGGTCTACATTAAACCACAATGTCAGTTAACCTGGACCCAGTTAGTAAATTTAAATTAAATTTTAAAGAAATCTTTTACAACAGCTGTCTAATACTTCAATCAATTACCCTTATTACATAAGATTAACATTGAAACTTTGATAACCTATAGAGCGTAGCCCTGGTGGCCGATGTAAATTATAATGGAATTCTGCTCATAACAACCTTTCAAACGGTATGCTTGGATTTATCCTACGATGCACACATGCTGAGAAAGAAGGAGGAAAATAATTCATGCTTGCCCATTTATATTTTAGATTTTCTTGTAAATATAAAAACTAAACCGTAATTCTCTGGTCATGGCATCACGCGTTAACGGCTGGACTGATATCGCTAATTCATTTTTTGCTGTGTTTGTTATTGTCAGGAGATGGTTCTTATGAAATAAAAATTCAGAAAATAGGGCGCTGCCCCACACGTCTTCAAAGTTGCTTTTCTTACGGAAGTAACATTTTTTGTACTGGAACATTTAGAAAAATTAATTATACAAACCACGTTTAAAGTATTGATAGGAGATCGGTAATAACAAAACTAGAGGATATTATAGACTTGCGGTAAGTGCGCGTAGTGAATGAGCTAAACCTGAGGGAGAGTGATCGTAGCGAACGAGCTCATCTGAAGGGCGACAACTTCCTCTGGTTGGCAATGCAAAGCATGCCGGTTAAGCTAGTGAGGAATAATTGTAAGGATTGCCATGATGTTATTATTGCATAAATTCAATACTCCAAGACGGTTGGGCTGTTGTACACGGATGTTATTAACTACATCAGAGACACCAGTGGCTAATTGGATTATCAATGCGCTTGCGCATTGTTAATTAATCATTATCGCTACTATTGCATTTCAGGCAGCCAATTAGTATCGGTTGATTACGCCTAGTTCAGTGTCCTCTTGAATAGGGTCCCACTATTGGTAATTTAATTTCATTCAGTATATGTAAATATGGTTTATACAGTTTATTACTTGTTCTGATCAAACGAACTTTAGTTTCCTTCTTGTTCTGTAATTTTTAAAATGTCTATAAATTATTATTTAATAAACCTAATATGTGTCACTGAAGTCTGAAATATCAAACACGGTAACACGACACTCTACACCAATAAGGGAAAAAAAAGCTTTTGCGTCGCCACGGAAAGAAAAGACCAATCGATGAGATGGTAAAAAGAGAAAAGCGAGCGAATACAATGACACTACAACACTATACCGCGGACTTGGTGGACCGTGGAGGGGGAGAACAGTACATCAAATTACGTTTAACATGTAATGGAGTGAATAGGTCTGGAATATTTTGAATGGTAAGTTTAGTATTTAAAAGAGCAAATACAGGTTTATTCAATATAGTTATACATGTTTCATTTTTGGTTTATTTATTAAAACTTTGTTTCTTTATTAAAAAACAGTAGTTTAATCGTTATTCGAACGGGGTGGGAGTAGTGTATTAAAATAAATTTACTCTTTAAGATTCTGTAAGTAATTTAATTTAATTGTATTCAAATCGACTCCACAATTTTAACACAACTTGTATTTATAAATTTGTACTACACCATTTTAGTTTTAAACGATACTGTGGTTTAAAGTAACTGCAATGAATGCAGACAAACTAACAATATCACTTTTTAAGGACTTAATAATTTATAAAATGTACGTAGTTGATAACTCTAACAAGAGACGGAAATTGTATTAGGAAGAAATTCTTATCGATAAACTCACTCTAGTAAGTTCGTTTTTGTAAATGGTTTAAAGAATAACGGCCAGGTTTAAATTTGAGTGACTCTTGGTATTGTTTATTTATTTATGTTGTAAAAGTATAATAAAATGTTGACATTTTAAGTAAAATTTTGAAAACTTAAACTCTCATTGTATTCTGGCACTATCTTGAACTCAAGATGCACAATAATTGGTCCTAAAAAGTTATCAGCGCTTCTTGTGGCAAAATAGAATAAAAAACTGTACATATAGTGAATTCGTTTGTTTTAATTGCTTAGATTAGTTGTAGATTGTTGTGAACTTAATTGCTATTAAATCATCACTTATTTAAGCTAATACGATTATTTAATTTGACTATCAAAACTAATTCTAATGGCCTAAGTATAAGAAATATGATTTATTCGTGTAGAGTAATCAACATACGTCAACTTGTTATTCACTCAGTGCCAAGAATGAGAAAGTAATTCTATCATATTGCAGTGTAGGAAACGAATATTCCTCTTCACGAACTTAACAATAATCTCCTTGGGGTAACTTTTGAAACGTCAGTTTAACCTTTAAACTAATTTCAAACCCAAGTTGACGACATGTTAAAATTTAAAATGATGTTAAAATAGAAATTATTGTAAAATGAATCTAACTTAGTTTTAGTAAAACGCTTTTCGGAATATTAACACTGGTATGATTCTACATAAATGTTACCAAATAAATTACAAAATGGGACCGTGTGATTTTTTAAATAATTGAAACCTTTTATCGTTTTGGATGCTATTGGTGTTTTTAGTACTTTTTACAACAATTCGATGCATGCAAATATTCAAATTTATATATTTATTTTTAGATATTTACTTTAATATATTTTAACGAAATAAAATGTATATAAAAAGGTTTATTACCTGTTACTGACACGTGATATAATTTAATTGTGAGAACCGTTGGAATCTGTTTTTAGGTAAACTGATTAAATTGTTTCATAAAAAATAAATAAAACGTAAAAAAAACATATGACGAACTTGAAACTAAGCACTGTAGTTCCTTGAAACTAATTTCTCAATAAAACGAAAAGTCAGATCACTACATAGTAACATTTAAATAAACATTTTTCTAGATACTAAACAGATTATCCCTTAGTAACACAAAATTCTTTAATGCTTAAAGCTAATTAAAAATAATTCAGAAAACTTCAAAGTCAGTCCTTCTATAATCAACAATAATTGATTATATAACCAGACGGTTTAAATAGGTAAGTAAATTACTAACAAGGTGTGGTTCTATAATCATAGGTGGAGAGCACGGTTGTTAAAAGGAGATTTAATTAAAAGGTAGTCCCTGCTTGACAAACCAGTGATGTTCCTTCCTAAACAGTTGCCTTTGCTTGGTCTGTCGGTATAGCCATCATCTTGCGGCGCTGTTGATACAAGGTGATGGATTAAAATTCTATTCAATTCCAAACTCGTAATACCACCCCATAACATTTCTGAAATACCGACAACTTTTCCATATCTTAGCACAAAACAATAAAATTTTTATAGTAAATACACAAAGACAAATTTTCCATATTTAAACGGTTAAATGTCCTCCGTTATTAAACTAGAGTCAGATATCTCGCGATCATAAATTAGGTTCTTTACCATTATAGTTACACATACGTACAATCTGATAATAATTAATATTGGTATTAGGTTATACTGACTTGAAACTTGCATAAAGCTAAAAAATGACGTCATGCAAAAAATTAAAACCCATAATAGCATACGTAACAAATCGCTTCATTTTACAATATGCAGGGTACTCTCTATATGCAGGTTAGTGAACTCTCTTTCAAACAATTGTAGATTTGTTTCTTGGGTCAAGACAAACAAAAAACATCGGACAAAGATTGGTCTAAAATCCTTCGTTTAGCCACTGACCGCCATTTTTTTTATATTTTTTTTATAATATTTATTTCCGCAATGGATAGTTGATTGTCAATGTCTCATAAGGAATCTGGAATCGTGGGTCTGCCGCGACCACGGAGAGGTGAACTTTTACCTCACCCAGTTCCTGACAGGTCATGGATACTTCCGTCTGTACCTCCACCGAATGGGTAAGGTCGACTCGCCCAGGTGCAAGTACTGCGGACACAATGAAGACGACGTGCATCACACATTCTTCGTGTGACGTCATTTCGAAGAAGAACGGTTCGCCCTTGCGGAAACCCTCGGTGGTGACTTGTCCCCGGACAACATCATAGGGTGGATGCTGCAGGGCGACGACAGCTGGAGAGCAGTGGCTGACTTCGTCCTGTCTGTACTGCGCCAGAAGCGGAGGGACGGATGTTTGGAGTGACCCAATAGAGGAGCGACAGCAAGAGGTTTGCTGGAAAGTAGGTGAGTCATCCCAAAAAAGGGACAAAGGCCGCCATTGTGATGTTGCAATGAGCAGACAGCTCGGGTCTATTGCAGTGGTGGTGAGAGAGGGGGTTTAGTGGGTATTCCCTGTCTTAGCATTGTGAGTCCCACACTGTCCAGTTGGTGGTCAACCAACTTGGTTCGTGCGTAAAAGCATTCCCCCTCTAAAAAAAAGTTGATTGTCAATAAGTTGCCAAATTAAATATTCTAATCAATTATACCAAGTTTGTAAGGATCTGACCACAAATAACGGAGTTATTGGGATTTTTAATAAAAATTAATACTTTTTCTGAAAATATATATATTGGTATGCTAAAGCTTCACACCAAATGTGAACTGAATACACTTATCCGGCATGTAAGTAAAAATTATTATGTGAAAAAACAAAACGGCGGCTAGCGGCTTAACGGTGGAGTTTAGACCCATCGTTGTCTGATGTGTTTTGTTTGTCTTGACCCAAATAACAAATCTACAACTTTTTGAAAGAGAGTTCACTAACAGCCTGTATATGGATGTATCAAGAGTTAATTTCTGAATCTTTACGTGATTCAACTAATCGTTAGGTTATTTTGATAATAAATTAATGTCACCATTAATTTCTCATCATTAATTCGGGAGGTGCAATTATAAAGTAGAGTGCAGTATAGATTTCTTCAATTATATTTAGTAGAATTCCGTGTATTTCGTGCATTTATATGAACCAGTCAAGGCTCGGTTCCAATTATGAAAATCGATAAGTCGTGTTCGACAAACAATCGTCAATAAGACGCTTACGGTGGCCTTCAAGTGATACGACAACAAAGCAGTGAGCAAAGCGGCGTGCACCATTGTAAGCCTCTGTAAGGTATAATGACTTTAGGTTTAGAGTAAGTATATTATACCTTATTACAATTATTATTATACATGCGATGTTATATCTGTTAGGAGTTGAATTCATAGATCTATTCGTCTAAATTTAAAATAATTTAATGTATATATTTTTATTCGTAAGCACAGAATTAAAATAATAAATGAAATTCATTAAACTCGATTGGTTAATTTATGAAAATACTAATATGTTTATTAGGTTTTAGTATTATCCATTTGATACAGGCTACTCATCAAATTGATAATTCAAATACCATCACATAAACATACCGTAAGGAAAGCTTTAAGTATGTTGGTCTTTTCCCTCAATCCTTAAAACTGCAACATGAATCATGTATATACTACCTTCTAAATACATAATTTTTGAAATGGCAGTTCAATTTTAGAACTGGAATAGAATGGATAGTTAATTTTAGAAAAAGATGTAGAGAAAGTTAAAATTTATTACAAGTATACATCTCATTTGCTACGAAATTTAGTCTTTCTTCGTAAAATCATCCGTCATTTAATTTCTAAATTTCTTAAATTTAATTACTTCTTAGTTGACGATGGATGATTTATCAAAAATTTAATTTTTCATATTAATTTTAAGCAACATTTTTCATTTGATAAATTTTCTCTTTCATTCAATGTCAATTAGGTGTCAACTCGGGCAGGACACGATGTCAGTTCATGGTTCTTCCTTGGTTCTTCGAAGAACTGCTAATTCATCTTATTTACCGACTAATTAATTGTAGAATGAGGAATTACGTTCAAGTCTGGGTAGTTAAATTCTAGTTTCAAGGTTAAAATTTTCGTTAATCATATTAAAACCGAATCATTGTAACGTTTTGTTATGGGCATTTATTACCTCAAATGGTTAGAGGATCGGGTTGTCGTGAAACATGTCTGTGCACTCGTACTGCATTCAAGATAAGGAAACGCTCTTGCTCCGTAAAAAGTCATGATATTTTTTACAAATCGCTCTCCCATTTGTATTATTTAAATAAGATAGGAAAGTTATGTTTTACTTTTTATTTACTGATTTCAAACACCTGAATCGTCACGATCAGTCGGATCATGTCCAATAGTTAAGAAGGCCTTCCCATCAAGACTTACTAAAATGTGACGGGTAGAATTTTTACTAGATCGCACCAAATGTCCAACTTCGCCGTGTTTTTGCCCGCACGAGTGAGGCCACAATAGACGTGATTTGTATTCGATTACAATCTGGAAATCTTTATGGAGCGGTAATGGAATGCTAATGAAATTGGTAATTACAGTTTTGAGTTAGTCTAACATAATGATCAAGTTTTAAACTTGATAATAACCGTATCAATAGCCCGTTGAGGCTCAACAACAGTGGGGATGCGGCGCGGCGCGGCGCCACGGACGATAGCGTTGTCGGCCCGATGCGATGTGGTCGGCAGTTAGTTGTGTGGATTGGATTACTGTCGCTGCTGTAATAATCACATAAGGCGTTTATACATCATCACTCTTGCGTACGAACAACGAGCGAGATCTTGACTTATCATATTTGTACAATAGAGTAACTCGCTAGAAAAAATTAAATTCTTTGTAATGGAACTAAATATTTCAAAGATAAATATATTATGGTAGGACTATCTTGAAATGAGTTTTTGAACATATTTAACAAAATATTTGTCGAATGCAAGTGTCCAGTTTGCATTACTCTTATCTTTTGATAATTATTCTGTTGTAATATGCCCACGCGTGTGGTTTAATACAACAATAAAATATCAGTCACAATATAAATTTTTGCAGTGTAATTTCTTTTCGGTTTATATGCAAAGTCATGCAAATAAAAAAAATAGCAACTATTTTTACATTTTAGTTAGTTTGGCATGTTAATTTTTTTTTCAAACTAAACACGAAATATTTTCACTCATTTTTAGTTTATAATTAACAAAATATAATAAAATGTAAAACTACAAAACGATATTACAATTTTTAATGTTATAAAATTATATGAAAATATATATACTAGTGGTATTTAAAGAAAACTTTTACTAAGCTGTATAGCCTAGAGTTCATTATTTAAAAATTCCATCACAACCTGATGAACAGGCCCGAGCCAGCGTGGAGGGAGGCCCATTTAAGCTCCAAGTGGCGCAGTGTTCATAAATTAGCTCCAATGAGCCTCTACCACACCGGTAACGTTATTCTCAATCTCGCGTTTTGTAAATTGTTTTGGGTTTAAACCATGTAAGAACATCAAATGTTACAATTAATTAACTGGTTAAATTTAACTAGCTTCAGTGCATAAATACGAACGATTGTTTATTTATTTATAATTCAATTATTTACGGTAAAGAACACAAATGTATTTGGTCTTTGTACCTTCTCACATAAAAAATTCTCGTTCCTAAATTCTATTATTTTTTAAATTTTGATAATATATGAATTATCAACAAGATTTAGTAACACAAGTTGGTAACATACTTTTTAATACTTATCACATTAAAATTTGAATTGTGTTTAATAACAAGATCAAATTTGAAATAGAATAACCTGAGCAAGGACGCGTAGAATATTATAAATTTATTACAATCTTGCTTAAATTGAAATTTTTAGTTCATATTTTTTTTATCTAATTGCAGAAATTAAACACTTGATGTCTTTTAATATCTGCAAATATTTTTTTATCTTAATTGTACTAGATTAAAATTTCCTACAGGAAAGTAAACTAATCGACCTTCTTTGTGTGACTTAATTCCGGGACCACAATTCCCTGTGTGTTGAGTTTTAATTGGTTTTGAACCATGTGCTGTGGGAAAGTTGTTTTACTGTCGGTCCAATTAGCCTAAGACCAATTCTTCACTGATTAGATTTTTAGGTTGGTTTTATAATAAATACTTTGAAGCGTTGGAGTGCTGCGTAAAAGTGAAACACAAGCGGAAAATGCCTCCGACATCAGTCTCCGTCGGATACAGGCCATTTGTCACTGTCATTTGATCGCGATAAAAACTTAAAGCGCTAAAAGTTCCATACATCACAAATGGAATTTTCTTCATACTTTTCCCCTAAACATTTTAAAGTCAAACAGTAGCTTAAGGTATAGACATAATTATCTTATACGAGGGTTATAAGTCTGTATGCACCAAACTAGTCTTCTTTGTTTTTCTTTAAACAAACTGTTTAACACTAAGACATAGAATTAATAGACCTTACTATTGTTTCTTCACTTAAAAATTTAAAATTGAAAGGGAATTTTTAAAATTTTCATCGGAATTTTATAACTTGTAATTATTTAATTTGATTAATATAACAATGTTTCAAGTAATTAAAATTTTCAATAAGTATGAATTTGGCTAAACTTTAATCACAAAACTTTTAAAATAACATGACGTATTTTTTCAAAATACTATATGGCAACGGGGACGACGCAACTCGTACCGGGGTTAACTCCGGAATTTTGGGGGAGGGCGGCCGCGATGAATAGGGTACAGACTGATCCAGAACCCGGCCTTCGTCGTCGCCTAGCCGGCCGCGGCGAACGGACAGCCGGACAGCTACTGAGACTGCCACCTTCCCATCCATAAACCATCTACCGTATACTCCTATCACCTAAGAGCACTCACTATACTAAGTACTATAATTACTAATTATAATAAAGTACAAAATTATAATTTGTATTTTAATTTTAAATTAAATTCTTAATTTTGTGAGGAACTAAAAGGTCGGGAACACATGGGGTGAAAATAATGATATTCAATTAATACAATTTAATACAATTTTTATTAAATTCATACTTTCAGAAAAATGTTTTGTTGCTATAATTAACTACACGTTAACTAAATTTGGTAGATTTGTGAAACTGGATTGGCATTGTGAAGATATTAGCTGACCCGAACTTGACTGCGACTACCAATATTCTGTGGTAACTGGGGTTTACCAACACTATTGAGAAAAGAACAATAGAAAATAAAACTAGTTGCCTACCAACAACCTTCTAGCTGTAAGTTTGTTTCTGGCTGAAAAATAAATATTTCTGGGTTTAGCAATTCTTTCATGTCAAACTAAATTATACTTATAAAATTTCAGGAAAACGTTGGATTGTTTAATATTGTTAGATTGTTGGTTAATACAGAATCGGCATATATATTATGTTTCATAAAAATACTAAAATTCTGCTAAGTCCCAGGACGGGGTAAACTGTGGTTCGCGTAACTACAGAAATACATTGATTTGCCAAAGCCGTGTCCTAGACATACGGGGACGACTTTTGACGTTGCCACCGGCGCCGGCGCCACTATCGGCGGCACGGGGCCACCTTGGCACTTTCTGATGGTCCTGTACTTCTGACGGATTATAACCCTCTCCCCGTCCGGCAAGAGTGACACCGGTACGAGTTGCACTACGCCCATGGCAACGTTCTTCACTCTCTTTCCTATAAAGATTAACAGATTAATAAAATAATCTTTCTATGAAACCTAATTTTCTTTACACTGTTTAAACATTTATATTGTTGTAAATATATTTTTATTTTTAATCAGTTCGGCACACTTTTCACTACCAAAAGAATAAAAACTAGCAGTTAGCACTGGGGATGACAATAACGATCATTCATTTTGCCTAACTGATGAACTCATTTTGCCACTTGTGTTGGAATGGACTCTGTCTACAATGCCTAAAGCATGCCCTTCGTTCCTGATGGAATTTTCAAACGGTTCACATTGTCCATGATTCCTCAATTTGGAACTTTGCAAATATTTTACAGTGGTGTAAAAAGTCTTCTTTTTAATTTCTTCATAATTTAATAAAACAATAATTTCTATACATGCACCTAGTATTGTAATCTGGTTTCTATTTCCAAAAAGAATTGACATTTTGAGGTCATCAACTGTTATCTACGGCAAATAAGAATGTAAAGAAGCCTTGAAATCAGAAAAAAATAAATTGTTGTAAACCGATGTACGTAGTTCATTACTATCGATTATAATTTATGGTTGTGAAAAAATTCCTGCAATTTTTTATTAGAAGAAACAAATTTATATCGATCTTGAAATTGAAATTTAAGGTATTCGTTTTGCACAATTAATTAAAAATATAGCGACACGATGATATAATGAAAAATAAAATTATTCTATAAAAAACCTACAATACACCTCGTGCACTCTCACTTTCTTAAGGATCCGCGTTACAGTGTTTTAACATGTTATTAGAAAGAATGGAACATTTGGAAGATTCTTAAAATATTTCTTTTTCTACGAGCAAGAGATCCAACAAGTAATTTATAGGCTTCATAAAGAATGATTCGTTTATCGATAATCCCTCTATGTAACTCACGGGAGTGGATAGTCTTGTCAATATTGCATCCTGAATCTCTCCGCCCCCGTCAATTGACGTAGTACATCAGTCGATAGTTTATTCGGTTTTCAAATCTTAAATAAAGCTGATATTTTAGTAATTTTTATCTATTTCAGCCTTTGCACATTTTATTAAAATTTATAAACAGAAGGTACAAAACATAAGGATTGCATTCAATTGATTTCTTTCAAAACACAATGGTTATAAAGTGACGTTAATCATCCTATACTCTAATACGAGTAAGGGATATTTTTATGTATATATATTTGCCAACGGATCTAAAAAAAGGGTTGAAATATTTACTTCAAACTTTGCAAATAACCTAGTTCTGGGATAAAAATAATATAAATACAGGTAAGCAATAGCAATAAAAAAACTTATTTCATTATAATCTTTAGTTGGCATTGTAAGAGGTGGTTTGAGTAAACTCGCGCCTAGGTAGTCCCTCAATGGTTATAACCAGCATTTACGCCCGGGATTAAGCTAAACGCTTGCTCTCAACCCGCCTCTAATAGATTCAACATTGGTCTTGTAGAGTTAAAAATCAAAACAAATAAATAATGATACAGCTGACTCAACTGTCAAAGCGAAGTCCACGTGTTTTGGTATAAACCTGTTTGTTTCCATTGCAGCCAGTTATTAAATTATCAAATGTTACTATAATACAAAAAAATAATTTATCAGTTTTTAATTCATACTTCATACTGCTGATTATGAATGTTAAGATAAATTAAAGTTATGTAAAAGTATAGAACAACTAGCCACTTCATAAAATTTCAATTGTATTTAAATGTAAAGGATTAGAAAGTAGCTAATTATAATAAGCTGTTAACCAAAGAATTAGATTCCACGTGTTATAAATTCAAGTCAAATTCATTTTTCCCATAAGAATAATATAGAACAAATTTTGACGAATATTATTTATTTAAGTTTTAAAAGGAGTGTACGGGTGGACAGAGACACCCGTTATGTCTACAAATCATATTTCTTTTCGTTCCTAATAAAATCTCCTAAAACTAAGGTCCCCAGTGTGTGTGAAAAGTAACACTTTTTTGCAAATCTAGAAATTAAAAAAATCTGCTCAAATTGTACAAATTAAATTTAGTCTTTAACCCAGGGGTTTTTCACATCAACAAAGAGTGAAAAAGTTGTTTCTTAAGTAGTTGTAGAGGTAATTTTTTCATAAATTTAGGTGTATAAAACTATAGAATTATGAATTAAAAGGCATCTATTTACTTCGACTATTTTCCCCTTTAGGCTGGCAGTTAAGAAAAGTGTAAAGTCAATAATAATTACACTAAAGACTTGGGAGAATATTTTTATCTGTTAGGAAACCTTAAATTTGATAATATTTTGAATTTTGAATTAAACTAAATTTATTTAAACGTGTTTGGGGAATGCGGCGCTAAAACTTAAATAAAATATACTTTTTCTCTCAGATATAAGTCAATACTTTGTTAGTTACTCTCCATACAGTTGTATCCATTGGCATTTTTAATCAGTAAAAGCGACGAGTCTGTGTCGAGGACACGGTGTCCATCTCCATTGTAGTCCACATCACTTGAAGATTAAAACCGTCAGTTTAAGCAACTTATTATGGAGAAAATTAAGCATTACAGAATTAATAACAAAACATAAATATTTTAACAAACAAATAGATTCTAAGTAGTATTAAGTCATTAGAGTTACGTTCTATTGATTCATGGTGCTTTTTTTTATTATGATATTGATATCGAGTATTATAGAAGGAATTTCGGTTCATAAAAGAGATACATCGGAATCAATAAGTTTCCAGCATTTATAATACGATTAAGGGATTTGCATTACCTTTTCTTCCTAATTTCTCAATACAAGATTGTTAACTGTCCGATTTTTTTATTTTTTCAATAACATTTTCTTTACTTTTGGTTCAGTATCTTTTTATTATTCCGTATTACTCTTAAATTCCATACATTTGTATTTCTAAACATTGGTTTTGATTATAAAATAATATAAATTGACAAATTTATTCTTTTTTACGTTATATTGTGGTTTAATTTTCGTTTTTATTCCATACCTCCCCCAAATTTCATTCATGATTGCAATGTTAGAGGTTGGTTTCACAAAAAAAGGCTTCCAACAGCCATAATTTTATCTTCCAGGACCCCCCAAACCTTTACACGGCGTCACACTTTCGACCATAGAACAAGAGCAAGAACGTTGAATACACTCTCAACGTATTATTATACAGGGTTAGGCAAAAGTCTGGACACCCCCAGTTAACTTTTTAACGTATTGCAGTGGGGAAACCAAACTCGGCACATGTTTACAACATAAAAAACGGCACTTTTTCATCAACTACACAACTTTGCCCCTGCCCCCAAAATGGGGTATTTTGGGGGCAGCCCCAAATTTTCAAAGTAAACCCCTACTGAGTGACCCCTCATTTTGAACGGTTTATCAAGAGAAATTAAATGGCGCAAACCGGAGGTCGATATCTCACCCCTAACCAAAATGGCAGCCATTTCAAAATATGAGATGGGCAAGCAAGTTTAAGTCTGGACACCCCCAATTTATCTGTTAACGCTTTGCAGTAGGA
Organism: Neoaliturus tenellus; assembly: GCA_030545055.2. Classification (NCBI taxonomy): domain Eukaryota; kingdom Metazoa; phylum Arthropoda; class Insecta; order Hemiptera; family Cicadellidae; genus Neoaliturus; species Neoaliturus tenellus. The sequence goes on from CM061531.1 coordinate 202,170,896, forward strand.
AAACCAAACTCGGAACATGTTATCAACACAAAAAAGGCAAGTTTTTCAACAAAGAAACAACTTTGCCCCGGCCCCCAAAATGGGGTATTTTGGGGTCAGCCCCAAATTTTCAAATGTAAACCCCTATTTAGTGACCCCTCATTTTAAAGGGTTTATCAAAAGAAATGCAATGGTGCAAACTGGAGGTCAATATCTCACCCCTAACCAAAACGGCAGCTATTTCAAAATTTGAGATTTGTTGATTGACATTCGTTAAAATTAAATCGGAAAATAGCTATTTTAGAAATACGAATTTTAAAATTATTTTAGAATTGAACCTAGTAGCAGAAATGAATTAGTAGTCTAAATTCTAAAAAAATTTTAAAATTTTGTATTTCTAAAATAGCTATTTTCCGATTTGATTTTATTGAATGTCAATCAATCCATCTCAAATTTTGAAATGGCTGCCATTTTGGTTAGGGGTGAGATATTGACCTCCGGTTTGGACCATTACATTTCTCTTGATAAACCGTTTAAAATGAGGGGTCACTCAATAGGGGTTTACATTTAAAAATTTGGGGCTGGTCCCAAAATACCCCATTTTGGGGGCCGGGGCAAAGTTCTTTCTTTGTGAAAAAAATTGCATTTTTTGTGTTGATAACATGTGCCGAGTTTGGTTTTCCTACTGCAACGCGTCAAAAGATTAATTGGGGGTGTCCAGACTTAAACTTGTTTGCCCATCTCAAATTTTGAAATGGCTGCCATTTTGGTTAGGGGTGAGATATCGACCTCCGGTTTGCGCCATTTAATTTCTCTTGATAAACCGTTCAAAATGAGTGGTCACTTAATAGGGGTTTACTTTGAAAATTTGGGGCTGCCCCCAAAATACCCCATTTTGGGGGCAGGGGCAAAGTTGTGTAGTTGATGAAAAAGTGCCGTTTTTTATATTGTAAATATGTGCCGAGTTTGGTTTCCCTACTGCAACGCGTTAAAAAGTTAACTGGGGGTGTCCAGACTTTTGCCTAACCCTGTAGACGCCCACCCAGGGTTCAACTAGGAGCAGACCCCAGCTACTCTTGAGTCTGACACCTCATAATCATATGGCTTATAGAAATATGAAAAGGAGTCAACCATCGCAAATAGACGCACCAATTACACCGGCCATTAATTAATTGTAACCAGATCTTTACTAAAGAACACAACACATAACACTAGTCTTATGAATACCTAATGCGTGAGCCCACACATGTAATATATTTAACAAAAAGTATCTTGCATTAAACAATAAAATTAACAACAACAATACGCACTTAAATACCCTGAAATAAATATTAGGATATAAATTTCTTTATCTGTTCTAATAATATCTTAATAATTTACTTATCATTATCTTGTATTTGTAGTTTTGTTTCTAATACCTCAGTATAATAGCAGAATTCATCATGTTTTTTTATCGGAAGGGTATGTTATACTTTGTGTATGATACTGTATGCCAGAATATATTTTCGCATGATTAAGAGAAGAAGCAATTGGGTGGAAATTTTATATCCATTCATCCAAACAAATAATTTTACTATGAAATTGGTAATGAAATATTCCTTTTTTCGTCTTTAAAAGTAATACCAAATTACTATTTTACGGCCTTACATTCAATGAAACCTACAAAAATATTGGAAACACGTGTGTTTTTTATCAAATGAATATTTTATAATATCTAGTGATCAAGTCCTCTTAAAAATAATTGACATTGTTGAAAAATGTTTTCATGAGTTAGACTTTCATTATAACAGCACATTCAAGTAAAAGAATAAGAATAAAATTGTTTAATGTTCTCTTATTCTGTATTTGATATTATTACATTAAAAATAGTTTCTCAGTGGTGAGAGGACTAGGTTTTGGGACACGGAACTGTAAAAAGTTTCAATTGAGAAGTCAAGTTTGCGCCGGATAAAAATTCGTGTAGCGAGCTGTTGTTGGAACTATGGTAATTTAAATCTGAATAATTTAGAGTTTCGCTGGCCTTATGCAGATGGAAATATTTTATTTTTGTGTCGTCTATTACCATAATTGCTAATGGTGATTCCATTGCCGTCAAACTTGTAATAAGATAAAAACCATTTATTATGGCCCTTATTTATTTATTTATTTTTTTTTATTATAATTTTGTACAGTTCAGATTCAACACTCATTATTTACATATTTTTAACCAATAAATATTGTTAAATGATTTTTAAAAGGCGATCGTAACACTTAGAATTAAATACTGATTCTAAAACGCAACCCATAAGCCCTCTTCTACTTTTTAAAGAAACAATGTAGTGAAACATATCAAAATCTCGTTCGGACCCTGTATTATCCTGTATTCTATGCTCTTCGTTTTCAACACGAGTGATTTGTTTTATTTTAGCTTTTACCATGTAAATTTCCCATATCATTGTTACATATACGAATTAACAATAATATTTTCGGTATTAATACTTTATTATGAATCAATTCACAAGTTCATTACAAACAAGAACGTCTTTTTGTATGTTAGAATATGATTTCACAATCCAGCTCTCAAAGAGTCAAACACATTTATGAACAGGTTGACAGCTTATATTGGTACAAATATAAATTTTAAATTATTCAACACCAATATAGTTTTTATATATTTTTTTACGGAAGGCCTTTCGATAGACAAGCTATCATCATCAGCCGTACCGTTAACTAAAACAATATTTGTAAATAAACATTAGAAATGAAAAACAAACGTCTACAACACTCAAAAATATATTTACACTTATACTGCAAAGAATACAGACGGTAAATATATCAAAAGATCTAAAATGGCAATCGATTTCGACCGGACACACCGATCATCATCAGGCCCAAAGAGAGAATCAAATAATTTTACAATATAAAACTTACATTGTAATTTATTGGATTCTCTCTTTGGGCCTGATGATGATCGGTGTGTCCGGTCGAAATCGATTGCCATTTTCCATCTTTTGATATATTTACCGTCTGTATTCTTTGCAGTATAAGTGTAAATATATTTTTGAGTGTTGTAGACGTTTGTTTTTCATTTCTGATTACAAACAATACGTATCATGCTAATAAAAAAAGTGTTTAAATAAACATTGTAAATATACCACATATACTATAATATAATGTAATGCATAATGCAGTAATGCATTATGCAGTAATGCAGCAATGCTATAATATAATGCAGTAATGCAGCAGTATAAAAAATTTAAAATTAGACTGATAAACACAGCGTGTAAGGGGAGTTTATTAGTTTATTAATTTGTTATTTTGTTTTATTTTATTGTCCATTAGTAGGCCTATTATCAATCCTCAAATTTTTTCAATAACTATTACAGTGATTATTTTTCTTTATCTTTATTAACATATTATTACTTAGTTGTATAGTTGTATTGCCAGCGTCGCTGAGCGTGAAAATTATTTGTATTGCATGGATTGCTATCAATTGGTTAATATAACGGGACCTAAAGAAGTAAATAATGACTGACTGTAAAGCTATGTGCCCACCAACGTTATACTTGTGGTATAAATAGCTGCAAAATCACAGACTGAAGTATGTAGATATAATTATTTAAGTAGAATAATCGACTAGATGTAAGATGGTAATGCATTTTTTATTTTAATTTTATATAGAGAGGGTGTAAACTAAGTTGCATGTTTTGGAAAGGAAAATTTATATTTTTTAAATTATGGGGAATTTTATCATTTATAATTTATGGGAAATATTTATTTCAATTCTGATCTCCACTTGTAAGATTTTTACTTTTTATATTAAATATTGTAACAAATAAATTATGCCAGGCATTCAAAATGAATGAATAACTGCACGTGATGCTACCAAATGAGTTAAATTAGTTAAAAAGATAAAATTCAATAATTTAAATTTGGTATGGCTCTAAAGCTGTGAGAAACATGATGGAATTTTGCTCAGTTATGTATAGATTAAGGCATTTGAAATTGCATAATATAGGCCTAATGTAAACGTTACATTTGGTAATGGGCTCATACAATTTTTTAGAAAATAACAAAACTATAAATGTTCTAAATTAAAACTTTGTCTCTGAAGGTTAAGTATCAAACATAAAAATATATATACATATTTTTTTAAAGTTTTGAAAGATAAATTAATGTAATTCTTGAGCTGGATGGCGGACTTGCAACGGTTGGATAAGATTGAAATTAGTATGTTACGTGATAGTTCGGACGAAAATGAAAGTTATATTGGCAACACTTTTTCAGTAATAGAGGATATTAAAGATGCTCGGGACTTTTTCAATGTTGACTACGATTCGAACAGTTTCAATATAATACACCAGAATGTTCGGAGTTACGCAAAAAATGCCGACGAATTTCAAGTGCTGATTCAGGGATTAAAAACTCATTTTGAATGTTGGATTTTAACAGAAGCTTGGTTAGGAAATGGCAGTAATTTAATTAGTATAGATGGGTATAACTATTTTAGATCATACAACAGTCTCAATCAAAATGATGGCGTAGTTGTATATTTAGATAGTAAAATATCGGCAACCTGCAGACAGCTGACACTGGGAGGTGTAGCCACCGCCTTATCAGTGACCTTCGATTGGGCCGGCCGCCCGTGCGAGATCCTTGCTGTTTATCGCAGTCCAAGCACAAATCTACTTTCCTTTATTAATGGCATATCTGATTATTACTATTCGAGTCGAGATTTCCGTGGAATGCGAGTTTTAGCAGGGGACATAAATTGTGACATTCTATCTGTAGAACAAAATTCCTTAGAGGAGAGATATCTTGATACACTGTGTGATGCTGGTTTTGTTTCTTGCATCAATTCAATAACCCGACCCGAAGTAACACTTGTATTGATCATTTATTCATCAAATTAAAAGATAAAATTGTAACAAAATCAGCTGTCATCCAGTCGTCTATCACAGATCATTATTCAATCGCGCTTCAAGTACTGGTACCGACAAGTAAAAAATTAGAAAGTATCAATTGTAGTAAAACTAATTGGGAAAAAGTAACTTCTCTATTATCCGAAGAAAACTGGGATGATGTCATGAACAGTACAGATGTGGATATTTGTGCGGAATACTTTATCAATAAATTAAGCATGATTGTTAACCAATCTACTTCAACATTTAAAAATAACTCAAAAAATACTAAGATAAAACCTTGGATTACGAGGGGCCTAATTACGTCAATTAGAAAACGAGATATGTTGTTTAAAAAAATGAAAAATGAACCGTTCAACCCTCGAGCGAGACAAAAATTCACACAATACAGAAATAAGCTGCATACTTTAATAAAACAAACAAAGTTTAATTATTACAAAAATAAAATTAGCGAAGCAGCAGGTGACCCGCGGAAATTTTGGACTGTGGTAAATGGGGTAGCCGGACGGTCGTGTGGCAAGGAGCCTTTCCCGGTCGGGGAATTCTCCAGTGGCTCCGACGCTGTCAATCCAGACTCAATCAAAAACATAAGCGAACATTTAATACGTATTTCTCATCAGTAGGAGAAAAACTAGCAAGTAAAATACAACCGAGAGGTCAGCAGAGGTTGACGATGCTGCCCACGCCGTTGACTCCGTATTTGTGATGGAGCCTGTCAGTGAACAACAACTTGATAAGGTAATTAAAAGTATTAAAGGGGGTTCGGCACCAGGCTGGGACAATATTCCAGCTAAAATCTTCAAAGAGAATATTTCTTTACATAGTCCAATTCGACATTTAATCAACCTTAGTATAACAACAGGAAAATTTCCAAACATTTTAAAATCGCTAAAATAATTCCAATATATAAGTCTGGAAAGAAATCATTAATCAATAACTTTAGGCCCATATCTTTGTTAAGCACAATTGATAAAATCCTCGAGAAGTGTATAAAGATACAGCTCATAAATTATATTGAACGTGAAAATATAATAGCAATGAATCAATACGGATTTCGTAAGGGGAAAAATACATCAGACGCTCTGTTTGACATAACAAAATTAATTTCAAACGAAATTGGAAAAAGAAATAAAGTCATGGTAACATTTTTGGACTCGCTAAAGCCTTTGACTCGATTGATAGGAACATCTTAATAAACAAGTTACAATTTTTGGGTATTAAAAATACGTCTTTAAATTGGTTTGTAAGTTACTTTGAAAGCCGAAAACAGTTTGTATCAATAAATGGATTTAGTAGTGAAAAATTATTAATTAACTATGGAGTGGTACAAGGTAGTACATTAGGCCCTACATTGTTTCTTATGTATATAAATAATATAGCAAAACTGAACATTCAAGGTAAGTTATTTTTGTTCGCTGATGATACTGCCCTTGTGTCATATGGCTCTTCTTGGGACGAGGTGTACTGCCAGGCGTCCTCTGATCTAATTAAACTAAAGAACTGGTTTGACCACAATTTTCTATCATTAAATGTTACTAAAACAAAATGTTTACCGATCTATCTTAGACAGGATAGCGACCCAGGTCAGAGGATACTAAGGTTGCACTCCTGCAGTGGTCCGGGGGCGGCGCCTGCGGTTGCTTGCGGTTGTGAAATTATTGAACGCGTGGCACAATATAAGTATGTAGGGGTGGTAATTGATTGTAAACTGAACTGGGTTCCCCACATTCAATATATTAAGGGCAAGTTAAGATCACTTGTTTTTGCTTTTTCACAGCTCGGCCGGGTGCTGTCCGTGGACCACTGTAGGTGTGTATACTATGCGTATGTGCAATCGTTGATGCAGTACGGAATCTTGGCGTGGGGGTCGGTGTCTGCCTCTGTTCTTGAACCTCTCGCCGTCACACAAAGAACGATAATTAAACAAATACTTAGAAAGGATTCTAGATATCCCACGTCACAACTTTTTATTGATTTCCCCGTAATGAGTATTAGAAAACTTTATTTGAAAATTTTAATAATTTATATTAAATTAAACAAAGATCATATATTTACCTCAGTACAACATTCGTATTCAACAAGAAATAAGATAAATTTAGGCATCAACGTACCTAAAGTAAATTGTAAAATCCAACAGTCGAATACTTTTTATATTGCCCATATAGTCTACAACAATCTTCTTCTGATGTAAAAGATTTGGAGGTTGGCAGCGTCGACGTCTTCAGGAGGGGGGTGGGGCGGTGGCTGCTGGGCCTCAGTGACGATGCTGCTGAAGCTCTGTTACAATCCCGGTATCGGACATAGCGTGACAACGAACATTCTGTTTTTCTGTTTTTCTTTTTTTCTGTCTTTTTTCTCTTTCTCTATAAGCTAAGTAGCCCTAAGTATACAAAACTACAGTAGATGTGTTACAGTCCCGAGCTCAAGGATTATTATTTGTGTGTGTGTTTTTTCTCTTTTCATTTAACAATTTTTTTTTCCTACCCGAAGTACAGTTATTGTTTATTGTATTAGTTGATTATTTTATTGTTTTATTATTTTATTAGTGATCATTTAATTTTGTAAGGATAATAATGTAATGTGCAATACCAGTATGAGTGACTGAAAAGACTCTCCCCACACGCAGACGAATAGTCTTTGTGGGGAAATTCCACATTATAATAATTTATTTTTTGTTGTACTGGAATGTATTTGATATTGGAATAAATTATCTGAAATCTGAAATACGTTATAACATGTGATACTTATATTAAAATTAAAAGTTTACATTTTAGATTCAATAGGCCAATAAAATATACAAATCAAATTAGTTTTCAATAAAGTTAAAAGTGGTGAATTTGAATTGGTGGAGTATCAATGTTCATTAGGTTTCCTTTTTGTTTTTGTAAAATGTTAATCAATTCCCATGTGTTCAGTTTGTTCGAATTGTTTATATGTTTTATTAATCTAACGTTTTAACTATGTGGTTATTCAGCTTACAATGATTTGCCACTGCACCTTTGTTTATTATTATTATTTTTATTATTTTATATAATTTTATGCCCCTAAAATGTTCTTTAAATCTTGTTTTTATACTTCTTTTTGTTTTTCCAATAGATTTCATGGGGCAATTTTCAAATTGGATTTTATATGTTCCTGATTTTTCTACTTCTGAAATTTTATCTTTGGGGTTATTTAACAAGAATTTTAAGTTGTTTCCTGTAGAAAACTAATTTTTTTTAGTTGTTTTTAAAATAATATTTTAT
>CM061531.1:202179120-202218361 GCA_030545055.2 Neoaliturus tenellus
AAAAGTGAAACACAAGCGGAAAATGCCTCCGACATCAGTCTCCGTCGGATACAGGCCATTTGTCACTGTCATTTGATCGCGATAAAAACTTAAAGCGCTAAAAGTTCCATACATCACAAATGGAATTTTCTTCGTACTTTTCCCCTAAACATTTTAAAGTCAAACAGTAGCTTAAGGTGTAGACATAATTATCTTATACGAGGGTTATAAGTCTGTATGCACCAAACTAGTCTTCTTTGTTTTTCTTTAAACAAACTGTTTAACACTAAGACATAGAATAATAGACCTTACTATTGTTTCTTCACTTAAAAATTTAAAATTGAAAGGGAATTTTTAAAATTTTCATCGGAATTTTGTAACTTGTAATTATTCAATTTGATTAATATAACAATGTTTCAAGTAATTAAAATTTTCAATAAGTATGAATTTGGCTAAACTTTAATCACAAAACTTTAAAAATAACATGAAGTATATATATATACACATCGTATGGCTGTCATAGCCAGCTACCATCTTAAAAATAATAATAATAAATAAATAAAGATGTTCTGCAGTGCAAAGCACCTGCGTCAATACATTTAAAATAAAACTAAAATAAACATTAATGATCTCTCTATAAAGCTAAATCCAGGGCGCTAAGCCATTGCAGCCCAGCTTCACTTGCACAATGAAGGCCCATCAGCCCTTCCGGGAAAGCACTCAAAGGGCACTCATTGACTATGTGAGTCATAGTCTGGAACTCCGCTCCACAGCCGCATGACTGGTCTTCTGTCATTCCCCATTTGTACTTCCAATAATTACATCTTCCCACTCCAGTGCGGAATCGATTGAGAACAGTCCACTGCTTCTGAGGAAGATCCATACCACTTACTGCTAAGTTTGGGTCAGGAATCAAAAAGTTATTCCGACCTTGGAAAGAGTCCCAGGAAGAAGTCCAGTCGCTATGGATTGAAAAGTTTGAGTCCATCAACTGGGATGCTGTCCGCAGTGGTGGTCTTCGGGACCTCAATCTGCCCGTCTCCTGGGGGTAGGTAATCATGGATGGGTAGGTGTGGAGCAGATAAGATCTTAGTATATTCCCTATTGAGTGCATCCTTCGTCTTATTTCAGGAGAGCGATATTACACAGGACCGGGAGCCAGGGGACGGGGTTGCCATGAGTGTACCACTAATGGCTCTCATAGCCCTGTTTAGCTGGACGTCGATATCCCTGACATCCCACACTGTTCAACCACACGGGAGCACAGTACTCAGCAGTTGAGTAAACCAAGGACAAAGCAGTGGTTCGCAGAACTTGTGCATTAGCTCCCCATGTGGAGCCAGCAAGGTGATGGACAATGTTAGTCCTGGTTCTCACCTTGGCTGCTGTCTTTTGTAGGTGGCTTTTGAATGTCAGGGACCGATTTAAAGTGACCCCAGGTACTGTGGGTTTTCATTGTGCTTTAGCTCAACACCGTCAAATACAATTTTAAGCTTTTGGTGGGCCATTCTATTGTTCAAGTGGAAGCAAGAAACCTCGGTTTTTGTTGGGTTTGGATTTAGCTTCCACGCTTTAAAGTGTTCACCAAGGGACTTGAGGTCATTTGTTAGTGTTTCTTCAGATTGTTGGAATTCCTGGTGCTGATAAGCCAGAGCTATATCGTCTGCGTAAACAAACCTTGAGGAGCAAGAGTCAGGAATGTCGGCTGTATACTCATTAAACAGCAGAGGGTCGAGCACTGACCTCTGGGGCAGGCCATCCTTTAGTTGCCTAAAAACACTTTCCTTTGGTCCCAAATATACTTTAATAATCCTGTTGGAGAGCATGGAGTTGAGGAGACGCAACAGGAAAGTGCATGGAATCAGGTTGTAAAATTTGATAAGAAGGCCTTTTCTCCAGACTGTGTCATAACCTGCAGTAAGATCTAAGAAAGCAACGGAGGTTTTCAGTCTTTGCTCGAACCCATCCTCGATGAAAGAAGCAAGAACTAGAACCTTTTCACAACAGTTGCGCCTAGGTCTAAACCCAGCTTGTTCGACGGGAATGCTGGAATCGAAAACAGGGAGGATTCTGTTGTATATCAACCTCTCGAGCGGCTTATAACAGACACCAAGAAGGGCTATGGGTCGGTAACTTTCGGGCAGTTTGGATCTTTACCGGGCTTCAAGACAGCTTTATTTTAGATTTTCTAAATATACCAGGCAAGTCGTCGGTTTCCATTATGGTGATAAAAACTGCAATAAGCCACTGTCTAGCCTTTTTACCCGAGTGTTTTATAAACTCCGGGAAGATTTCATCCAAGCCTGCTGCTTTGCCAATTGGCATCGCATCAATCGCCGCATCTAGCTCATCCATAGTGAAAGGTCTAGAGACTTCCAATGGTGCTTGCCGACTTTGCTTTATTTCATTTAGCTTAAGTTCGCCTTCCTGTCCGCAGACGTACGCACGGGTTTAGACAAACAGGAGAGGCGTTTTGCAATATCACAAGGGCGAGGTTGCGAGACAGTGTTTTTGCCATTTGTTTTACCAGTGGAGTCACAACCGTTAATGAATAAGTGACTTATATTGAAACGTTTCATCCAACCCATTTCTGGTATTTCTGTAATATAATAAAAATATATAATTTTTATCATTGTACATTATTGTATTACTACGCATGGGACATCGTAAGTAAAAAACACATGTTTTTCATTGAATTCCAATATTTTTATTTTAGTGTAGAACAGTGTGGGAAAGTCAGATTTATGATCTTTTGAATAAATCGGATATCTAGTTGAAATACAAATTATAAAAAAGTGTTATAAATGTACAATCCTATGTAAAACACTCGATGATGTAGTTTTTCATTGCCAAAATGGTCGATTATTATGTACAAATAGATATGCAAATATAGTAGAAGCTACTATTCTTTTTTATTTATATTAACAATCTTTTGGACGTTAGTAATCTTGACTAAAAATTATTTTTTGTAATTTAAAAAAAAAAAATTTCATATTAGAGTACAAATACCTTTAATAGGAAAATATCCTACGAATACTTAAATAAAATACAACGAAATAGAATTTACAAGAGGGAAATCATGATCACGATAGAAAATTAATGTTAAGAAACGTTTGTGCCATTGTTTTATTGATCAAACACTCAAATCTGAGAGTAAACGTTTTTAACAATAAGATGAGTTCAATGTTGCCTGGGGATCTTGTTTACTTAGAGTGATCGTTCTTTGATCAAACATGCTTAAAAGAAGAAAAAAATCGTTTATCTTAAATGCATAATAAAATTTGTTCCTTATACAGGTACTTCTCTAGTGTGGTGATATATACTTTAAACGGCCCCCAATGAAGAAATTATCATACTTGTACCAATACCTCACGTAAATTTAATTTTCTATTTCTTACAATTTCTGTGACCAAAGCATGAAAATATTAAGATCATTAATTTGAATATTTACTAAATTAAAAATATATCATTAACATAAAAACAGTTTGATGGTATAAATAATCAATTGCATTCCACAGCTAACCTATACTTAAACATGTGAAACTGCTGACTTGAATCGCCTACTGATGCAGTTAATATAAAGTCAATTAACTCAGTGCTTTTAGTATAAACATTTATTTATTATCTATTAGGACTAACTAAAACTAGTGGTGGTATAAATGATAATTGAGGACTGAACTACGATGGAGAAATATAGTTTCTTGGTAGAAACTAGAATGTTCTTCTGCTCTGGAGAATTTATGTTGTCAATATAAATCTGTAATATTTAATTGATGTTTTACATGTGCACAATCATTTCAAATTCGGCAGTTTAAATAAGTTATCACGTGTTAATTTGAATATATTATTATAAGCAAAATTTTTCAAATCAAATTAATAACAGTTCCATGCAGTTTTAAAAACCTCTCTCTCTCTCTCTCTCTTTCTCTCTCTCTCTCTCTCTCTCTTCCTCTCTCTCTCTCTCTCTCTCTCTCTCTCTCTCTCTCTCTATATATATATATATATATATATATATATATATATATATATATATATATATATATATATATGTATATATGTATATATATATATATATATATATATATATAAAATACTTGAAGCCATTTTTTGTAAACAATACTCCTCCCTTATTTCTGGACAAAATTAAATGTTTGAGATGTAATAAAATTCGCCTCACTTCGCATTTTAGCAAAAAGGTTTTACATTTTTTTTAATTTTTATTCTGAAGCCCACGGGAAGCCCTTAAAGTTAGTTTTTTGTCAATAAGATTAAAAGGGAACAATTTATATTGAATTGCAAAATAAGACGGCTGTTAGAGATAAAACAAACAAACCCATTTTAAAAGCTGAATAGAATCAATTATTATCAAAACAATTTCATACTTAAATAGGCCTACAAGGAGTGTCTATTGTGATGTTTGAACATTTTCTTAAAATGTAGCGGGTTGAATTTGGTTGAACGTTTTATTTACTAGTGTTTGGGGGAAATAAGTTTAGTTACTTAACCCTAGAAAAAATCATTTTCCGCACAAAAATAAGTTCGGAAATTGAAATGGTTTGGTTCTATTTTTTAAATGGGTCTTATGGGTTGTCCGATTGCTATTGAAACAATAACAAATATTAAAATAGAATATTACATTTGTGTGCATGGGTTTTCAAACTGCTGTGAACTGGAAGGAAAAGGAATAAAATAAAGGTTGGTTATAGGTGTAATAACCTGTTTGTTTAATATTAATTATGCTATACAAAATGTAATGCAGAATGCTACACATATTGAAACACCTGTTTAAAAGAGACAATTTAAAAGTTTAAAAGTTTAAATTTTTAAAGTTTTTTATCTCCAGTATATTAAACAAGCTTATTACAAAAATTAATTGTATAAAGAGAAATTTTAACCAAAATACAAATGCCACATAAAACCAAAGTGGACCACACCAACAAGGATGTAGAGTATCTTAATTTTTGTGATTTCCTTATTTAAATTTTGTAATGCCATTAAAAGTTAAGTAAGTTAAAGACGATTTAGTTCTTAATAAATAGTAATGTGGACTACCTCATACAGTACTGCAAAAAACAGCAGCAGTGAATGCTGCATAACTAACTCATAAAGGGAGTTGTAATGAAATGTTGATTTTTATTCTATTGTCATTTAAGTTTTATGTTTGATGAACTATGTAGATCCCACAACTGTGAATTTATTCTAGATTTTATACAAGTGTTTCGACAGAGGCCCTAAGACAAATCGGAAAAGGAACAAGAATGTCATATTAGCTAATTTTGACCTAAAAGACATCCAACAAATCTGAACAGTATTACATTTCCAAGTTGGAGGATTAGTAATGAAGATCGATAGATGAAACACCAATATTGATTTATCAGATTTTCACTATAATTTATATAATTATTTTTATTCAATTTAACTCTATTACCACGGAGCAAGGTTTGATCACCAGGTACTCTAATAAATGAAGCGCATTGCGCTGCACGGACCCTCTGGGTCACTTGAAATTAGAGATGTTACATTTGAGCTGAGGTTAAAGTATTAAGTTTCCGTAAATGGGAGTAAAAAATATTGGTCTGATATCAGCTTGGTTCTGAATACCAAATGGAAAGCGGCACAGGCTCTCGGGTAATGACAAGACTGTAATCCCAACATTGTCACGATAAGTAATTCTCTCAGTTTGCGAATAGTCTTAGGCTAGCCTTAGGATTCACAGAGTCGTTAGAATATAAACAACATAAAAATAAAGAATTGTTGTTCGTAAACCCTCAAACTACTGTATCATATTGTCCCACATAAATATTTGTAATCTGAATTTCCATATTATAATGTTTTCAAGACTTAGTTTTTAAAGTTTACTAAGCAATGGCAATAAACAAGCAAATTTGTTCACATGATTTTGTTTAAGAACACTCGGAAAAGTATCGTCATGATAATATTCATTTTGCTCATTAAAATGTGTTAGTAAATAATTATTTTGAACAAATGGGTTTTGTAATCTTGGCATAAAAAATTCTAAATTGCAATGGTCTTGTGCTCATAGGGAGACAAACATCTACAAGTATTTTATTCAATTTCTTTGGATTCTGTGTACAATAACAGTAATGTAGTAAAACACTAGAAAAAGTTAATATCCTAAAAGATAAAATAAATGTTTTATTTGATTTACTTATTCAGAGCATGGCTTAAAAAAAGCTGGTTTCACTGAATTTCACTAAATTACTCTATTCTTTCCAATGCAAGGCTCATTTTTCTACAAATCATAATAGAAAAATAAAAGGAAAGTTTACAATGTTTCAGCTGAATTTTAAGCACTCCTAATTATTTAAATATCACCATAACAAATTAAAATTTGAATTTTGCATTGATCTTTTACGAAAAGATTATGACAAAATAAAAATGTATATACTTGATGGCTAATTCTTTTTAAAAATATTCCTCACCTCCTCCCCTTAAGACGTAATAAAATTATCATTATCAGATAATAAAAAAAAAACACTTTAAATAAAAGATCTTTTATACGGTGCGCTTTTTATAAATTTGTGTTGTTGTGTATTATAATTTTATTTTCAAGGATTAGTAGAAGCCAGAACGACACAGCATCACAAACAGCAGTTAACTCTGGAGATGAGAATAACGATCGCTCATTGGTCTAATTCATGAACACTGCGCCACTTGTGTTGTAAGGGACCTCTGTCTACATTAACTCCAGCATGTCCATCATTCTTGATGGAATTTTTAAACAGTACACATCGTTATTATTCTTTAATTTAGAACGCTGCAGAATTTTTTTCGAGGATTTTGTTTCGTAAAAACTAAAGCTGACTGAGCACGACGCGTAATATACACAATAAATTATTTATCACACTGTGTAATTTTATTGGGCTACTCTCATCCGTCAATACACGAAGACGACAAATACACATACAGACACAAACACTTAACACAAGAGCGTCCCGAAATGGAGGATTGGAGGACATTCTGGGACACTTTTGTGTCAAGTGTTTATATATGTATGTGAGTTAATCATCTTCATGTTTTGACAAGTTCCTTGGATGAA
Source organism: Neoaliturus tenellus (assembly GCA_030545055.2). Lineage (NCBI taxonomy): Eukaryota > Metazoa > Arthropoda > Insecta > Hemiptera > Cicadellidae > Neoaliturus > Neoaliturus tenellus. Next base: position 202,186,160 of record CM061531.1, read on the forward strand.
CAAAGGTGAGAGTTGCCGATAAGATAACCCATTATGAATTTAACCTCATCTAAAACATGTCGTACAAAAATAAAATTGTTTTTGTCATCGCGGTACTGGTTAAAATAATGCTTTGAGCTTTTTAAAATGGCTGTTTTAACCAAGTAATCAATTTTGAGGTTATCAGCTTTTATTTGGTATAAATATAAATACAGTATCGGAAATCCATAAAATCAATAGAAAACAATATCTTGGATGGCATAAAAATTTATAATTAGTATCGATTGTAATAGATGTTTGTGGTAAAAATTTTGAATATCGATCTTGAAATCGACACTAAGAAGAATATTTTCTGTCATCTGAAAACTAAGTATTATCTCATAATGATTATTAAAATTCACAAAGATATTCCAGAAACTTAGAATAACTTATTGAGCACTAGAATTCACTTAACAATCCTTATAGTATGTTTAAAACACTTTCCCTTGATTTTTAACATTTCTAATTTTATGTTGTAATAAAATTTTATATGTTTCTAATGTATATGTAATTCGAATAAAACGGAACATTTGAGAGATTCTTATTATATTTCTTTTGTTACGAACAAGAGATCCAACCAGAAATTTATGGGTCTCCTAAAGAATGAATCGTTTATTGATAATCCCTCTATGTAACTCACGGGAGTGGATAGTCTTGCCAATATTGCATCCTTAATCTCATCGCCCCTGTATCAATTGACGTATTTCGGCAATTGATTGCTTATTCAGCTCATTAGTATATGTAATCAATTTAATAATTTAGGAATTTTAAACACTTAGAAGGTATCATGTCTTTTACAAAAGACACAGATTTCATTCAATTCTTTCGTTTAAAAATATTATGGTTGTAAAGTGATATTGATTTATGTTCTATTAATTAGTAGCGGTTTTTACAGGAGCCTAACACATTTGACCAGGCCTTCGCAAAGAGTGTATACGACCATACACCCCAACCATACATAACCATATTACCAACTGAGAAAGTATTCTTAATATATGATAAAAACTATTACATTCCTGAAGCCCCAGGCCTAAATAAACAATGCTCAATCATGTACTCTTAAGCATACTTACTAATGTCAATACCGATATTATGAAATATGTAGTTCATCACAATGTATAGAAAACGGTTGTTTCGACGTCAGTTTCGAGTGTTAATAATAACCCATTCCTATTCAAGAGAGGAGATATCAGGTGTAGATTTTCACATAGCATTACAATAATTAGTTATGTTTCTTGACACTAGTAGCGAAATTAGTACTAATATTACTAATCCTTTGCTGTAATACGAGTAAGGTACATAGGTACATTTGTAGGTTTGCACAAGATCTCAAAAATGGCTCGAACGATTTTCTTCAAACTTTGTAAATAACTTATTTCTGGGATAACAATACTAATAATAAAGGTCTCTTGGCAGGAAAAATCGTATTTATTTATGATCTTTAATCGAAATTTAAAACTTTTACCATTGGTCTTATGGACTTAAAATTAAAATAAAGAATTAATGAAATCAACTGACTAACTGTCAAAGCGCAGACCATATTATGTTCCAGTATAGACATGCGGTTTTGCATGGCAGCCAGTTACTAAAGTATTAAAATGTATATATAATTGAGCCTTGTTTAAACTGTACTTTAAACTGCTGATTATGAATGTTTAGATAAATATAAGTCATGTAAAAGTATAAAACAACTGATAAATTTCCATAATTGCATTTGAATTTAAAAACAGAAGCATTACTAGGAACTACGAGAACAGCTGTTAACTAAGTAATCAGAATCCATGTTTTGCACATTTAACATGTGCCACATTTAAATATTATGTGTTAAATAACCGTACACCACATATAATAATACAGAATACACCAGAATTCACCAACCGTAGGCCTACATTGAAACTGTCTGAGAGGTGAGTAATTAAACCGAACGACCCCGTCTTGAACAAGAATTAAGCCTTTTTGTACTGGGCATTTTAGCGCAATGTCTGTAACTGATATTACTATAAATAACATTACTGTTTGAGAATAACGAGAAAATGTTCGGTCCCCAGAATTATGAACCAACTTTTCCTATTATTGCAGGGTTATTGGTGTTATTCCACTGAAGCAGACATCAACTGCTTTTCTAGTTACTGATTCCGGTTGGGCAAACCAACATGTTGTTCTCGCGTATACACAATTTAGCAACTATTTTTAAAGTTAAAGTAAAGCCTTTTTATTACCATTTACCACTGACATATCTGGAAAATTTACTCAATGAATTCACCGTTTTATCAGGGCCACATATAATAATTATCGTATATTCAAGGCTAATCCGTCAAAAGTGGTTCTCTGCGACAGCGCTGGCGACATGGAAGATCCATCATTCTTGGTTCATTAGGCAACACTTCCTGGCTTACATCAAGAACCACTTGTGTCATGAAATGTCAAATACGTTAAGCTTTTAAATACGATAATTATTTCAAAAAAGACAACGGTTCATATAAATTTTTCTATTGATGTTTGGGTGCAAAAAATGGCCAGAGTTTACAGCACTAACCAGCAGGTATTTTGAAGCAAGATTTTCTGTTTTCGTATACTATTTTACCATTTAACATGATTCTACTATTGTTGAGGAGAAGATTGCTCCATACCCAATCGTGTTGCCAAACTCAATCTACATCGGAAACCATTTAACTTATGGTGTTCGACTGGTCGTGAACCATAGAGCACAGATTGAATTTATAAAACGAGTTTTGTCTCCCATTTTTGTTTATTTGACTTGTATTGAAAAGATTGTTATTGCTTTGAGGATGATGCCAAATTACTTTTGTCATAAAACAACGATAAATCAAAGCAATCACAAATTTGATGTCATCTTAATGGACATAGTGTTACATATTAAAACTGTAATCTATGTGCAAATACTAGTAATAAATCTTGTAATATTTCAAATGTACATTAAGTTTAATTTGCTACATGACATGTTTTTATCATGCACTGTAAAATTTTTTTTAAATACTCGACAATACTATATATAAATGTCCAGTATTGAAGAGTCTGCAGTGCCGGCCACCTTGGATTTTGATTCCCATTAAGAATAATGTTAAATTTCAAACATCTGCTACTCTTTAATGTTATAGAAAAAGAATCACCTTTATGTAATTTTAAAGCAAGTCAATAGCTAGGGTCTATGAAATCGAAAGGTTTATATTATTGATTGTTTGAATAATAAACAACAAAGTATTCTCAACATTTTCGTTCGAAAATAGACGCGTTTTATCAGTAGTTTTATATCATAAATCGCTCTATAATCGTGATTTTTATTTCGCAGTGTCCTAGAGATAAAATTTTCTTTAAAATGACAAACAGATTGGTCTTTTTCGATCATTATCAAAAACGTAGCGGATGTTTGAAATTTAAGATTAGTCTTATAGGAATACAAATCCAAGGCGGTCGATACTGCAAACTCTTAATACGTCTTAAGCCTTATGTAAATCTTATGTATATGTTGTTCTGTTATCCTAAAACAACTTTCGAATTGGTTTGTACCAGTTGCGATGTTGATAATGCTTATATCAAACGAATATATGTGTGCCTGTGGTAAATCATTTGGCTAACCACTACAACAAATTACCCTTCCATGATGACCGACTATGTCTTAGTTACCCATGGAAACAGAACTAAAAAAATAAGTGAACAGACGGTTTGTTGGTTTTCCGATCAATGGGCATAGATGAACGCCTATTTGAGAATAAAAAGTAATTGCCAAATGAGCACGGTTCTGGGTTGTCAAATTGATGTCTAATGTGCTTATTCCCTTTCCTTTCCTTCAATATTTTATTCTACCGGGGATTTTAGGAAAGTGACAATTGGGAAAGACGTGCTTAATGGTTCGGACAGAGTCTTCTTATCCACCAGTAACATCGACAATATTTCAATATAATATTTCGGTTATGGGAAATATTACTACATATATGTGCAAAAGAAGTAAAACTGATAGGTTAAATCGAACATATTTTTAGGTCCATTTAATTATTAATAGAATCCATAGCCAACTTTTGAAGAGTATCTGACTCTGAAGTTTTTGCAAATGTTTATGTTTTTTTATAAATAATATCCCTCAGAAATTCCTCGGAAGAATTTGAATTTAAACAAATCATATCTATAAACCGTTTCAAATAATTGAAAAATCGTGATTTAAATTTTTTAAAGTCACTCAGTAAGTTTTAAAATGTTTAGGGTAGTAACGAAAACTGAACTTAAAACATGATTTTAAGCATGATAAAAATTTAGCACGAAACACTCTTTAAACACTTAAATTGAGTATTAAAATTCTATGTCTCCCTCAAACATAAAATAATTTATGACTGAATCACCATTTGGTTAAAGATCAATAATTGTAAGGATTGTCAACATGTAATTATTGCATACACTTAGTGCAATGAATACTCAAGAAGTTTTCCTTGTTGTACACGGCCGTGTTGTTGATTACACCAGAGACACGAGTGCCTAATTGGATTATCAGTGCACTTGCATTGTTGATTAACATTATCGCTACTATTGCATTTCAGGCAGCCAATTAGTATCGGTTGATTATATCTAGTTCAGTGTCCACTTGAATAGGGTCCCACCACAGATAATATTGGTACATCTATTGTGAGTAAATCTGGTTCTTATAGTTTAGGTATTCTTCTTCTAATCAAAGAACCTGTATTTTTAACTGATAAAGTAACATACCAATATAGTATATTTCGTCACTAGTCCGGTAAGTGGTCGTTATCGGTGCAAGATCGAGTTTCAAGTACGAGGCGAAGCCGAGTACTTGAATTCGATCGAGCACCGATATACCACTTTCGGACGAGTTACGAACAGTACTTTTCATCATACCACCTTTAATATATATACAGTTTGGATAAAAATTAATATATTTTAACCTATATACCCCCTCTTACGTTGTTATTTGTTTATCTTGTATTTGAACTATTTACAACTAAACAATCAGCTGTTTGACATTTATACATTGGAGTCAACGAGGTTTAAGTTACTGTAAGCAGAATAGCAGCGCTAGTGGTGTCAAACATTGGAAGTTTTTTTCCGGCCTAGTCCCGAAAACAACTGTTTCGAGGACTAGTCCCGAGAACTTTGTTTACCAACACGTTTATCCAACCCACCGGGAATCAACTAGTTTCGATCATAGCTGACCGTTCCGAAAACAACGTTTATCGCAATGGTATGATGAAAAAATATAATTTAATTAACATATTGTATGTGACCAACTTCTGAAATATCAAATACAGTTAAGATGACTCGACACAAATAGAAAAGGAGCTTTCAGCGGAGTCACGGATAAAAAAAAAAAAAAAAAAAAAAAAAAAAAAAAAAAAAAAAAAAAACACAACTACGCCATGGCAAAGAGAACACAATGATACACTACAACACTATAGGTCCTTGCGGGATCATGTTGTTCGTGGCTATATGCAGCTTGTGCATTCCATTAAAGCTGCACGTACTCCCTGGGTGGTAATAAACGAACAACCACTTTTGGCAGCTGAACTATCACACACGAGTGATCTCTCAGCTATGCCAACTGCCATACCAAACCTAAACGGCCCTTTCCAGGGCCACTTTAAACATGTAGGCTCCGTTTTGAATACACGCCATCTGAAAGTAGAGGGTTTGAGTAAATACAAGAGTGATTGACTCAGCAAGGTGCTCCTGGAAAATAACGTCGATGTACTCAAACTCTGTGCTCCCCCTGAGCAAGGGGCAACATTCCTATATTCTTATAGATTGAATATTTCATAGAGTTTATGGCGTGGTGACTTTTGTGAAGCAGGACGTAGACAAAGTTTAAATATTATATAAAATATGCAAGAACAACATATTCTTTGATGCGATAAAATTATTGTTAATGTATGCAAGCCACCTAACACCAAGTGGTCATATAAAGTTCTCCCAACTTCGAATATCCTGTGGTTTATGTGGGTGACTTTTAAAGTCCTCACACCCAGTGGCTATACTCGTCTGATGATGACAATGGAATTAGTCTTTCAAGTTGGGCTAACTTTATTAACCTCTTGGTATTAGAATTTGCACCCCCGTGAGATGTGGTCCATTACGGATTTGCGAGAGGTTCTGAAGACCTATTCCGCTCCGTGTCCAAGGACACACCACTTTTCGGCCGTCCACGGGCAACGACGGTACGAGCCACGGCCCCCGTTGGGGCACGCGCACTTGCTTCAAGCTACACAAGCACTCGTTGTTTATCGGTAACAACTGTAAACGATCTGTGAATATTCCCACAGACAGGTATCCAATGCCTGACCGCACAATTTCATTGGTATGTAGTTCTGAAGACCCCCACACTTTTCATTCAACCCTGTGGCACCCTGGGTACTCTCCAGACTTGTGCTTTTGCTCCTGTGACACGCCAGCAACACCCACACCAACATGCAGGTGGGGCCTAGGCTCATATTCACAGCATAGGCCTGCCCTAATATCAGTAGGAATAATAGTTCCACTCGTAATATTTTTTCCCTGGCCTAGGTTGAACTTCAATATAACTTAATGCAACTATCACACCTTCCCCAGGCATGACAACGGCATCATATGCATCCTTTCTGATATAAAAAACTATGATAGGTTCTCAGTTAACATGATCTATGCTGTCATCCACTAAAGTGTCAATCCAAAGTCGTTTCGGAAAAGAATACATACCAGGATTGAATCAAGAGTACGAACATCTCTACAGTGAGTTAACCAACACTGCTGATAAAGATGCCAACTCTTGGACAGAGAACTCTTGGAGAGAGAAGTGGGTGAAAACTGTTGAGAACCTAAACTTCACCCAAAGTAGTCAGGAAGCTTGGTCTCTTCTCATTCAACTCTTCACTGGTAAATCAAGTGAACAACGTGGTGTCCCAAACCTTAGCCCTCGTGATATTTCAAAGCGCCTCTCCGGTTTATCCAAACCTGTGCGCACGGCTGCAGACAGAAAAATTAATTTCTAGCTAAACAAAATAAAGAAGAAATAGCCAACATAATTGGTAGTCTCTAAACCTTTCACTTGCGATGAGCTGGAAGCGGCGATTTATTCGATGCCAATTGGCTAAGCAGCAGGCTTGATGCAATTTCTCCAGCAAGCCAGTAATTTTGGTGCAATTACTATAAAGCACACGGGTATAAATGCTAGACTGTAAAGTCTTGAATTTTCAGACGCCATATTGGAAACCGGCGACGTACCTGAGAAAATTTAGAAAATCTAAAAAATAGCTATCAAGAAATCCGGAAAAGATCCAAAACATCCTGAAGAGTTTTGTATAAGCTGCTCAAGAGGTTAATTTACAACAGAATCCTTCCTATTCTCATTGTCACAATCCTTGATTGACGATCTAGCTGGATTTAGTTGTGACCAACATCAACTGACTTGTAACAGGTTCTAGCTCTCACTTCTTTTAATGAGGGTGGGTGTAACGGAAGACTGAAACATATGTTAGTCTGTAGATCTTACTGCAGCTTATGACACTTCCTGGAGAAATTACCTTCTCATTAAATTTTACAACCTGATTTCTTGCCCTTTCTTGTTGCGTCTCCTCACCTTGATGCTCTCATCTTGATGCGTTCCATTTGGAATTCAGGGAAAGCACTTTTAGGCAACTAAAGGATGGCTGCTATAGGGCGCTCGTTCCACTGCTCTTTTTTGTGTACCTTTCCGACTTTCATGTCACTTGGTCTCTAAAGTTTTTTTATGAAGATAATATATCATTGGCAAATCGGCGCTAGAATTTTTGATGATCCTCTGTGAATACTTTAAAGCCTGGAAAATAAATAAAATTTCAACTAAAACTAGGACTCTTGCTTTCACTTAACACAATAGACTGGCCAACGAAAAGTTTAAAATCGTATTTGACGGTGTTGATATAAAGCACAACGACCACACGCAGTATCTGGGAATCACTTTATTTCGGTTCCTCGCACTCAAAAGCCACTTACAAAAGAGAGCCGCTAAGGTGCGAACACAAACTAACATTGTCCACAATCTTGCTGGCTCCACATGTGGAGCTAACGTACAAGTTCTGCGAACCACCGATTTGTTCTCGGTTTAGTCAACTGCTGAGTAATGCGCTCTCATGTGTTAAATAGTCTGTATTTCCGAGAGATCGACAATTATATAAATAGGGCCATAAGAGAAATTATTGGTACACTCGCGGTGATTCCTCTACCCTGGCTCCCGGTCCTGTGTGATATCGCTCCACGTGAATTAAGACAAAGATATGCACTGGGTAGGGAATGTATCAAAATCTTATCTGCTCTACAGTTGCACATCCAATATTACCTTCCCCAGGTGACGGGCCAATTGAGGCCCCAAAACCACCACTGCGGACAGCCTCCTAGTTAATATACAAGAAATTATCCATACATACCGAATGGACTTCCTCTTGGGACTCTTGCAAAGGTCGGTATCACTTTTTAATAGATGACCCGACCTTAGCAGTTGATGGTATGGATCTTCCTTTGAAGCAGTGAACAATACTCGATCGTTATCGAACTAGACTAGGAAGATGCAATTATTATAAATACAAATGGGGAATGACACAAGACTAGTCATGCGGCTGTGAAGCGGGGTACCAAACTATGGATCTTATGGTCACAGAGTGACCACTGAGTGCATTCCTGGAAGGGTTTACTAGTCTGCACAGTGTAAGTGAAGCTGGGATTTAATGTCTTTGCTCCCTGGACTTAGGTTTTTAAAGAGAGATTTTTTTATTGTAATGTTTAATTTTACATATATTGACGCAGGTGCTCTGAACTACAGAATGTCTTTATTTAAGAACTTGGCGGCTGGCTATTAAAGTCAGACCGTAGTACGTTCATACATTTTACACACAGAACTTCAGATTCCCCAAACATAATTTACCTTTTTACATAAAAAGATTTAACTACACAGTACAAAGACTTTTTAATAGATTGCCGGAAAGTGTAAAGGAGAAAAAAATTTACATTTTAAATACTTAATGACAAACTTGAAATTAAACACCATAGTTCCTCAAAACCAGAATCTCGCTCTATAAGAATAGTTAGATAGTTCTATAACTGTATCATGTGATAACCTAGAACATCATTTAATATAATGAAATTAAACCTTTCTCTTTATACTAAGTTATCCAGAGACTCTTGACCAATAAAAACCTTTCATTACCTTTAAGTTAACGGAAAATAAACCAGCAAACTTCAAGGTCAGACTTATGCTAAAGTCAGTAATTAAAACCAGTAAAATAAAGTAGTCGAGTTGAATTACTAACAAGTTAAGGTACTTAATTATAGGTGGCGAGCTCGGGTTTTAAAAGGTTATACAGGGTGTTCGGAAAAAACGTTTCAGGAATTCAGGAGGTTATTGTTCACATCAAAATAAGCAAAAAAGTTCCTATAAACATATGTCCTAAACTGCTTCGTTAACCCGCTAGCCGCCATTTTGTTTTTTACACAAAATAATTTGTATTTCCGTAATGAATCATTGTATTAAATTAATATTTGGCATGCACCTTCATCATAGCAATACCCATTTTCAAGAAAAAAATTATTTTTTTCCAATGTGTATTTTCAAAATGGCGGCCATTTTAAAATTTTAAACTAAAATATCTCAAAACCGGTAAATTTTATGAAAATTTTATTGGACACAAAAATGTTGACGAATTTAATTATTTAACCAATGATACCAAGTTTGTAAGGATCTGACAACAAATAACGGAGTTATTGAGATTTTTCTGCATAAAAACATTGATTTTGCATTGTAATTAATGCAAATTAAGGTAATTTTAATTGAAAAATCTCAATAACTCCGTTATTTGTTGTCAGATCCTTACAAACTTGGTACCATTGGTTAGATAATTAAATTTGTCAACTTTTTTGTGTCAAGTAAAATTTTTATAAAATTTACCCGTTTTGAGATATTTTGGTTTAAAATTTTAAAATGGCCGCCATTTTGAAAATACGCATTGGAAAAAAATAACTTTTTTCTTGAAAATGGGCATTGCTATGATGAAGGTTCATGCCAAATATTAACTTGATACAATGATCCATTACGGAAATAAAAATTTTTTAGTGTAAAAAACAAAATGGCGGCTAGCGGGTTAACGAGGCATTTTAGGACATATGTTTACAGGGACTTTTTTGCTTATTTTTATGTGGGCAATAACCTCCTGAATTCCTGAAACGTTTTTTCCGAACACCCTGTATAATTAAAAAATAGTACCTGCTTGATAACCCATTGGCCGTTTCTTCCTAACCAGTTGCCTGTACCTGGTCGGTCGGTATAGCCTGAGGTACTATTGATACAAGTTGATGGATTCAAATTAAATCAATCCATAGAGTGGTAATAGCACCCCTTAATTTCAGGAATACCGACACCTTGTCCATTCCTCTACACATAATAATCAATTTAAATATATACAAAATTCGCAAGTTAAATTGTTTAATGTGGTCACATTTATTAATAAATAGAGTCAGGTATCTAGTTATTTTATATTAGGTTCCTTTACAATTTTAATAACACATAATGCATGTTCTTATATAATAAAAAATAGAATAAGGCTATTTGGAGTTAAAAATTTGCATATAACGAAAAAATGTATCATTTAAAACATAAAATTAATAACAAGCAGCATTAATAAATCACTATGCAGATGTAAATTTTTTAGCGTAGCAACTAAACATTACGTTATTTATATTAACAAATTAATTTTTGCTAAAACATTTCTTAGTGAATATCTATAAGCAAAGCGGCACGTCCATTCCAAATTTCAACCCCGTAGGCCCTTTAGTAATTTAGAAATCTTGTGGGGTGAAACCTGAAAGAGATTTTGCAAACCTATTTCTTATTGAGCAGCTATGAATTCTTCACTAGGTCCATGCCAAATTTTGACCCCGAAAGCTCTATAATACTCAACCTTGTGTAATATTTATATTAAAAAATCACCATAAATTTCATTGAAAATTTGCTAAGTACGCTGGTCTGCTAGGACGCGGGTATTTTGCTGGGTGGCTGGAATGAATGTCATACGATGTATGCATATATATACAGGGTATCCGGAAAAAACGCTTCGGGAATTCAGGAGGTTATTGCTCACATCAAAATGAGCAAAAAGGTTTTTATAAACATGTGTCCTAAACTGTTTCATTAAGTCGCTAGCCACCATTTGGCTTTTTACACTACATAACTTTTATTTCCGTAACGGATCATTTTATTAAGTTCATATTTCGCACGAAACTTTATCACAACTGTCACCATTTTGAGAGAAAAATGTTTTTTCTCGGTGTGTATTTTCAAAATGGCAGCAATTTCAAATTTTCAAACTAAAATATCTCAAAACCGGTAAATTTTCTAAAAACTTTACAACAGACAACAAGTTGACGAATTAAATTGTCCAACCATAATACCAAGTTTATAAAGACTTGACAAAAAATTACGGAGATTGCAATTTTTCTGCAGAAAAACTTTGATTTTGCATTATAGCGCATAGAAATTAAGGTCATTAAAAACATCGCAATAATTCCGTGATTTGTTTTTAGATCCTTCTAAACTTGGTATCATTGGGTAGATAATTTAATTAGCCAATTTTTCGTCTCTTGTCAGACTTTAATAAAATTTATCTGTATTGAGATATTGCAGTTAAAAGTTTTAAGTGACCGCAATCTCGAAAATATACATTGGAAAATTTTTTTCTGTAAATGAACATTGGTTAGAAAAAGGTTCATGCCAAATATGAACCTAATACAATGATCCGTTACGGAAATTAAAATATTTAGTGGAAAAACAAAATGGTGGCTAGTGGCGTAACAAAGCATTTCAGGACATAAGTTTAAGGAAATTTTCTGCTTATTTTTGATGTGGGCAAAACCCTCCCGAATTCCTGTAAATTTTTTCCGAACACCCTGTATATCATTTTTAGGAACTGGGATAATTAAACTATGGAAAAATGTTTGGTAAAATTTGCCTAATATCTATTCTAAGCTATTTTGGCTGGTTTTATGATGAATACTTTAAAGTGTTGAAGGAGTGCGGAAAAGTGAAACACGAGCGGGAAAATGCCTCCGACATCAGTCTCCGTCGGAAACAGCACATTTGTCACTGTCATTTGATCGCGATAAAACTTAAAGCGCTTAAAGTTCCATACATCAAAAATGAAATTTTCTTCGTCCATTTCTCCTTCTTTGTCAAACTAAAAAGTTGTTCAAAGGCAATAGTTTTAGTCTTTTCATAAATTTACAATATTAATTTAAATGAACAAAAAGGACCTTCTTTTATTTTACACTACATAAAAAAATATGAAAGTTATATACAAGCTAGTTGAAAGTCATAAAGTGCATATTGAATGGATTAGTAATTTAAAAAATATGTAGTAAGTAAAATGGTGTCGGTTATAAGTAAATAAAATAGTGAATCAGTTACGTCGGTAGAAGAAATTCAACTCGATGCAGATTTAAGTTCATGGTGTCCAAATGAATAGTATCCCAAGTATTATTTTACTGCATCATTCAAGTAATTTCAAAGAGTCATAGTTTTGAGTAATAAATTCCGAAACACACAGAGATTTACATAGAGTTTATCTTAAACTTTTTAGTCTTAATTCTTAAGTTAATACAGTTTTCCTAATGTTAACTTTTTCGCTGAATAGATCAGATGAAGCCGGTGAGACGATAATAAACCGTTTTAACGTTATCTTTAAATTAATGTTACGTTTTATTAAAACTAAAATAATGAACTTTTGTAAAACTACCTTTTTTCGATTATATTACCGAAAACATTTTGAATGTCAGTTAATTAAATTTACCCATTAAAATAGTATTAAAAACAGTACTTCTAACTAGGGTTCAATTTATATTTACATATAATTTATCAACATTGTAATAGCTGAATATTAAATAATTTAAGGATAGATCAGAGTTACCAAAAATATTCTTAGTTCCCATATTAGCATTATAAACTGTTCAGTAAAATTTTCATCAAATTAGCAATGATTTTTTAGACATTATTTACTCCCCACATTTTTATCTTAAGAGCGTAATAAACGTTTTAGGTACTAAGGTGATAAGCAGAGTTTTAAACAAAAATCGCCTAAACTTTGTTTTATTGCGGGGGGAGGCGAAGGACTCAAATTATAAGGCGAACCCCGTCAATAAGCCACAGGACGGCGGTCCACAATAACTCTCTCTATAGCAACACAGACTAGAAGACAGCGCTGCCTCAAAATTATGTTATTATATTTAAAATGACAAAATCATTGGTGATAATGAAATTTCATTATTTGTGTTTGAAAATAAAAATGTTTATTTCATAAAAATAAATAACAGATATCAATGAAAGAAAGATGATTTCAAAACAAATAACCTATAAACAAGTTTTATTGCAAGAATTTGAGGAAATATTTCTTTGGGCGCATTAAAAATATTAAATGTCCGCTAGTTAAAAATTCCGTTTACTTTCCTTTATTAACCTGTAAATTTAATTTTCTTCTAAAATAAGTCGCTAAAAATACTTTTCTTGGTTATTAATTGTTACAATAGATTATTAACAAAGCATTTGTAGATGCAATAAAATAATTTAAAATCGCGAAAAAGTAATTGACAAAATCTGGATGAAAAAGTTGGTGTTGTGGTACAAAATCATCGGCAGTGCAATTAGCTCTGTAACAAACATTCTCACCGAGTGAAGAACATTCGTGAAACTGAAATTGTACTAAGATAATAAATAAAAAAAGAAAATATTCTGTATAGTCTGATAGCGTGATTTCATCTTGATTTTAATACATAAATACTGATAAAAAACTTTAATCTAATGACATCTTGCATTTGAAATCTAGTCAAATGGTTTTAGAAGGTGTTATAAAGTTAATCTGGACAATCATTTGCGATGTACTTTTTTAAGGCTAGAAAAATACCGGCTTTTTGGATTCACTACAAAAATAATATATCTGTTTTTTTAGCACAACAATAAAACACTTCCTACACGATTGAACAATCTAATTACTGAGAATAGCTTACAGAACATTTAACAATGCCCTTATGAGGCAATAGGCAAGTGACTTTTTTAAATTGCTATGTGGACGTTTAGTCGAACATCAATTTAGTTAACGATTCTATAAAATCTTAATCTTAGGGTCATTCCCTCTAAGAGGTGAGTTCCTTATCTTGAACCCAGAAGAACAACGTTGCCTATAATTCCCCAACATCTGAACTATCATACCATTGGGCGTGACTTTGGGATATGAATAACGATGATCTTTGATATTAGTGACTTTCAACACACAAAAATCATAATATACATATTTTTGCTATATTTTATTCATGTAGTAGGGAAACTCATTAGATAATAATGATTTGATTTATGCTAGATAAAACGCTTAATCCTACAAACATTTTAAAGTAAATGTAAAATTAAACACATATAGGATTAAATCACACTTGACTATGTCGATGTAATGTGTACCATTGATATAAAATAAGGCAATAAATATATTAATTTTTTAAAATAATCTGCTTTAAATAGTGCACTTTAGTGTATTTTAGGACCGGTGTCTGAATACGGTTTAACGTTTGTTTTATCAAGTTGAAATTAAGATAAAAATTTACTCAAAAGAAGTTTATTTACAAATTATTAAAAAGTATACGATATTTTTTTTATTCCCCATATAATAAAATTAGTTATGCAAGTTAAGGATTAAAGAGTCTTAAAATTAATGTGGAGGAATATAATTAACGTCGAAAATGTTTAGTGACACTGTATGGATTGCTTCACCAATTCTGATCACATCGAATTCTATGTATGCAACAAACTTTCAGGATTTCCACCTACTATGTGTTAAATTCCCTTGCCATTTGTTATATGAAACCGATGAATATCAAACCCACATCTCAGCCAAAATGTGTTCAGGCTGATATGTAATTAATGTCAGATGTAGTTGTCAGGCTTTGTGTTTAGGATTTTACTGAGCCCGCTTTTAAATCCAAAGGTTGCTAGTTCGATCTTGAAGAATTTATTAGCATTTTTATAGGGTCAATTCAGGACCATTTAGCATTTCTCGTGGTTCTGTTAATTGATCATGCATGATCAACTTGTTTAGGTCCACATTAGATAGTAGCCATATTGGGGAGGGGGTTTATACGCCACAATAAAAACGTTAAAAAGAAAAAAAAAAAATTCACAAAACTAAATCAGAAATTAATTATAATCACAATAGAAGATGTGTTTTGCAGGTTTTAGCCCAGAGGCACGATTTTCTATCCATCCGATCATCCATTACCTCCTTTCACCTGCCTGGTTTAATTTATTTGAAATTGTGACTTTGGGCCAAAACCTAGCAACACATCTACTCACATTTATATGCGTTAATCGAAACAGGTGGGTCATGGTAATTCTGTAGCTCAATTACCTAAATTCGCTAATGATCACCTTTACACAGTGAATGCCCGTTTCACCACGGTCTTGTCATGTTGGAGGCGGCGTTTGTCATTAATTGAATCTCAGACAAGGTTCCCCTGATTGGATTACTGCAGTACTTGCGTAATGTTAATTAATTATGCCTGCCGTTGTTAGAACATTTCAGTCTAGTCATTAAGCAGTGGTTGTTGATGGCTATATTTTGGTCTGTATATCGTGCTTTCCATTCAAGATACTGTATCTTTGCAATTAAAATATATTTGATTTAAATTATTGATTGTCATTGGCATACTTGAAAAATACTTATAATTTATAAAATTGTAATTAATAACAGTAAACTGATGTGGATTTCATTTAATTTATGAACTCATCCATTCATTGACTACATTCATATATCACCTTTCTTATGATTAATTTTTTACATGATCTATAAACTGAAACTTTTAATGAATTATCTCTGTATTCTAAATGTATGCGGTGAGACCGCATCATAGTTGTTCTTGCAATTGCCTACGGGGACCTGTTATGGCGAACTGCTCTTCTGCGGCTTATCGACTAGGGTATTTTAATAATCACTTACAATTTCTTTAAAATGAATGTTTAACTTATATGTTTTTAAACAACATCCAAGAGTTAGTTCAATATGTACAGTCATAAGAGACAATGTTTCTTTAAGTTAATTTTAGATTCATTGTAGCTATTTTCAGTTCAATTAACTCCATAAGCTATAATTAAGGCCATAAACTGGAAAGTAATTTAATCTAAAGGAAATAAAAAGCTATGGAAAAGTATCGTGTAAGGTATAAATGTTATACTTATTATGTTTTTATACTGTCATATGACTTTAATTTATCTTAACATTCATAATCAGCAGTATGAAGTGCGATTTAAAAAATAAAAAATAGTTGTTATCGTAGTCTCCTACAAAGTGCTTCTACTGAAATTGCTATTTTTGCAGACGATACTGCAATACTGTTTAATCATCAAGACCCTGCTCAAGCTTCAATTAACCTACAGTGAAGTTTAGATACAATCACAGATTGGTTCGGACATGGAGATTAAAAATTATCTTGGAAAACCCACATTTGGTATAAAAGACAACAACTAATTTGAAAATTAATAGAATGAATTGGCTCCTAGGATCAAAATGAAAACTAGTTTATAAAATAAATTAGTACTGTATAAAACTATTTTAAAACCAATGAGGACATATGGTGTACAGATTGGGGTTCTGCGAGTGTCTCCAACATTGAAATTATTCAAAGATATCAATCAAAATTGTTACGTAAAATCTCTAACGCACCTTGATACGTCTTTAACAGAACCTTTCATAATGACTTAAACGTAGGTACGGTAAAATAAGAAATCTCAAGATTAAGTGAAAATTAATATTGCAAAATTG
The DNA here is from genome assembly GCA_030545055.2 of Neoaliturus tenellus. Classification (NCBI taxonomy): domain Eukaryota; kingdom Metazoa; phylum Arthropoda; class Insecta; order Hemiptera; family Cicadellidae; genus Neoaliturus; species Neoaliturus tenellus. The sequence continues at coordinate 202,202,995 of CM061531.1, forward strand.
GAAGACCATCGAATCATCTGGCGCTAAACCTGCTCGACAATACCAATTTCGTCTACAGGCTAAAAAGATCTTCAATTTTGGACTTGCCTTTTAGATCTGCAAATTGAATATAAATTGTTGTTAACTTTTCGGTTAGCGGCTAGTTCATGTATCACTGTTAATTACTCTTTCTCGTATTTGATATTTACTTATTGTTCAACTTGATTTAGAACAAATTGTAAAGTTATATATATATATATATATATATATATATATATATATATATAATACACTTTATATTATAAAGTGTATTATACATATACACATTCTGTTTATATATATATATATATATATATATTATATATATATATATATATATATATATATATATATAAACAATCGTAGGGTAATACCATTTAATACTTTGAAACTGGTTGCTTTGCAAGACCACATGTTTATACTGGACACGTGGTTTGCACTTGGGTATGTGTTTGCCTAGTCAGCTGTTTTCCAATGTTAAAACTTTTATAATTTTAATAAATGCAGAAATGCATCAAGCTGCAGGGTCAGAACTGATACTGGTAGAAAAGCAATCTCGTGCTTTGGTCCCCGGGAGTATGGTGCCCTACCATCTGAGCTAAAAGTTGTATTGAAAAACAAAGTATTGGGAAATTTGAATGCCGATAAACAAATAAATATTTATCTATCAAAGAAAAATTTATTAGCAATCATTATAAAATTTCGTTAAAAAATAGTTGTTTTTTTTCGAAATAAAAAAGTACCAGGAAAAAAGAAAAGAGAAGGTCAAACTCCATAACCCATAAAAACCAAGTAATTTTCATGCTAACCTTTATGATATGTTTTACCTATTTCGTTGATTTATACCATTCCAGTTAGACAGCTTGATTTATTAAAACAATACTTTAATTAGTTTGGTTTATAGCCTACGACAATAATGCTTGCAACACAGACAAACTGTTGCTAATGGTACGTTCTTCTTATTTCCAAACAAAACGCTTAAACCAGCAGTTAGATTCTCGCTTAACAATAGGTCCAACATAATAAATCAATGAGAATGGTATTTTAAACATGAATAATTATTTCTCAACTTTAACCAACTTTCCGTATCTTAACACGTTATTTATAACAATGAAGAGAAATTAAGTAATAATTGGAAATTAAATTGTATATGACACCTACACAGTTAAAATCCACATTAGTGTTAAAATCCAACACTGACCGATTTTACCGTTTCCCAAGTGATCTAATCAACGCGCGAAATCGAACATCGATCCATTGCGCTATTGGCGCGAACAATTTGTTAGCGGGTCCTTCCCGCAGCTGTTTATTGTATTTATATTTTACCTTAATGAGTATTCATGACAGCAACAACTACACGCACAGTTACGAACCTGCGAAATTGGATATTATACATATTTATAATAAATAATGATTCGGATATTTTTAGTTATCGTTTTTTACTCATTGCATTTAAACAATTTTCTTGAAAGTAGAAAAAATGTAAAACCTAATAAAGCCTTGTTAATTTTTTCAGTAAAAAGAAGCATTTATTGAATAATTAAAATATATGTAACTCCAAATTTTAACCGTAACATAGCAAAATATTGTTGCCTAAACCAAATCTCGTATGTCGTTTAATTTTAGTGGTCATTAGTGGAAGAAAAGCACAAATTCAACATAATCAGTATTTAAACTACATAGCACATCTACTGACATCTCCTATGGTATTCTCTCAGCTATATTTATTCAAACAACTGGCACAATAGCAGTACAATAGAAAAATGACAATAAATACGAATGCATTTGCTTGTTTACATGGCTCTGAAGTACCCCATTTTTATCACCGTCAAGGGGGGGGGGGGTTGACAGTAAACAATAATTTAGGTATTATGACTATTAATTGACATATCAAGTCCTCAATTCAACGATGTACCTTCCCAGAGCATTTAAATGTAGTGGGCCTCTTGACAACAATACATCCATGCAATTAATCTTATGTCATGTAATTTAACCTTAGTTGTAAGGCTAATATCGAAATCAGAAAGAAATTATTTACGTTACATACTATGCTTTTACCTACTAAATCGTATATTACACCTCAGAGATACATTTATCACACATTTTTGTGTGACTGATTCGATGTAATGAATGCAACATGACAAAAAGTGCACACAGCCATTTTTGACAAATAAGCTGTTTTTTGTAAACAGCTGTTTCTGAAAATTTGTTAATCCTAGAAAGAGTCAGCCATTATTTTCAGTTTAATATGGCAACTTAATAAATAATTTTTTATATTAATCATTTATCTATTTATCAAGAATTTATGGTCAAGACGTTATGCTATAAATAAAAGAAAAAGCTCTCTGTAGAGTAGTAGAAGTCAAATATAAGTTTACATTTCCCGTTGAAATAGTTAAAATTTAAATGATGTCGAAACATTACTTGTTAATTTGAAGTTTTCAGGACTAACTGAGGTCCAGATATCTAAGCAATTAACCTCGGCAAAATGTTAGCTGTAAATAATGGAGTTAACTAATTCAGTTTGTGTGTTATAACGCGTATCGCTATGGAAGTCGTCAAGCCGTACCAGTGTATGAAATATGGAGTTGAGCCTCAAGTAAAAATAAATGTAAAGAAGGAATGAATAAAATTGTATATCGTTGTGTTCAAGAATTTTTTGGAGTCCTTACAGTCTTTTTCTCAACACATTCCAACTACATCAATTACAGTAAATATTAATTCCTGATGAACATGAAATTAGTGTAACACTCTCAACTTAATATTTATAGCAAATAAAAACAAAAATTTAAGATTTCAATGTTAATTATGAATAATATATTAAATGTGGTGTCTTTTAATAATATTTGTACCATTCAGACCCGGGTATATTAAGATTTTACAATTTACTTTTTTATATTGATTATACAGGGTTATTAAAAATAAATGGTGCCAAACTAAAGTTGATTCATTTATGGACAAAGAGTAATAAAATCGTGAAAATTGCTAAAACTATTTTTTACATTAACGAGTATTAAAAATTATTTAAATTAAGAAAAGATCAAATACGCACTGCAAATGCCAGATATTATTGTGTGTAATGGCACAATGTAATAGAACACAAGATTTTGAATATCTTCTATTAGCTGGGGGATGAGCCCATACGGCCAATGTTTTATAAATAAGCGACCTTTTCTGTCTCTGGTGTACACCTTTGATTGTCAGTTTACTATCACGATATATGTTAAAGTAAACTTAGAAATCTTTCCTTTCCAGCGAAAAAGAAGCATTTTATTTTTGTACAATTCTTTTTAATAACTCTGTATTATAAACAAATAAATATTTGGTCTTAAATGTTTTTTGTGGAAGTTGAATCCCTAATTACATTCTGCTGTCATTAATGCACTAAACACATCATGAATCGGCCATATTGTTGGTTTGTCAAATTTTTTGCCGTTTATTGTTAATCTCAAGCTAATACTTATATTGTCGGTTAGTAATGGCTTAGTAGCAATATTTATATTAACTTGTACCGTCGTGATCCAAAACAATACCTTAGTATTGATTATGACCTATAGTACCTATAGTATGATAGATACTATAGTACCTATAGTATTGATTATGACGTTACAGGTAGTTTAAACCTTTTATTTCACATAAAATTGCCAAAATCTATATATTAATAGGCAATCATGTTTCTTTTCCTCCTTTTTTCTCAGCTCGTGTGCATCGTAGGAGAAATCCACGCATACCGTTAGAAAGGGAATAGTACTGTAGATGAGCAGAATCCCATTTGAATTCACATTGTACTCCAGGGCTACGCCCCACAGGCATTCAAATTTCAATGTTAACCTTATGGAGGAAGGATAATTGATTGAATCATTAGACAGCTGTTGTAAAAACAATTGCTAGAAAAATAGGAAGAACAGATGTTTCAGTTATAAAATGTTTTTAAGCTTTTTGAGTCCAACTCAACTAAAATTTTGATCGAATTTCGATCAGGAGGCAATCTTTAGTTAAAATAAATTTGTTTCAAAAGGCTGTTATTTTTACAGTCCTTGGTGAGTGCTAGAATTGTATACCTTACAGATCGCAGGGGCATTACACTTTTGCACGCCGCTCTGCTCACAGCTGTGTTGACGTATCACACTTGAAGGCCGGCCATAAGCGTCTTACTGACGATTTTTGACCGAACATAGCTTATAGCTTTTCGTCACTGGAAGCGACCCTTGACTAAAGAAAAAATACAAATACAAATTCAAATTCGTTTATTTCCATAACACATACAATTGATAATTACAATGCACAATATTTTAATATAACTAAACAATAATGTCTACTAAATAAAATATTAAATAATTGAAATAGTGCCTACATAGGCAAAACGCCTGTGCGTAGGCACGAGCCGCTATAAAAATGTCAATCATATTATTATTTTTTACTTGTATTATTATTATTATTATTTTTTTAGAACGAGGCACGGTATTTTTGTAAAAATTGCACAAAACAGCTAATGGTAATGGAGCATATTTCAGTTTAATAGTAAAATTATTGTAATTGTGCACACAATAATAACTAACTACGGTGACTGGCACGCGACGACGACCGTTGGGCTGAGTCCAGTCTTACCAGTTATGGTGAAAGTCCTGTGCAATTGTTGAAGGTTGAAGGCATACAATTGCACTTGTTGTAAATAAATTTAAATATGTAAATAAAAACCATAGTTAAAAAGTAAAACGAAATAGGATTTATTTCCTTTTAATTGTCCTTTAAAAACACTACAAAAACTTTGTTGATGCCAACAAATTCTTTAAACATATATTAAAACATATCTATACGCCAAGAAAACCCATTGACTTGGAATTCAGCTCCCTAAATTTTCATTTAAACAATGTTTTCAAGACAGTGCATAGTTTACTCAAACAATAATCTTATTAAATGCTACTTGAAGATTTAAATATATTTCTTCTTATACGATACATTAATACCATTGAAAAAGTCCAATACAAATACGTAAATGGTATAATTTTATAATTATGTTACATAAAAATGCATTTAAATATTATTTTATCGTATAAATTTCCTTTAAATTTTATAATAATTGGAAAGCATTCAACATAACCTGATTTTTTTTAAGGATCCTAAGAAATAATAAACTAGTATTCCTCCAATTGAATAAATACGCAGTTGGAATGTTCTAACATAAGGAACTGGATTATAAATTTTACGGAACGTCGATTCCTGCCGTTCATGTCGAAGGGAAATTTACTTATACACTACAGAACATTTTAATAGATTGGATTTATTGTTGTTCAATGAAAAATTTTACTTTTAAATTGATTGAACATAAAAATAAACGACAATTGTATTGTTTATTTATTTAAGTAACTCTTATTCTAAATTTTATAAACACAATACGATAAACTTAGGTTAACAAGTTAATGTAGAAAAGTAGTTTAGTAATTTCGACTGTAATCGTTTGTGCAATAAAAATTCACAGCTTAAACTTTTAAATAAACGTTAAAACCCCTTTATTCTAAATAACCTGATCTAAGTAGTGTTTTCCATAAATAAAACTACAGGGTTAGGCAAAAGTCTGGATACCCCCAGTTAACTTTTTAACGCGTTGCAGTAGGAAAACCAAACTCGGCACATGTTTACAACATCAAAAACTGCACTTTTTCATCAACTACACAACTTTGCCCCTGCCCCCAAAATGGGGTATTTTGGGGGCAGCCCCAAATTTTCAAATGTAAACCCCTATCGAGTGACCCCTCATTTTAAACGGTTTATCAAGAGAAATTAAATGGCGCAAACCGGAGGTCGATATCTCACCCCTAACCAAAATGGCAGCCATTTCAAAATTTGACATGGGCAAGCAAGTATAAGTATGGACACCCCCAATTAATTTTTAACACGTTGCAGTAGGAAAACCAAACTCGGCACATGTTTACAACATCAATAACTGCACTTTTTCATCAACTACACAACTTTGCCCCTGCCCCCAAAATGGGGTATTTTGGGGGCAGCCCCAAATTTTCAAATGTAAACCCCTATTGAGTGACCCCTCATTTTAAACGGTTTATCAAGAGAAATTGAATGGCACAAACCGGATGTCGATATCTCATCTCTAACCAAAATGGCAGCCATTTTAAAATTCGAGAAAGGTAAATTGACTTTACATTAAATCAGAAAATAGCTTTTTTAGAATCGAGAATATCTGGAATTATTTTAGAATTGAACCTACTAGTTCATTTCTGCTATTAGGTTCAATTCTAAAATAATTCAAGAAATTATAAATTCCAAAAAGCTATTTTCCGATTTAATTTTAACAAATGTAAATTTACCCTTCTCGAATTTTAAAATGGCTGCCATTTTGGTTAGAGATGAGATATCGACATCCGATTTGTGCCATTCAATTTCTCTTGATAAACCGTTTAAAATGAGGGGTCACTCGATAGGGGTTTACATTTGAAAATTTGGGGCTGCCCCCAAAATACCCCATTTTGGGGGCAGGGGCAAAGTTGTGTAGTTGATGAAAAAGTGCAGTTTTTGATGTTGTAAACATGTGCCGAGTTTGGTTTTCCTACTGCAACGTGTTAAAAAATTAATTGGGGGTGTCCATACTTATACTTGCTTGCCCATGTCAAATTTTGAAATGGCTGCCATTTTGGTTAGGGGTGAGATATCGACCTCCGGTTTGCGCCATTTAATTTCTCTTGATAAACCGTTTAAAATGAGGGGTCACTCGATAGGGTTTACTTTTGAAAATTTGGGGCTGCCCCCAAAATACCCCATTTTGGGGGCAGGGGCAAAATTGTGTAGTTGATGAAAAAGTGCCGTTTTTGATTTTGTAAACATGTGCCGAGTTTGGTTTTCCTACTGCAACGCGTTAAAAAGTTAAATGGGGGTATCCAGACTTTTGCCTAACCCTGTATTTTGAATTTTACATAATTTAAATAATTTTTATAATGAATTTTGAAGCAAAGAAAATTTATGTGTAATATAGAAATCCGCTGGATGCTGCAGTAAAATCGATAAGTCTCCGGTAATCTTTACGCCGTACAGCCTGCCTATGTTCCAGTGGCATGATAGGTATGATAATAAAGGTTTAAAGATTTTGTTGGCACCGAGTGAGATGTTGTGTTGTGCTTTAAAGTTTATTGAAGACTATGCAACTATTTTTCATTTAATATTATTAGTAGGGATTTTACGGTCCCATAAATCTAGAAAATGACGTACTTATAACAGATTCTGTTATAATTTGCTGTAGTATAAAGGTTCACATCTAATGATGATAATGAATGCTGGCTGTACCTGCTCTCGTCAGTGAAATCGATTTAGTATGAGAACTATACAATTCCTTGTATTTGGTGCTGTATTTTGAATCTGACAAGGTTCGCTTCCAATGATGAAAAGCAAAAAGCCCTATTGGACAACAATCGTCAATAAGACGCTTATGGCCGGCCTTTAAGTGATACGTCAACAAAGCGGAGGGTAGATCGCTTGTATCACTGTGTAATGCCCCTGCGATGTGTAAGATATACGAGAATTGAGAAATGTTTATTCCGTGGAAGATATACATGTACGAAAAAAGTAAAATTAGTAAAAATTATACCTGCTTAAGTTTTTAACTAATAATTACTTAAGTTTTTTACGGCATGATAACTGAGCAAATATATAATAATAGTGCAAATTTATTATAATGTAAAACTTTATGTACAGTTAAATTGCTAAATAGTGACATTTTTTTTATTAAATGCAATTTATTCTATTTATTTATTTCATAGTATACAGTGTTTAAAGATATTACGTTATCATGAGATATTTTATTTTACGGATGAATTAAAAAATTGTTATTTTCTTTAAGTGATAGGAGACTAGAGGACGTGTATTTAATGTTCTTACAAGAACCACTAATTAATCTTGATAACAGGTCCGAAAGTGATTAAATCTATTAAACTCTAGGTTTGATCTCTTTAATTAATTGTGGTGTAAGGAAAAGGGCTAAAATTAGTGAAATAAAATCCTATATAAATACAATCGGAAATGATTTTCTATGTTGTCAACAAATCGTTTTTAAATTAAACGACTGATTTTATTTCTATTTCTAGTAAATTTAATTCTATATGATAACCTGAAATAAAGCAGAGTCCTCCTGTGTGTTGGTCAACTTACGGCAAAATTAAAAGGTGCTAAGCTACGAAATTTTCTGGGAATGTCCATTTTGGATACTGAAGATGTATTGACAATCGGTCCGATGTCAATCATCTAACACTGCATTTCGTGCGACATAAAAAATAAAAAATTCTAGTTATAATAAAATAAAAACCGCATTTTCACACTTTTCTTTCTATTTTTTATGTTATTGCGTTAATGTTTTAACTTAATGAATAATTCACTTAGGATCGCTTTATAAAATTCACTATAAACCTAAACTTATGAGTAGTTAAGCCGCGCTCTTCAGAACCCAACATGGGCTCTTATGGGGAAATAAATTCCAGGTAATTTTACCGTGGTCTATGCATTTAACCTAACATTATACTGTAGTGAATGACTATTTTATTGGTAAAAAAGTACCAGTGGACTGCTCAGGAATCGAACACGGGACCTAAAGTTGGTAATTATTATGCTTTACCATCTGAGCTATAAAGGTATTGTTAATAAACTATATAATTGTGCCTAATAGCGAGAGCGGTGCTGGACATCTAGCCGGCGTCTATTTCCGTCCCATTCCCCTCATCCCATGCAGTGATTGCGCGGTGCTCGTAAATTATGGTGTGTCGCCAGATTTAGATGCAGTTATAACGCACTTCCTTGCTTACGTGTCCCAATGGGCTACGTGACTATTACGCAATATCTGGTGACTCATATGCCCATCCTATAGTTCTGGACTAACAGAATATCGTTTGCATTGCCAAATAAGGTGATGTCTAAATATATTGCTTTCCCTCTCTATAATAACCGTTTGCTCCCCGGCGCATTGTGTGTTGGGTCTATGTAGTGATCGGACGTCCCGTTGGTGATCTTCTGAATTATTGTTTGCGTATTAGTATCCTTTATTTTAACTGTGAGTGAGCGTGTATGTGTATGGGTAAGAGTGTTTATTGTATATAGGATATAATTATTTGTTTTTTATCGTTATTGGTCACCTTACATACGGACTCTAGGCTCCTATGGGCCGCGCGCTTTAAAATATTGGAGCAAAAAATATTTATCTATTAACATAAGCTTTTTAATTGGACTATAAATCTGTATCATTAGTATTTTTTTTAGCTGTGGTAAGACGTGTTGCTCTTGCGTAATATAACTTCAAATTTTTACTGTAATCTTATTCTAACAATATATTAGTGAAGAAACAGAGTGAACCTCTATAAAACTAGAGTTGTCAGGTCTATGCTTTCTTATAGGCGTAGGATTGTTAGGCGTATTTTTAATAGAGTAACATAACCTCATATTTATTTATTATTAGTATTTTTATCCATCAAAGTATTAGTGAGAGTAAATCCAGACTGAGCCCCCTTGAGTACCTATAAAACCAGGGCTATCGGCTATATTGCTTCAGTGTATTTCCAGACGTAGTACTAGGGACGTGCCGGTCTTGCGTAACATAATCTTACACTACACTTGCACTCTAGTAATTTATTAGTAAAATTACAGTATACAGGGGGCCCGCTGAGCCCCTATAAAACCAGAGCTATCAGCTCTATTGCTTCAGTGTCTTTTCAGACGTGGTACTGTACAGATGTGCCGGTCTTGTGTAACATAACCTCACTTTTGATTGTACTTTTACTGTACATATAGTAATACCAGAGTGGTCCCTTAGTGATTTTCTATAAAGTTATAGTTATCAGCTCTATTGCTTTAGTCTCAGACGTGGTACTGTACAGACGTGCCGGTCTTGCGTAACATAATCTTACACTACACTTGCACTCTAGCTATATATATTAGTAAATTCAGAGTGATTCCCTAGTGAGCCTCTATAAAACCAGAGCTATCAGCTTTATTTCTTTAGTGTCTTTCCAGACGTGGTACTGTACAGACGTGTTGCACTAGCATAACATAACCTCACTTTTTTGCATTACTTATCTATCTATATACTAGTGAGAGTGATACCGAGTGAGTCCCTAGTGAGCCTCTATAAAACCAGAGCTATCAGCTCTATTTCTTTAGTGTCTTTCCAGACGTGGTACTGTACAGACGTGTTGCACTAGCATAACATAACCTCACTTTTTGCATTACTTATCTATCTATATACTAGTGAGAGTGATACCGAGTGAGTCCCTAGTGAGCCTCTATAAAACCAGAGCTATCAGCTCTATTTCTTTAGTGTCTTTCCAGGCGTGGTATTGTACAGACGTGTTGCACTAGCATAACATAACCTCACTTTTTTGTATTACTTATCTATCTATATACTAGTGAGAGTGATACAGAGTGAGTAATTAGTGAGACGCTATAAAGTCATATGATCAGCTCTATTGCTTTAGTTTGGTATTAGGCGTGGTACTGTAAGACGTACCGGTCTTAAGTAACATAACCTCACTTTTTACTGCACTTTTACTGTAAAAGTATATTAGTAATACTAGAGTGGTCCCTTAGTGAAGGCACTGTACAAGCGTGTTGGTAACATAACCTCACTTTTTTGCATTACTTATCTATATATATGTATACTAGTGAGAGTGATACAGAGTGAGTCCCTAGTGTCCCTCCATAAAACCAGAGCTATTAGCTCTATTGCTTCAGTGTCTTTTCAGACGTGGTACTGTACAGACGTGGCGATCTTGTGTAAAATAACCCTACTTTTTATTGTACTGTACAAATATATTAGTAAAACTTGAGTGAGTGCCTAGTGTCCCTCTAGTGAGCCCTTATAAATCTAGAGTCATTAACTGTATTGCTTTAGTTTGGTTTAAGGCGCGGTACTGTTTGTACGTATCCCTGTGTAACATAACCTCACTTTTTATTATAGATTGTATTTTCTCTTTATAATTAAGTAAGCTTAGTATTTTTATAAAAATGGAGTCATCTTCTATAGTAGACTCTCCAAATATTACTGAGCCGATCCATTTTATTAGTGAAGACCGGACGTACATAAAAAAAATCAGGTTGTATGGTCTTAAAACTATTTTTAAGTTTACAAACCCCCCAGCCGGAACGTCAGAATTTGAATGGCTTAGGCAAGGTTTTGCTAAAATTGTTGAGAAGGCAAAATCCGAGTGTAATCCCTCTGATTATCTTGGGTTTACATTAGATAGCATAAATTTAAAAACAAAAGAGTCGGGGTATGTAGTTCCACGTCCAGCCTCTGAAGTTAACAGTGACGTATTGTGGAGTATTTTTGGAGGAATAGTCCAGTCAAACTCTGAAACTATTAAATCAACTGATACATTTAGAGTTGATGTGGTAAGAGTTAATGTGCCTGTAGGTCGTGGTAGAAAACGCCCTGGATTCTATAACACCTTCGAAGAAGAGTGTAAGGCGAGGAAGGGAATTATTGTCATAAAAAATAAAGATAATTTATGTCTCCCCAGGGCTTTGGTAGTGGCAAAAGCGTATGCAAAAATGACCCCCAATTGAATCTTATTCGAATGGATAAAGGCCTTAGACAAACCCGTAAAGCTAAAAAATTAATTGCAAAGGCGAGGGTAGAGATCCCAGAGGAAGGAGCGGGCATTCCTGAGCTTGAGAAGCTTCAAGCCCATCTTAAAAAGTACAGAATAACTGTTTACAACTACAACTCGAAAGGCCGTGATGTATACTTTTCTGGTGGCAGTGAAGATGCTAAACTTAAAATTAACTTGCTTTTTCATAATGGTCACTATAACGTAATTACTAGTCTCACAGCTGCTTTTGTTTGTAATTATTACTGTGAAGCGTGCCATTCCCCTTACAACAAAAAGTGTGACCATCGTTGCTCAAACAAATGCTCTTCCTGTCATTCTATATCTCCTCCATGTAAGCTTGAACATGGTGGCCTTAGCTGCCGATTTTGTGGTCGCCACTTTAAAAATGAGCAGTGTTTGATAGCTCATCGTGGACAAGTTTGTAAATCTATTAAATTTTGCCATGATTGCCACAAAATGGTCTTTCCAACTAAACGTAAGTCAATCCACGTATGTGGTGAAGTCTTTTGTAGTACTTGCAAAGACTATAAACCGGCTGACCATCAGTGTTTCATGCATGTAGATAAGCAAAGCCCTAAAGACCGCGATTTTTTGTTTATATTCTTTGACTTGGAGACTCGCCAAGATGAGTCATTGCCTTTTGATAGTGAAGCTAAAGTTCATAAAGTAAACTTGTGCGTGTCCCAGCAGTATTGCTTTAAGTGCATCAAAGGAAGTGAATGTGACACTTGTTCGGAACGGCAAAATATATTTAAAGAAGACCCTGTCAAACAGTTTATGGACTATGTCATGCAGGTGAGGAAAACTTTTAAGACTGTATGTGTGATTGCCCATAATGGACAGGGCTTTGACTTTCAGTTTATCTTAAAGTACCTGATGGAAAAAACAAAATTTGTCCCAAACGTTACTTCTCGGGGACTAAAGCAATCCTGATTGAAGTAGATAATGTAAGGTTTATCGATTCACTTAGCTACTTCCCCATGTCACTCTCTGCACTCCCTAAAGCGTTTGACCTGCCTCCAGAGAAAAAGAAAGGATACTTTCCACATCTTTTTAACACATTGGCGAATCAAAATTATGTAGGTCCTATGCCAGCCAAGGAGTATTACTGTCCAGACTCTATGTTCGAAGAGTCCCACTCAGCTTTTGAAAAGTGGTATGATGAGCGAGTAGCAGAAGATTACAAATTTGACTTTCAAAAGGAGATCTTAGAATATTGCATTTCAGATGTCGAGATTTTGGCCCAAGCCTGTATTAAATTTAGAGCCTTACTTCTTGAGCAATGCAACGTGGACCCATTCCTTGAAGCGATAACTATAGCCAGTGCATGCAACTTAGCTTTCCGTAGAAATTTTCTGAAGCCTGATACGATTGGCTTGATTCCAAAAGATGGATATCGTTTTTCCGACACTCAATCAGCTGCTGCATTGCAGTGTTGACGTGGGAGGAAGAGAAACGTGGAATTAAGATTCAGCATGCAGGCCGAGGCAAAGAAGCCAAAATTAATGGGCTAAAAGTAGACGGGTTTGATGGAGAGAACATCTATGAATTCCACGGATGCTATTGGCATGGCTGTCCCAAATGCTACCCATACAGAAGGGAAGAACCTTTGAAGGAGGATCCGTCTGACACTCTTCACATTAGATATGAGAGAACAAAATCTAAAATTGATAAACTTTTTGACTATAATATTGTAGAAATGTGGGAATGCGAGTTTAGCAGGCTGAAGAAGGAAAAGAAGCTAGATCATCTTAATAAGCTACCAATTTTAAACAATCTTCCACTCAACCCAAGAGATTCGTTCTTTGGAGGCAGGACAGGCAATGCTATAGCCTATCACAAATGTGAGGAGGGTGAAACGATTCAGTACGTAGACGTTTGCTCTTTGTACCCTTATGTAAATAAATACTGCAAATATCCCATTGGCCATCCAAAAATTTATATAGGTAATGAGGAGTCCAGAGCACGCGGCCTCGACGTCGACGGATTGTTGAAATGCAAGATACTACCACCTTGGGATCTCTACCATCCTGTACTCCCCGCTAAAATGAACAATAAATTAATGTTCGTGTTATGTCGCACCTGCGGGGAAACCTTAAATCAGAGTGATTGCCTACATGAGAGCGAGGAAAGGGCTATAGTGGGGACGTGGACAATGGATGAGGTACGTAAGGCTGTAGAGAAAGGTTATACCATCCTAGACATGTACGAGTTATGGGAATACCAAGTGGCCACATATGAAAACGGGGGAATGTTCACGGATCTCATAAATAAATTTTTAAAAATGAAACAAGAGGCATCAGGGTTCCCCTCTTGGTGTAAGACTGAACAAGACCAAGACCAGTATATCATGGAGTATTTCAAACATGAAGGAGTTCAACTTGAGAAAGTCAAAATTGCGAAGAATGCTGGGCTTCGATCAGTTGCTAAATTAATGTTGAACTCATTTTGGGGTAAATTCGGGCAAAGGGAAAATATGACTAAAACTTCAATTGTACGGGATTCTAAGGAATTCTTCAGATTGTTAACCCAGGCTGGAGGACAAGTAAATTTAATACAAATCATAAACGAAGAAGTTCTCCTTGTAAATTGGCAAATGGCTGACGAGGCTAATGAACCTTTGAGGACCGTGAATGTAGTAATCGCAGCTTACACCACTGCCCACGCAAGGTTAAAGTTGTATGAACATCTAGATGCACTTGGTGCTCAAGTGTTATACTACGACACGGACAGCTGCGTTTATTACTTCCGGGACGGCCTGTATAGAGTAAACACTGGTGATTACCTTGGGGAAATGACAGACGAACTTGCCAAGGACTATGGCCCAGGTTCCTACATCATAGAGTTTGTGTCTGGAGGCCCTAAAACCTACGCCTACCTTGTGTATTCCACAAACCAAAATAAACTAGTCTCTGTCTGTAAGATCAAGGGACTAACCTTAAATTTTAAGACGTCAAAAGATGTCAACTTTGATACATTGAAAGCAATGGTTCTCAACGAAGCCGCTCAAGTACTGGAAATCAAAGAGAGCCGAATCAGAAGAACAAAAACCCGAGACATTGTTACAGTAGATGAAGTCAAACAGTTTAAAATTACCGGAGCAAAGAGAAAATTGAACGATGATTATGATACTGTACCATATGGTTACAAAATCCAGAGAACCATGTGAACTAGCACACATACACCAGTGCTCTATGGATGTCTATGGTCCTCACTAGCTCGTTTGATCATTCTCCTCCCAACTCTCGTACGGATCGGACGTGTTTTGAGCTGCATTCCTCTTATTGATTAATCAGACAAACATGGCGGTATTTCTGAAATTTTTGTCAAAGAGAAAGATAAATGAAAATGCAAAATTTTGCATTACTTCTTTTGAGTATAAGTTTTTTCTTACAGGTTCGATAGAGACATGCGAATGGCCTCTAATATTTTCAGAGCATATAGTTGATCAAATTACGGAAAATGCTCCTTCAAACGCTCATATTGGCATAACAATAAAACTAGGAAAAGATTCAGGTCATATACCATTCATGCCTCTGGTTAAATTGACTCCAACAGTTTTCGATGAATATTTTGAAAAAATATTTTGTGGAGTCGAAGAGCTATCGGGTACTTTAAATGTAGAAGTGTCACTTGTTGCAATTCCGAGTTGTTACATCAAATAGATGTTTAAATGTATAAATAGACTTTGCAGAGTAATTAGCCAGCAATATTGTATATACTAGTCTTTTCTAATGTAGTAATCG
>CM061531.1:202218461-202248934 GCA_030545055.2 Neoaliturus tenellus
TCAAATGTCACATGTTTCTTCAAGTACGATGTTTTGACTCCTTTTGCTTTCTTGACTGTCGGTGTGTTGTTCTCGTTGTACATTTTAAATGAATACAATTTTGCCATCAGTGCCACTATTTCTTCTAAAGGCATTCCATTTGCTTCATCTTTAAATTTTCCGATTACTTTTTTATTCTTTTCATTGTAATTTGGATGGTTCTTCGGATAGTCAGAGAAGTCAAAATCGTCTTTGTATGGGAAACTCCTTAGGTCTTCATACATGTCCAAAGTCTTTATCCAGTAGATAAACGCGTCGGTATCCATGTATGCAACTCCAATGTTGTCTCTTCCGTAGTGTTTAACCATTTTGTTGTAATGGAAATCATACATTAGAGTTTTACTTATATCCAAAATCGACATTCCAATGTATAACGGACGATCCATCACTATTGTTGTTTTCTTCATACTGACGGCAACTAGATCTTCGTTTATAATCATGGATGTTCCAAAATTTGGTTTTTGCACTAATTTTTCCAATTTCTTAGGATCACTTACTAATTTAACAATCTTGTGTTTTCTTTTGTTTTCTAAGGTCTTCCCGAAGATGGCGTTGTTCATCAATTTGTAAAAGTCCTTTTCAAATGCTGATGTTGCTGCTGCTCTTCTTGTAGTGTTGGAATCAATATATGGTTTCAACCAACAAGACTGGGTGAATTCAATTGCTCTATGAATTCTCACTACACGTAGACCCAATTCAAGAGCTTGTTGAACTACCCAGTAGTGAGCCACATACCGATCTTTATTCTCCAACGTCATCATCAATTTTGGCCATCTTCCTGTCGGTGAAACTTCAGTCTTGGCTAGGAGAGGCAAGTCGTAGTGATGGTCATGAAGGTGCTCCGGATATTCGAAATCACAGTCCAAAATATAGCCTTTTGGACCATTCTTTGGAATCTGTGAGATGTCACCGATGGTGGCCGGGTCGATCCATTTGAAGTCAGCGTAGGGAAGCGGATTCGACATTGCCCAACCATAAAGGTTGTTTGCGTCAAAGTAGCCAATGTAGACCGATGGTTGTCTCTCGTCGAAGCCTGGATGTACTTGTTGTTAGCTTTGACATGACGTGTTACAGCTTGTGTCAAACCGCCCCGTACACCAGATTCTATCATGAGCACCATATCAATATCTGTTAAAAGTTCCAATCGACAGTTGGTTGACTTTAGCATAGCTTGCCATGCTAATCCTGGAGATGTGTACGAGTGTAGAGGGTCCAGTCCATAGGCGGAGAAGCAGGTGTTTCGAAATTCTTCCATCACATCGCACAGCAGAGTTACGTCCAATTTTATGTAAAAGTCGGAATATTCCCCTAAGGTTTGAATGTTTAGTTGGTTCCAAACATTACAAGCATGATTGTAGTCTTCAACGGTGATTGCACTTTCATTTAACTTGCTATTGAAGGCTTCAATCGGTGGCAGACTGGTTTCTTCGAATTTTTCTGCAGAAGTTATGTAATCATAGGGGAACACTCCTTTACGCATTACTAAGTCCAATTTATCTTCAGATACAATTTTGCTGGTTTCTTTTAGATCGTCTCTTCTTAGGTTCTCAGACAATTTGCTCAAACTAGATGACATAAATCTATAAGAGTCTACGAAGCGAAGTTTAATTTTACCTACTGTTTTTGAGAACTGATGTACTTCTCCAATGTTTCAGCTAATACTTCGATTTTTCCATCATCTCGTCCTAACTCTGGGATAATGAAGTGGGAGTCATAGCCGCTAAGATTGTGTAACACGACAGGGATAAAGTTTGGCAGTTTGTAATTTATATTGCATGAATTACAAGCAGCTCCTCTGTATAACCCTGTCAGGTGATCGTGATCTCTTACTTTTTGATTTTCTTCACTGAAGCTCTTCTTGCATAAATAACATCTTGTTGCCAAATTGTATTCTTCTTGTTGATTTTGGTTTTAAGGTTCCATAGGTAAAACATTACCGAATAAGCGTTGCACCTTTTCAGCAATGTCATACAACTGGTCTACGAAATGCTTAGCGGCTTCTTCCCCACGGTAGAGTATCGGAGTGGATGTTAAGCCATAGTCTTGCAAACTGTTCTTCAGGCAAAGTCGATTTCACCAATAAGCAAAAACTGTTAGGTTGATGCAGTTGATATTTAGTTCTTCTAGTCACCTCACCATCCGGAAGCTCCTGTGGTACTAACGTGGATTCGAAATCTGCGTAGACGGCTACTGGAATCCGATATTGGTGAACTGTTTTGTTGAATTGGATGAACGCTCGAGATGGCGGCGGCAGACTAATCTTCACTTCATAGTTGTCATTACAAAGTCTTTGGTGTTCCTTTAACCACTCCGATCCTCCACGTCTCAAATCTTTATTTGTAAAACAAAAGCATCTCTTACACACTGTCACTCTAATTTATTTTTCGTTAATTGTCGTACAACCAATGCTTCAAAATCTTTTATCCACACATAATGTGAAATTTCGCCTTTAGTTATCAATAATAAATCAGTATGGTTTCTTTGCTCCACTTTTCCAACTCGTAGAGGATACACATTGTTCGAATCATCTAAGCCGAACACGTTAACAGAAACACCTGGATTTTGTTTCTCAAATTTTGCAATTTGATTAAGACTCACAGGATACGACATTCCTCTGAAGTTGTAGCGGTGTTCGTTTTCATAATATTCCCTACCAACTCTACAAGGATTATGTTTTACATACTTAGTTAGCATCGCATACTTAAAACATTCATTATCCCCGTTTGTAACATTTCTGCAAGAGTTGGTGTCTTTAATTTTCTTTGGTAGAGGGATAAAGCTGCTACCCCTCATACCATATCCATGCTTGTGAACCCTCACATCCATACCTTCGATCGATGATAGCTTCCAGCCAGATCCTCTTCCTTCATGTTCTTGGAGTTTCATTAGCAGTTCATTCAAACATTCTTCTAGAATTTCGTTGATATCAGATGTGGTTGTAAGGGTTCGGTTTTTAGCAATGAATGCTCTCGGTGAGTTTTCACCATCGGTATTAGTAAACATAGCCTCCAACACCAATCCAAATTTAATAAAGTTCAATCTTGCCAATTCTTCCATCAATGTTTTTACAACTAGATTTTTAGCTTGGGTTATAAAGTTTTCCAATTCCAATTGCACATTATTAATTTTGAAATGAGTTACAACTGGTCCTGGCAAGGCTGTGGTGCGCAGTTGTCTTATATCTTCCACTTCTTCTGTATCCTCTTCTTCCATATCCTCTTCTTGGGTACGCAGTTGTTTTACATCTTCCACTTTTTTTTCTTCCATTTCCTTTTCAATAAATCCTCCAGCTGTAGATGGTCCAGCTCCGGCAAATTGAATAACACTTGGTCTTCTTCTTTGCGTTAACTGTAAATAGCTAGCCCAGTCCTTCTGCTTCTGGGATTTTTCCAAAAACCGATCAATCGCATCCAAGTCTTCTTCACTTACTACAATCTCTTCTTTTCTGTCCTCTTCACGATGCAATTCTCGGTGTAACTGTAGATAGCTATCACAGTCGTCCATCTGCTTCTGGTAGTTTTCCAATAACCGATCAAACGCATCCAAGTCTTCTTCACTTACAACAATCTCTTCTTTTCTGTTCTCTTCATGATGCAATTCTCGGTGTAAAACAAAGATATCTTCATCTTGGAAAAACTCACCACAAATATCGCAAAGAGCCATTTTTTTACAGTTTGGCTTTGAGTGTGCACTCGGTGAATGTCCAAGCAATAATGAGCAGCGCGCTCAACCGGGTCCCTTTATACCCGAGGTTGAAGGGTGGGGGAAGGTGATATACATACGTCATATACATCCGGTTTATCAATCATTTAGTAAATTTGGCTTTTAAACACCCATTTTCAATATATTCTTCAACAGGCTTGATAAACCAATAATGTTTGGTCTAAATCCACTACTTTGTACAAATTTTTTGAAAGATGTCTGTTTGAGCAAGTTTATGTGGAACAAGGTCACTTGGAATTATTATTTTTAAGCGGGGATAGAGCACTGCAATAGAGCCATGGTATAGAAGTGGTGTATCCATCCAATTGGTTTGCCCTTTTTATTACCCCCCACAAACTATGCATTTATGTGGGTCAAGGTCGCGTAAAGATACCCTTTAAGCGGGGGATAAACCACTAAGCAGCATGCTAGTCCATTGCCGCAAAGTGATCTATCCCCCGCTCTGTTCTACAAAAACCTCAATCAAGTCCAAGTTCAAGTCCTAGTTTAACACTTGGTTGGGAGAATTACATTAGTTTGATACTTATTTCTACCGTTACACTTGCTCCATTCTCAAAAAGATATAAATAATATAATCCTGGGTACTGTTCTTTTTCACGTCCTGCATGTTCCTTAATAAAGTCGAAGGCCAATCTTTTTGAATATTCATTATGAAACACTTCTCTTACAAAAACAAGAATTTTTTCTTCGAGAAATTTCACTTGAATTGTTGTTAGTTTGCTTACATCATCCTTGTCTATCAGGGGTAGCTTGTAGGTGAAAGTATTTGGTGGTAGTTTGTGCGTTCTATCAAGTAAACAACAAAATTTTTTATACAATTTCTGCTCATTGTCTGTAATACTATTAATACCAAACAGATTATAGTACGAAGGATCATAAGGTATACGACGATACATTTTAAGAACCGGTCAGCATAAGCGCTGGAGCTAAAATGAGAAATGCGTGCAACCCGGCCGCCTTATATCCCCACCGGGTGACCACGCCCAAGGTACCCGGGGGGGGGGGGGCACTTCTCGTCCGGAGCAAAAAACTTTTTGGTCAAGGTCAAAAATTTTTCCCAAAAAAGTTCGGGGGGGGAGGGGGTGGGGGAGGGGGGGGTTATTTCTATATTTAGGTCAAGGTCACGAAAAAACTTTAATAAAAAAATTAAGCCCCACCTGGGGCACTTGGGTTGTCATCGCTGTAGCCTCCGAAGAGACCCAACTATGACAACAGGGCAACATCCAATGTCGTGTTCCCTTCGCCACGCGATACTTGTAAACATTTACTGCATTGTCTTTTCAATAGCTAACAAAAATTCATTTACATAATTTTGAGTTTCCAGGAGGAAACAAACTGAGGACACCCTAATGGCTTACGTCCTCGGTCCGAGTGCAGAGGCCACCGCAACCTTTTGCATGCCAGCGTGCTCGCACTTTTTGTCGGGGGGGGGGGGGGTCACTTCTCGTCCGGAGCAAAAAACTTTTTGGTCAAGGTCAAAAATTTTTCCGAAAAAAAGTTCCGGGGGGGGGTCAGTTCTCGTCCGGAGCAAAAAACTTTTTGGTCAAGGTCAAAAATTTTTCCGAAAAAAAGTTCCGGGGGGGGGGGCTCGCAAAACTTTTTGTCGGGGGGGGGGGGGGGGGCTCGCAAAACTTTTTGCCGGGGGGGGGGGGGTCAAGTGGGTCAAGGTCACCCACAACACTTCTACTCTAAGTGTTGGCTATACCCCCCACCACAACTGATTCCTTAGGCTGCACAACACCGCTCCGCCAGTATGTCTCCAGCTTCCATGCGGTGCGTCTCGCTGTTCTCTAACTCTCTATATGTAAGTATTTTTACAAGTTTTAAATCTAGGTCAATACACTTTAACTCTGGGACGATATCGACTTGTAGTATTTCTGTGTTTTGACTCAAGGTCATCACACTTTAACTCTAGCACGTCGGTTATCATACCAGAGGTGCTCAATAACCTAACTTGTAATATTTAGGGTGGCGTTTGCACGCCACGTGGTATCGCCATGAGTGTCCAGTCCGAATTTTAAGTTAGATTAATTTTACTGTGATCTTTTCCATTTCCAATTCGTTTTGCCTAAGAGTGAGGTGTCGCTTTATAAAGTGGTATTTCTCTAGAGTTATTGGGGATTGCAATGATACAATACTTTATTTATACGGCTCTTCACCTTAGAGTTTAACAGAACTTCTACTTTGACTTTTCTTCCTTGCCCCTCACAGCCTAAGCTGTACAGTAAGGTTTCTTCTAGTGCCAACTCGGGCCGAGAGAACAGTGTGTTAACTGTAGGACAGCTCATGGTGAAGTGATGCGATACTCCAGCGTACCACCTCACCTTCCCCCACCACTGTGACCTTCCCCCACTCCTGCTGTTTTCCCCACCACTTTTCCCTTGACTCAATCGTTACCAACAGTCTCTCAGTATTGTGCGGACTTTTGCGAGGGGAAGCCATGTCGCAAGACACTTTGG
Organism: Neoaliturus tenellus; assembly: GCA_030545055.2. NCBI lineage: Eukaryota > Metazoa > Arthropoda > Insecta > Hemiptera > Cicadellidae > Neoaliturus > Neoaliturus tenellus. The sequence continues at coordinate 202,224,683 of CM061531.1, forward strand.
GTAAGAAACTTGGCCGTATTAAGTCTTTATTAGTTGCTCAGTGTCCACCGGTCAAAGTCAAGCGGGTTAGTCGACTTTAGCTAAGTGGCGTAAACTGTTGCGCGGACACCCTACGTTTTATACCAAACAGGCTAATGTAAGTTTTACTGATGAGGATTTGTTTAAAATATTGGATGAAATGACTTTTCCTTGCAAAGTTCAGTTAGTTACTCCCATTCCTGACAGTTTAGAGTCTTAGTCTCTTGAGCCAATATACCTAGAGTGCGCGGGGCCGGACAGTCAGTCGCTCGGTGTCTGTCGTAGGGTGCACATCGCGGTTGTAGTACTGGTCTAAAGTAAGGCAGCTGGGCTAGTTCAAGGTCACCCGAGCGGTGTCACATGACGGTTTAGGCAGAGTCACGTTGCAAACTTCAAGTTTCCTCAGCACTTTTGCTGTTTCTCGTCTAATTTCGCTCCAAGTCGTCAAGGTCATGGGAACCGGACTGAAACTCGGAGCGTAGTGCGAGAAACAGCAAAAGTGCCAAAAAATTTTAGGTTTCAGCGTGACCTTGACCTTTGTGACATCGATGACGTCATTTTGGTGACGTAAGGGGTGATGACGTCATCAGCACGTCATTTCTGTGACGTCATGGGTGTGACGTCATGGATGTGACGTCATTGGTGATGACGTCATCGATTGCGTCATCAATGACGTCATCGATGACGTCATCGGTGAGGTCATTGATCTCGATGACGTCATCGCTCAGGTGACCTTGAAGTGAGCCAGCAGCCTTACTTTTCCACTACTCAGTGGCATTTTTAACGTTTTGACGGGGAACTGTCTAAATCGTTAGATTCAAAGATGTCTTGACATTGATCTTTTTTATTTAGGTCTGTATATTATTAGTCTAAAACTTTTATCACATTTATAAAAAATTGGTTTTCTGAAAATATTCTGACAACGAACGTGAGTAAAACCAAGTGTATGCCGGTAGCCCAGCGAGTGAGCCGCCGGCGAGCTCAGAGTTGTCCTGCACTCTTGCAGTGGTGCGAACCAAGTAGCTTGCAGTTGTCAAGTTATTGAAAGGGTTAATCAATATAAATATCTTGGAGTAATTATTGATTCTAAATTGAGATGGGAAAATCATGTAAATTATATTAAATCTAAACTCAGGAAAATGATTTTTGTTTTTTATCATTTGAGCCAAATTCTAAATGAAAAAGACCTTAAAACTATTTATTATGCTTATTTTCAATCTTACTTGCAGTATGGGTTAATTGCTTGGGGTGGTAACTTTCAATCAGCAGAAATTGAAAAAGAGGACAAATTACCATTTTTGGACGTTATGGTCATCAAAGAAGATAGTAGACTCAGCCATGCCATATATAGAAAAGCGACACATACAAACAAATATTTGAATGGAAATAGCCATCATCATCCAGCTCAAAAGAAGGGAATTATAAAAAATCTCATTAGCAGAGCTAAAACATTATGTGATCCTAAATATCTAGATAAAGAAATAAAACAAATTAAAACAATTTTAGAAGAAAATGATTACAGCAGATCAATAATTGAAAGAGAAATAAAGAATTATTCAAAGAAGCAGAAACAAAATGAAAATACTGACAAAGAAAATGTAAAAAGAGCCGTCCTTCCCTATTTAAAAGGGACCATGGATAAAATATCTAAAGTATTATCAAAACATGATATAAAAACCACGTATTATACAGTGAAAAAACTGAATAATTTACTACCAAAAGTATAAGACAAAACCCCACCCTTGAAAAACAAAGGAGTTTACAAGATACCATTTAGCTGTTCAAAGGTGTATATAGGGGAAACGGGTAGATCAGTTGAAACACGATTAAAAGAACACATCCGTGATGACAAGAACAGAAGGATCAGAAGCTCAGCAATAGCAGAACACACGGCTGAAACAAATCACACCATAGAATATGACAAGACAAAATTGATCTCTAGAGAAGAAAACTATGTGAAAAGAAAAGTAAAAGAAGCCATAGAGATCAAAAGGAACACAAACACTATAAATAGAGAAGATGGGTATAAACTCAGCGACACATGGCTACCCATTATAAGAAATTAGAAGTTTATAATTATATTCAAACTAGTTTAAAGAACAAATTTCAGTATGTAAAAAGAGATTTCATTATGTATATATATATATACATTTTTTAATTTTTTTTATAATTTCCTATACATATGGTTTTATTTATAATTTTATTTTTATACCATGTGTATAATAAATGCCATGAGTAGGTTATTTTAGTTAATTTTAAATTGTTTGTTTACATTTTTAAACCAAGCTCTACTGAGGAAGCCTGCCAAAGAGCAGCAGAAACATTTAGCAAAAAATAAAATAAAATGTGTCAATAAAAACCCAAAAAGTGTTTTCATTATATTAATATTTAAATGACACATGAAAGTCTGAGAGAAAATTTTTTAAAAGTGTCCAAAGCTGTGATATTTATGGTATTTGACCTTATCAAGGGCATAATGCCAGTTATTGTCTCTCCTCTTACCCAGTGCATTGATGAGTGGCTCCTTACTGGCAAGTTTCCTGATTGTTTGAAGCTTTCAAAGGTGGTGCCTATTTATAAAAGAGGACCCAAACAATGTGTTGCAAGTTACAGACCGATCTCCGTTGTACCTATATTTTCCAAAATTATTGAAAAGGCCGTGAAACACCAGGTGAGTGAATACTTTGAGTCAAATTCACTTTTTTTCAAAATTTCAATGTGGTTTCAGATTAGGCTTATCGCCTGAGAACGCAGTCGATCGCCTTGTGTCTTCAATACTTGAAGGTTTTGAAAACAATCATAGCACTTTGACCACCTTATGTGATCTTACAAAGGCTTTTGACTGTGTTTCTCATGAGCTCCTTCTCAAAAAATTATACTATTATGGGTATTATTCTGTTAGGTGTGGAGCTAAACTTTTTTAGAAATTATTTGGCCAACCGTAGGCAACAAGTTAGTTTCAATGGGGGGGCTTTCCGATGTTGCAGTTGTTAAGAGTGGAGTACCCCAGGGATAGGTGCTGGGCCCTTTATTGTTCTTAGTTTTAGTTAATGACTTGCCTGTAAATATTAGTTGTAATAAGATCATTTTTGCCGATGACACTACATTTTTTTTGTACAGGAAGAAATATCTGGTTTGAGTCCAATGGTTTACATTTGAACACCAGCAAAACTCAAAACATGTGTTTCTCCTTGACTCATGTAAACCTTCAACCTGCAATTAATGTACTTGAAAATGTCAAGCTCCTTGGTATAACCTTGGACACTCATGTAACCTGGGATGCACACATTCAAAATGTCTGTAGCAGACTATCTCGTGTGATTTTCCTGTTGTACCACCTAAGAAAGCTGATCCCAAAAGTGTACTTGAAAAATGTATATTATGCTTATTTTAATGGAATCATTTTGTATGGCATCCGTTTGTGGGGTAATTGTCATGAAATCAATGGGATATTACTCCTCAAAAAAAGGCTGTGCGTATCATCTCCAATTCTGCATACAGGCGCACTGCAGACCTATTTTTGTCAGTGAGGATATTTTAACTGTGATAAATATGTATATTTATGTTTGCCTGTTGCATGTAAAGCTCAACTTGCATGATTACTCCCCTCGGAGCAGTATTCACACCCATAATACTAGAAGGATGTCCCGTCTTGACCAACCTTATGTTAGGCTTAAGAAATCTTATGTTCAAAATCGTGTTATGTATATTAGGCTATTTAAAGTGTTACCTGAATGTGCACGTCATGTCTCCTATAGTTTGTTCAAGTTAAAACTTTACCGCTGGCTCATAACTTGAGCTTTTTATAACATGAATGAATTTCTTGAAATGCCTGTTTTATACATATCATTTTAATTTTAGGCTATAGTTATCACTGTGATATTAGATATTAATTCTAGTCATCGACCTGTCTTGAGATTAATTATTATTTATTATGCATGGTTAGTTTGTAGTGTTCACTGTTAGCCTCTGTTAGGCTCTGTTGCGGTATCAGTATTTTATAGGTTAATGTAGCGTTAAAAAAAATGTATGGGGTTTAGATTAGGCCCCATTGTAATTTTATTTTTCATACGATTCAACCAAAGCGAGCCATTGCATGAACTTATTTATTTGAATTTGAAAGTTAAGTGATGCTCTAGTTTGACAGTTGTTATTTTGTTGATACCGGTAAGGCTTTTGTTATAGGCCTACCTGACTTTTGTATTTACCTAGATTTACTGTAAATGGCATTTTGTTGCACCTTGATATGTTTGACTTTCATCACTATTTGTACTGTACAAAGCTCTATGATGAATAAAAAATTTCTGATTAATGATTAAAGTAAAGTAACAAAATTACCGTCATTAAAATTGTATTATAGGTGGAAGAAAGTATGTCGATTCTTATTTGCTATCTTATAGACCAATGAGTGGGCAATGCATATCGTAACATTAAGTTCACCCAAAGCTTCATTACACAATCTGCCTATCTCTAGCGTGTGCCCAAGAACTACCTACCTTAATTACTAATTCAATTTTACTAATTATTGTTTTCTAACATAATTTTTGCTTAAAAAGTATTTATAATTAAAATTTTCTAATAAAATAAAATTGTTCATCTTAAAAATATATTCAAATTAGGGCCTAAACCCACTTAAATATATAAATGTATAAAATGTAAATGTATACAAATATAATAAAATTTAAAATTTTATTAGTTATAATTTTTAAATACATTTAATGCAATATTACGCTCTTCCATAATATAGATTAAGATTAATTGTTAAAACTAATAGTTAAAATTGATGTATTTATTTATAATATACAATTAATAAAATATAAATCTATTAAGCAATAGGAGGTTTTTTAGTCCTATACTTTAAATAATTTAATACTTTCATATAAAAATTAAAAATTTTACAGTTCAATTCTCTTTTTTTATATTTTGTATTCCTATACAATACAAATAAGTCTTGCATTAATTGTTTTCCAAATCTTCTTTTCTTCTTCTTTTGTTTAGCTATAAATTTACGTCCCAAAGCTAACTTATTTATTTAACTTTCATAGCCTGTTCTTTTTCATTTTGTTTATCAACATATTTATGTCTGTCTGTTATTTTTACAAAACACCAAATTAATTTACATACATCATTGGGAGGAACCAAGTCTGAAGCCAAAAATTATATGAGTTCCAAGCTCATGCATCGATTCTCAGTCATTCTATGCAGTCTACAGCCCTTCACTTTGTTGCTAAATTGTTGTTTCCATTCCAACCACTTTTTGCAGGTATAAATTGTATATTCACGCAATAGGTGGAAAAATTAATGTTTCTAATTGTAATTAAATGTATTATAAAAACAATATATAAAAAAATATTTTTTCGTAAAATGCAATATTAGAAATTTGTAATTAGAAAATCGATTAGTACTGGTGTCCAAGCTACATCTACAACAATAATGTACAATAATGTAATCTGAGAGTAGCAATTAACAATACTTATTTTAAGTAACACTGTGCTATAAAGGTGAAGCACAAACTGAGGGACAGGTTTACTTTTAATATATATTTGATTGTTGTTTTATAAAGTTATGTACAATAAAAATGCAGTAGCTTTCAAGTTCAAACTACTGCTATTTTAATCCCAAAAATAACAAGGGTAAAACGTGTAAGGTCAGAATTCCAAGAATTTCCTTTTATTCGGTTATTAAGTTTTAAACTACAACAAATTTGGAATGTTAAAAAACAAATTTAAGGTAAGTTAAACATTTGTTAGTGAATTGACGGAATGCAATTTAAAACAAGAAATCAAGACGTAAAGGATCTCAAAACACGTAGGGCTTTTAACCTGGACTTAGGTCATAGTTAACTGTAATGAGTATAACTTATGATACACGTAATGTTGTTCGTCTGAGGTTGAAACTTGAGGTAGGGAGGTTAATGAGGGACAAGGTTAACTTGCACATATTTTACTCCTACTGGACACCCAAATAAGCCGTTTAAAACCTAACTGTTATAAATGTTTGCGTGAATTTAGCATCGCTTACAAAACTGGCTGTAAATTTTTCCAACAATTATTCAAAAAGAAAAAAAACTTTTCTCCATAATCGATAACTAACACTAATCATACTATGTTTGGTAATAAACGAAACATTAACGCTTCATAAATGACACATTTATACGACGTTAATTTTTTAAGGTTATTATAATTCAGGAATCAAATACTTTTGACAGAAGGAAACTAATAAGAAATTTTTTCATAGTATTCATATAAATATTGTAATTTATTAAACTACATATTTTTAATTTTTGTTCATTAATATAGTTTTTATTTTTATTTAATGCAATTTGGTTTAAATAACACACAACACTCTTAATTGAAAAAACGGGATAAGAAAATAAACTATTTTTACTAAGAACTTTGGTATCCGCACAGGATGAAACTTTCTACGTACGGTATATAGATATTCAAGGTTTAGTAGTTAATACTAAATCAAAAGATTTTAGTTAGACAATCAGCTGTCGTCTACTTTATTTATCAAAATAAACCTAATTTCAACCTGCTTTCTTTTTATATTGTTATATATTGTTTGTCTATACAAGCAGGACGGGTCTAAAAATCATCCGTAAAATATTTTTCTATTATGCGCTAATAGTGTCAACAATATTTTAAAAAATTATAGTGAATTTTGGTGAGGAAAATGTATTCTAGCGTGATCGCTATGTAATGATTTTACACTTTTTCGAAAACATGAAATATCGCGAGCAAAGTCGCGGGTTAAAGCTGACAGCAAATAGTAATAGCAAAAGAAAGTAAAAAATCTTCATAAAAAAGTACATGAAATGTATCATTACCCAGTCAAATTTAGGCGAATGATTTATTTTAGATGAATACCGTGATCGATTGGAACCTTATCAAATAGCAATTAGAATCTCGTTAGATGAGGTTTTATGGGGATTATTTATGTGAGTTTACCTTGCAATTCCATATGAAAATATATTACATCAACATCTTAAAATATTAGATTAATGTTAAGTAATATTTAAACTATTATTGTCATTAAAGATAAAAATTAGTGTATAGACAATTTGTTTTATTTCCTGTTTCTGTAAACAGTCAATAAGTTACAGCTTTCTCCTAATATAGATTTTGTTATAAAAAATTGATAGATAATTTATCACAGCACAAAGTTAAACATAAACTGGTGTCAAAATTTATATATTTACATTTAAACTATTGTAATTTTCTCTTTATCAAGTCCGCATCTGAACTAACTTTAATATTCTATAAACCCTTTTATTATTACCGAAAGTTATATTTCGCACAGATAAGAATTTCGGTAATGTAGCTTAAAATTATCACGAAAAAGGGTACAAATTAAAACTAAGAGAATAGATAGGATGCTATGGCTAACCATTACAATCCACGGTCAGTGTGTTCTCATTCCTCTCGCCCCTCTCTCTGCCACCACAACTAACTGTTGTAACCTTTTTTTACTAATATGAATCTGGACAAAGCAACCATTATCGGTTTTAATTCATACTAAGTACGATGGGAAATACAACATGCGCTAGCTATAATTGTAACTTTATTATGTTATAAAACAATTTTTGAATTTGAAAAACAATCAATTGAAAGACGAAGGCCATTTGACAAATTCAAATAGTTAAAAACTGTAAAGTAAAAATACGTACATTTGTATAGCATTAAGTGTAGAAAGGTTTTATCTTACTCTCAAGAAATGTTGCACCGAAGTTGAAGCAGGAAAAACTCGCCAAGAAGCGCTAGGTCAAAATAAAACTAAAAAAGTTTGCTATTGTATAATATAGCCATTTTTAAGAGAAAAAATTAAGACATTTCTTAATTTCAAAAGTTTTAAAACAAAATCAAGTTGAGTATATAACTTGGTTACCTTAGTGTTATTAATTGGACAATTATAAATTATTGCAATGATGATACAATAAGAAGATAGCAGCACATCGATTTTGAAAAATATAAATAATATTTAAATAAAAAAAGTTTTCTCCCCAAAAGGAAAAAATAATTTATTACAATATGACATTTTGTGCAATATTGCACAAAGTTGTCATGAAAATCTTTCCTTCAAAAAATTACTTGGTATGTAAAAGTAAAGCTTACGCAGTTTTATACATACCTGGCATTCATTGTAGTAAAATTTTGCATTAGTTATAAAATTGAAATTCACTGCTTTTCAGATCTCGACTTTGTTGAGGCTTTCTTCAGAGCGTAGTCTAAAAAGTTATGAAATGTCAAAAGTGTCTGTTAACAATTCACAATCATACCTATACCCTACAAACCTATATCCTACAGCCTTCATCCTTCAACATATTTTGGATAGTATCATACGATGAATAAAAAGTAGAAAATAAAACTATTGTTTCTCTTTAATCTCCTTTTAGGTGAGTAAAGCTTACTTGCATAGCATTTTTTCATCCAACAGCTTAAAACCTGTAAGAAGAGAGAAATATTTTTGAATTAAAAGTCCATTCTGTTAAAAAAAATCCTAACAGAACGCGTAATACTTGAAACTAGAGATCGCCTGATTGAAATTCTATCAAAATTTCAGTTGATCTGGACCCAAGAAGTTTAAAAACATCAACTGAAACATCTGTTCTTCCTGTTTTTCTAGCATTTGTTTTTACAACAGCTGTCTAATGATTCAATCAATTCTCCTTCCTCCATAAGATTAACATTGGAACTTTGAAAGCCCGTGGATCGTAGCCCCGTTGTCCGATGTAAATTAGAATGTGATTCGGCTCATCTACAGGACTATACCTTTCTAATGGTATGCACGGATTTCTTCTACGATGTATACGAGCTGAGAGAAAAGGAGGAAATGAAACATGCTTGCGTATTAATATATAGATAATATTATAACAGAAATTAAACTAAGGGATGCTAAAAGCAGTAGTAAAAACAGAGCATGCGATACGTGTGGCAGAATGGCGATGTAATGCGGTGTCCTGACAAGAACGATCCACAAGAACGTCGCGGCGCGCCTGGCATCCCACACCGGCCATTCCCTGTGGCGTTGGAACGTACCGAGAAAACTCATATATTTATTCTACTTAATTGTTACTTGAGCAGTAACGAACTTTCATTAATTAACTTTGTTTAGTTTGTGGGCGATAGCTTAAACTTTTAAGTCAGTTATATGATAATTGAATGTTAAGTTATAACGTTTACTCCTTGATCTTTATTGAGAAAAAAATCACTAAAGATAGGAAGCTATTTTTAAGCTTCAGCTCAACATTTAATTTGTTCGAAGTATATTATTTGCTCGTGATTTCTAAATACTGTTAAACATTTACGACCTCAGTATAAACATGCACAAAGTAATTAAGAGTTCTACTCTTGAACATTTTATAAACATTAATATTTAATACGTAAAAACTTTGTTTCAGTCCAGCACTGCGAGTGGCATTATTAAATATATATATATATATATATATATATATATATATATATATATATATATATATATATATATATATATAATTTTGCATTAATTTACATAAAAAACTCCCTAAAATCTAAAAGTTTGAATTTAAATTGCATTTTAATGCACTTCACACAAATTAATTATTGAAAAATACAAATGAAATTTATAACTCAGAATTTACTAACCATGTATTATACCTCTAAATTAAATTGAGTTCCACTTAGTATATCAAAAGAGCTTTTGATGGTAAAAGGCATTGAATTTACAAAAGTTTGAGTGGGGTCGAGCAATTGCTGGTTAAACCTATAGAATTTGGAACTGAAAGTCTCAGTCGCAAACTGTGAAATAAGGAACTCAACAAGGTTTGTTACTATTTCTAAGACTTACTATAACTTAGAAAGAAAGACTAAAATATCATACATTTATTTGAGTACTCACTCGAATAAATGTAATATATTTTTTATCAAGTTAAGGCTCCGGTCTACCTGAGCCCGTACAACAATGCAGAATGCCGCCTTGCGGCCGTAGCTCTACGCGAGTTTGATGGGTGCAGAGGTTTACGGGGATCGTGTTCTAAAATTAACCAATTAAGATAGAGATCGACTCTGAATTTTTTTTAAAAGAAGAAAAAAAGGATCTCGTCGGCTGTCTTTTTAGAATTTTTAAATAAAATTTCTAATTTCAGTTACAACTGTCTAAAATCGTCTGTTTTTGAGTTTTATACAAGCAGAGGTTTACGGGGATCGTGTTTTAAAACTAACCACTTAAGATAGGGATTGGCTGTTAACTTTTTCTAAAAGTATAAAAAAGGATCTAGTCGGCTATCTTTTTATAATTTTAAAATAAAATTTCTAATTTCAGCTATAACTGTCTAAAATTATATGTTTTTCTTGATTTTTAACTGAAGTTTTCCATTCGATTCGATGAAACTACCAAAGTGAGATTACCAAAGTGTAACTTTAAGTGTACAAGGAAATTTAGCACCGTTAGTCTTCTTTAATATGACACCTTAGTTATAGCTCTAGGCTGCATTTAGCAGAAGATAACAGGATTCGAAAAAAAACCTTGCTTTTGCATCAAGAAAAACAGATTATTTTAGTCAGTTATAGCTAAAATTAGAAATTTTATGTAAAAAATCTAAAAAGATAGCCGACGAGATCATTTTTTCTACTTTTAGAAAAAGTTAAGAGCCAATCTCTATCTTAATTGGTCAGTTTTAAAACACGATCCCCGTAAACCTCTGCATCCATAAAACTTACCCCTAGCGAAAAACAGATGATTTTAGACAGTTATAACTGAAATTAGAAATTTTATTTAAAAATTCTAAAAAAGACAGAAGACAAGGTCCGTCTTTGTACATTTAGAAAAAAATAAGAGCCAATCTCTATCTTAACTAGTTATTTTTAAAACACGATTATCGTAAACCTTTTGCATCCATAAAACTCGCCTAGCGCTACGGCCGCGGCCGCGAGGCGGCATTCGGGCTTGGGTAGATCGGAGCCTTAAGTGTTTAAGTAGTGATAAATGTACCTGAAACATAAATTCTGGTAAGTTACAACGTGTAAGGATAGACGTGTAAGGGGTGTGTTGGGCTCTCAGTGATAGGTCAAGTGACGATAGATACTCGTAATGTGATAGAAGAAACACTGAAGAGTGAAATAAGTCGTTCTGGGAAACTATCTGAAACTTTTCAATCGTTCAATAAATAACTGGCTAATTGACCGATTTGTAAGCTAGTTATGGCTACTTATAAAAGTGTACGAGAAAATAATTCAGTTTACTATTTCAGTTTCTCAACAATGATTTCCAAGAATATTTGAAATTAAATAAACACAATTTAATATTAAAGTCTTAGACCAGATAGTTCAAGTGGAATTTAATAAATTAGGGTGTTAAATAATATTTAAGAGATATTTAAGTAATATTTAGAGTTTTAACAGATAGGATTAATGGTTCATTATGGTATTGAATTTATTGTAGAACGGACACAAAAAGCTTCTTCTTAATTAATAGTAGTTGATGCGTGACTGATTTCACATTAGCATCAACGGTTCGATTATTTAAAATTATTAGCGCGGATAATAACTTATGTGTCTCAAAATTTAATACGTTTATATAGTTAATTTCGTGTAATTTTTTATGCAACAATATAAATTTATTTAATTATTAAAAGCTTAGTGAATAAAACTGTAGCTGTGCATATTTTAGCAAGAATATGCACGAAAGAGGTTTTATTGATTATTTCTTGCCATTATAGCAAGAAAGAAAACCTCAATGGTTGAGTCTAGTTGTTATAAGAAATATTCATGTTATACTGATGTTTATGCAAATGCGTAATATAAATTTCTTTTCAAGTGGGCTGTACAACATTGATTTGACATTAGTGACGACCCATTCCACTTTTTCATGAATAATGATAAAAAATTTCAGCGGCGGCGTGAAAACTCTGGTCTTGATGGTTTTATAATTGCTTTAAAATAACTTGTCAATCGTTCTTACAGTGGAGTTAAAAATGCATATAAATAATAATTACTTTTCGAAAGCAATCCCTATGAAGACTTTTAAATTAGTGCATGTTACGAAGTCTAATATAACAACTTAATTGGGCAACATAATCAGCCGGGACTTTCAACAGACACAGGCTAATGTCTGACTTAGCGTGTACTTGTTTATTGGCTTCAACACTCCTCACTCTCTGGTCTTAACCGAATCGTATTGTTTCTTTACAATATCTTTTTAAAGCAAAACAGCTTATAAGAAGTCATTGCCCTTCGACATGCCTACTCAGGAATTAACCAAAGAATCGCTGTGTACCGTTTGACCCGTAGGGCGTTCAGCATATAAATATAACTTTAACTTATTGAATAAACACTTTGAAATGACATCTTTGGAATGGCGCAATTTATTTTAATGATAAATTCCATTATACTATGTTCATCAGAAAGTGTACAATTTTATAATTAGCCTACCTTGTATTTGATAACAGAATGTATAGTGATAGTTTCAGGAAAGTGATATTTCAAGGCAGAAGTATAATTCACATTGCAGAATCGGTTAGACATTGTATTATCTCTGACTGAGAGGAAACAATAGATCTCCGCCGTTCTTTGATTTATTGCTACAAATAATACGGCTCATCGTGCCATATAATTTCAGTTTGGTTAAACGTGTAGCAAACTACAAGAGAGAATATAAACAACTACAGTAGGATATTAAATATGAAAAGTAAAGTTTTATACTTATTTACAGGACGATCACACTGAAGAGGAATTCCAAAAACCCGACAATGTCGGTGGACTTTCTCTATTACATCTTCTTTTTTTTCATCTGTCATTTTGTTGTACCGTACCTTTTTCAAACTGTCTTAAAAATTTTGGCTTTGTCACCACATTTCCAGACCATTATATGACCAGGAATATTGTAACCTGGCTGAAAACTAAACGAAATTAGAGTTTATCTAGAGTAGAGACCAGTATTAATATTACTTTTACCCCAGAACTAAGTCATTTCTAAAGTTTGGAGAAAATCGTTAGAGCCTCTTTGAGATCAGTGAGCATTAGGGTAGAGGATGCAATAAATATATTTAATCTTAATTTAAAATATATTTTCTAATACAACTATTGTAAATCATTTTTAAATAAAATAAAAAAATGATGGTTATGCATTTTGAACTAAGTAAAAGTAAAATTGGGTATAAAGAGTTGCGTACAAAAAGAACGTTGATTTTAAATTTATATTGAATATTATTCTAAGAGTATTGAATTGTAACACTCAAGTACTAAAGTTATTTCATTAGATTTGGTCTAATATCCGTAAGATGAATCTATAAATAAATAATCTTTAAGTTCGTATTTTAAATAATCTATATTCTTATTTCTATAAGGGTTTCGTCTGTTGCGTCCCTTTTTCTATCGACCTACTGAACCGATTTTTAAGATTCAGGTGTCATTTTAAAGCTTAGGATTTAGCGTGTGGGCGATTCGTAATTAAAAATTCATATCGTTTTGGCTTCGCCCCCCGCACCTTTGATTTATTTATAGAGGGCGCTTGAAAATGTTGACCAACTTATATTACATAATCTTTAATGTTAATGTAATTTAACAGCTGATTAAACTAACCTTTAGATGAACTTTAAAGCCAGGTAGTAAACAAAAATAGATCTCTGTCACTTCATAACGAACATACATGTACTTTAGGTGAGTTTCCCTCACACAGAATCATAAAATGCGCAATAGGCGCACGGGCCACCTCGTTACTTATATTTATATAGACAAAACGTAGAAGAGTAATTGAAACATTTATTTAACTCTAAACATATTATCTTTACTTTGGATTTTTATTTTTTTTTCAAATGTTGAAACTTATTTCGGTTAGTGTTCTACAAAAGAGGCAAGTTTTAATGTGTTTATAATTGAACTGGAATCGAATACCAGTCGATCATTTTGTTTTATCTAAGTTTTAATAAACATAAAGTAAGTGAATATCATACACTTGTTTATAATGTTTATAATCGTATGCTTTTTTACATTTAAAGCTCTTTTTGTGTACATCATAATTTTAGAATAATTTCTTTAGTCAAACCCCTATTTCAAAATTCTTTTTCCGTTCTTTACAATCATGGAATTTAGAATTAGATATTATAATTTCTCATTTTAAACTATCGTATATTGACTATCTACACTTGCTGTCTAGTAAACATACATTTGTACACAATAAAAAAATTAATTGAATTTCCAATTTTTAAGATATATTTTTTAAAATATCTACATTTTGAAAAAAGTTTGAAATTTTAAAATCTATATAAATTTGCGTCCTAACGCAATTTGTCCATATAGTTTCAAGAGTAATCTTCTTCTTTGTGAAAACACTGAAAACATGCCTCCGCATTATCCTGTTTCGGACGGTGTTTCTGGATATTTCTTGGTAAGATGTATTTTTCCTCTAGATTAAGGTTAGATCTAGATCTCTCATATTAGGTATGTCAGTAAAAATTAACTACAGAAGTAGAAAAAAATTTTAAGAGAAAGGAAAATTCAGTTATTTTGCAACAGCACTGAGAGTAAAATTTCCACATTTTTAAACTTTTAAAGATTATGAGGGAACTATTCAACCGAACGATCACCACGTCTGAAGGAAATCTGTTGAAAAATAGTGTCCGAAACAGGGGAATAAAACGCCATGTTTTGCTTCAAGCCGTTTAGTTAACATAGCCGACTGCGCTTCTAGCCCAAAGGTGAAGATGTCTTTTTAGGGGGGCTAAAGATATAGATCGATTACTTAGTCTGGGCAGTCAAGTGGTCTATGCGGAAACTACTTGAAAACGTTTCGCATTGGTCACAACCATGCTGAGGGCGAGAAACAATATCCAGTACTCGGTGTAAATCACTGTGGCTAAAGAAACCCTGCTGCACTTTAGCACGTGTGAGACCCAAGACTCAAGTAGATGATGTTGATGTAGATTATTTTGCCTTGGAAGATAGGACTTTTGTTTAATACATGCTATTCAATTCACGTTCATAGCCTGCACGCCCAGCAGTTTCAGCGGCTGCTGGTAAAGACTATCAGTATGGGGGTCTCGCGGATCAAAAATTGATCGTGCAGTGCTTCACCTGCTACTATTTTGTGCCTTTATTTTAAGTCCTATGAAGGTAGGAGGGGTTTTAAATAAAATATAAGGCTTGGGCTGTTTGATTCGCTTTTTTATATTTTGAATCCATAGTAAACTATGGTGGTCTAAACATTATCTAAAGTTTATCAACTTTGAACCAGTACAGCTTAATATGGATTTAAAAAAATTGAATCAAATAGCCCAAGTTTTTATTTTTTATTTAAAACCTACCCTATCTTTATCA
The DNA here is from genome assembly GCA_030545055.2 of Neoaliturus tenellus. NCBI lineage: Eukaryota > Metazoa > Arthropoda > Insecta > Hemiptera > Cicadellidae > Neoaliturus > Neoaliturus tenellus. The sequence goes on from CM061531.1 coordinate 202,239,991, forward strand.
CACTTAAAATAAAGGCACAAAATTAATGGAGGTGAAGTACTGCATTATGTTCTGAGAGGGCCCCTTTAGCCCCCTCTTACGACGTTTCAAATACGTAGCTGAAATAGTTTCTTGGACTATCTCAGATGAAAAAAATATGTGCAGTCCGACAGACGGTTAACAGATGGAGATAGGGCATTTCTCCATTACTTTTATTTATCCATGTATTTATATTCATGGAAATTAGAAATTATTTCCTTATCTTAAACTCCTGGATAAAAAGTTAAGAATTTTAGTAAATGGCTGAAGGGAACTCCATACTTCTCCATGTTATTCCACTATCTTTTGGAATTTCAAGGAATGATGTTTTATACTATGAGGACCTCCAAACGAAATACTAATTTGATTATGGGGTAGGTATTACCAAAATTAACAGTATATTTTCTTATTGAGAAATCTCGCAAAAATTATAATATAAACCATATTGTAGTTTGGTTTTAAAATGATGTAATTTAATGCTTATTTTATTATTTTTTTACATTGTTTTGCTGCAGTGGAACATTAAAAGTAACGACCGCTACAAATACAAACGATTACATTAGCGCGAAACGTGATCTAGATTGGATTCAAATAAATGTTTAGTGGAATATTACAGATATTTAGTTATTGTTTACTTAACAAACTAACACAATATCCTTTTTCAAGAACTGGAAATGACATTTCATTTGCTTTTACTGCATTGTAAGACACCTACTTTGCTTTGTTGTGTGATGTTCGCATTTAACTAACATAATTATATGAAACTATTCTGTCTCGTTTTAAGAACAAGATAATTATTTGAATAGTAATTTTTAACGACTTTTTATTAAGGGGGAAAACACCTTTACATATGTAAATATAAAGTCTCCATTTTATATCTCCGTAGCTGTCAGATACACGCCGATGAGCGTTTCAGTTATTGAATGCTGTCAACTACCCTCAGCCTGTTTACATACGGTTCGTAAAGATTTTTCGTATTATTGTATGACAAAAAAAGTAAATGCTGTTAGGTAAGAAATTACGAGGGAAGAAATAAACCCTCCCATGACCCAAAGAATAAACTCACAAAAATTAATTCATTTTTGTGAGTTTATTCTTTGGGCTGTCATTATTGGTCTTGGGCTGTAATTATTGTTCAAGTTGATTAGAAAATGTGAAGTTCAGAGAAAATCTTCGTGAAACACCATTATAGTTTCGTTGCCCAGTTTTTATGTTGAATATATAATTAACCATTCCCCGTAATAATCGATTGAGTAATTCATTGTACAGGAAGGCCAAAAACACTAGTTCACCTTTCACAAAACAAAGAAAACCAACCCTATATAAAAATATTATTTTATGTGCACTTTATAGACACAATCGAATGTGACTTTCTTCAATTTACAGAATGTGCAGGAAGTGGCCTATTTAGGCCTGAATTTCTTAATTTTAAATACAAAAGCCTATTTTAATTTTACTTAATATATATATATATATATATATATATATATATATATATATATATATATATATATAAAGATTACTTTATGTTTGGTGTTCAACCCTAATTTAGAAGTGCTTAAGAGATAAAGTCAGCTTAAGTACTTAAAGACTAAAAATAACATGACATTCTTATTGATTTACCATATCAAGTAAAAATGTCGACTTCCGGTAAAGAATGGTTTGGAGTTAATCAGGTTAATTAGGAGTTAATTAGGTTCCCACATTAGGTTCGGAGTTCATTTTGAACACATTGCATAAACTTTTAATGAGTAATCATATCAGAGAAGCAAATGAAAAATTGTGTTTAAATTTTTCTTAGTAAATTAATTTAATCGAAACCACTAAATTAAAGCTATGTTATCTGTGACGACATCGGAAACAATTACTTGAAATGTTACCTGTTATCAATATAGTGTTACATTCATCGAATACAATCCAGCATTTATCCAAAAACTATTGTTTAGTTATACCAATGGTCCTAGACACAAACACCGAAGGGCCAACACTAATATAACTATCAAAATGGTGACCGGGATAATCTAGTTACAATATATCACGATTGAATTGTTATATTTCTTACTTAGTTTGAAATAATAAGACGTCTTCCATTACTACTCGATATATTTACATTTACACTGTAATTGTATACAAGCCTGTAATTGTGTAGAAGCTTTCTAACAGGAAGAGTTACGACAGTGAGATTTGCCGGTGGTTGTTCTAACCCTCTAAGCCATCTACAACAGAGCCAGTAAACTCTTAGGTTTCTTATGGCGAGGTGCAAACAGCGGTCTTTCTGCCAACTCCTTAGCTACACTGTTCAAGTCCATCATCAGACCAGTTCTTGAGTACGCATCTGTTGTTTGGAAGCCGTTGTATTCTCATCAAATCATTAGAATTGAGAGACTTCAGAGAAGATTGGTGAGACTCATTGGCGTGAGGCTTGGGTTCGGGTATCTCGATGTGGAGGTTGAGGAGCTGATGAGGCAGCTGGACCTCTGTCCACTTGAAATTCGCCGAGACCTTGCTGATGTGGTATTTTTGTACAAAATAATCAACGGCTTAATCGACTGCCCTGATCTCCTGTCCAGACTTAACCTCAGGGTTCCCGGGTCTACCAGATCTACTGATCTCTTCGTCCACACCAGCTATAGGACCAATTATCTTAAACAGGGGCCAGTTGCTAGACTTCACAGACTTGGAAATAAAGTTCCAGTTGAGGTGGATTTTTTCCATGACAAGATTAGTCATCTAAAGTACAAGTTCCTAGCGCACTCAATTCCACCTCGCCTCCCTTCATTCAGGTCTTCCTTTGGTCCCACTTGATGTACCACAAAAACCATACACCATTCACACACTCACAATGCATATCACCAGCTTTCAATTGTATTAGTTTTAGTTAGCTTTTAAGTTCATTGATCATTGCATTATATCATATATTAATATTCTCATGATCTTTTCTTTGTGAAATAGTGTCTCAAAATGCTCAAGATTACCCAATCCACATTGTCTAGGTTAAGTCCATTGCATTTTCACGTTGCACATCTCTCATTGCTAAACTCATGTTTACTAATTGTATTGTATTGTATTATTGTGTTGTATTGTATATCTATTTTATTGTATTATTATATTATATTGTAAATGTATGTATTGGCATTGCCGTTGAGAGAAATAAATAAGACTGTGTAAATATATATAAAAGGTCTTATATATATATATATATATATATATATATATATATATATATATATATATACAGTATATATATATATATATATATTTATTTATTTATTTATTTACAGTCTTGTATACAATTAAAGTGTTAGAGTAAATATATCGAGTAATGTGTTGGAAGACGTTTTATTATTTCAACGTAAAAGTACGAACACGTATAATGCTAATCGAACTAATCATCTTGCTATATCTCTTGACAGGCCAATCATGTTATGTACTTTTCTGAAAAGCAAGATTGGATAATTAAGATAAGGTTCACAAAAATACTCTGATGAGAGTATATGCAGTGTTGCCAAATCATCCAGAAATATATTTTTATTTTGTATTACACAAGGTAAACATAACCACAAAGTGACAACATTGCAGGGCGAGAGGGGGTAGGGGAAGTCACAGCTGTTAAAATTTCCATCGGACTATTTTTGTGAACTTAACTATAGTTACCCCAATGATTAAGAAGAGTACCAGAGGGACCGAGCTTAAGCTCGGTAAAATTATTCTTTTTGTTCTCACAAGCTCGTTCGCTCCGCTCACTCGCCCTCTTAATTTATAAGGCGAGCTCGTTCGCTACGCTCACTCGCCAGGCCGATGGATGCTGCACTTTGGTATAATTTTCCTTTAAAGTGATATAACACATTGGTTTTATCTACAGTTATCAGCTGATTTTTGTTCAATTAATAAAATCTCCATAAGGATAACATGGGATCTTTGAAGGGCTCTAGCGCGAAAACCGGATTTTTCCCAGCTATGGGACCAGCTCCAATCGATTTCTGGTGGCCAAAACCCCCATATTCAATAAAAAAATCAAAAATCCTTGGAGCGAAAAAAAACTTTGCCCGGACAAACGGAGCTTGTTTTAGAGTATAAGAATAAGATTACCTTGTTACAAATTAACTTCTTTAATTGCTATCATTTTTATTTTTATTTCAATTACTTCTGTACTTTTTTGTGTTACCTCATGTCACAAACGACCGTTTCTATACATTTTATTGTTTACAAAAGATGATGCATGAAAAAACTTCATTGTATCTTTCAATAATAATTTACTAAGCTTAAATTGTATTATATGACACTGTAAAGGATTGCCAAGTTAACTTACCAGATAGTAAAAAAATTATCCCAGCTGTGTATATCTTATGTGAAATCAGAAAAGGGAATTTAATATTATTTTATGTAAATAAATATCATTATTCTGGCAGTTAATAACTTCAGTTTATAATTATAATTCTTTACAAATCCTTTAATTTTTTATGTAATAGTTGTAACCTTTATAAAGAAATCTTACTAAACCTTGCTCAAATTGTTGCAATTTGAAATTTACTACTTTAATAAGAAAAGAACATGGCGATTATATAAACTGAAAAGTAACAGTATTCGAGAGCCAGTTAAACACAAAACGTTTGATTTGTTTTCAGATGAATACGGTGATCGATTGGAAAGTTATCAAAAAGCAATTATAAACTCGTTAGGAGATGAAGTATTCTGAGGATTTATGTTACTTTACCTTCCCATTTGTTTGCCAATAAATCAATAATTTGTATCGTTTCAGAAAACTAGAATTTTTTGATACTAGGAAGCATTAGAGACAATCTTAAATAAGACTTAATTCTGTGTTTAAAAAAAGAAAATATTATATATGAAAATAATATTAGTTAAATCTTGGAAACTCATTGAATTTTTTTACAAACACATTTTTTAAATGGTTTAATAATTCTTTTTCGTAAATATGAAAAATAATAATATTTTGTTAATCAAATCTGCCGTTTTTTCTTGCCAGTTTGTTTAACTACAGTACTTAATTCTTTTTCTTTTTCAAGCTTAACCAGAATCATAATACCACGATACAAAAGATATCCTATTGGAAAAACAAAAGTCAGTGGAGAAGATTATTGGTAGATTATTGGTAGAAGATTAAAGTAGATGGAGAAGATTACTTCAGTTCACCAAAATTGGTTATAGCCAGTTCCTAGCATTGATAGTATAACTTCTCAATGGGGATATTGAAACCAATCCAGGCCCCGATGTAAAACCCAACTCGGTTGCTGGTTGTAAATCTGCTCTACTTGAATTGCCCAGTACATCTTCTAGACTATGCCAACAAGCTCTCATTGCAAATAGGGATGAAAGATATTTCAGGCCCACTTACAAATATCAAGATTCACAGGAAATATTTGAGCAAACCTCAATGCAAGATACTATCCAAAATGATACACCTGAAGAAACCGATGTTGAAGAGTGTGCCCTAAAATTATGGGAGGAACCCCAAAATATTGAACAACAAACAAGAAAATATGAAAACTGCTTAGTTTGCAGTAGAAGGTTTACAGCAAGGGCATTAAAAATACACCAGAAAAATTGTAAAAAGTTAAAATTATCATAAAAAACTTAAGTGATTTGAGTAAGAAAAAAAACTTCACAACAACGGAACAAAAGTAAAAATATAGACGAAGTCAAAAATAATTGTGAAGAAGCCAACATTCCATGTCCCTTATGTGGTAAGCGATATAAGGGTCAATCTGGAGTCAATATACATGTTATTCGTTCCCATCCTGACGAACATAGGACAAGAATATCACAAAGATAAATTGCATGGAATGATAAGTGCATAGAAAAAGGAAATAATGATATCGCCACTAATATTGATAACCCTGACAAATTTAATGAACTGCCATCGAAAGATATAAACGAATCCAATGAGAAAAATAAAGGCTTTGAAAGATACAAATTAGAGTTGACAAATTGGAAACGAGAGTTTCAACAAATTTTGAACTCAGAAGATTTCTTCAAAAAAGTAGATAAATATGTTCTTTTTCTAAAAAATGCTATTCATTTCCTTCCAGGACCTAAACATCCTGCAAAGAAGTATGACTTCCTCAGAAAGCAAAATAAAGACTTTAATATCCAACCATCTTATGAAAGTCCAGTAATCCCACAAAGTCGAGTAAAAGAAACAGAGAGAAAAGGCGGGAAAATACGAATTTGAATTAACACAGTTTTGGTACTACAACCAAAGATGAAAAGCTGTTCGTTCAGTTATGAACAATAATAAGGAATTCTGCACTGTTGAGCCTGAGGAAGCATACAAACACTTTTCAACCCAGTTTTCAGTTCCAAATGACAATGTGACTCTTTCCTACGATAAAGAGAAACAGTGCGATACTGAAAATAGTTATTTCATGGATGAAAATACATTACATATCTCAAAAGAAGAAATTGAAAGTGCTATCAAACGCATATCTGTAGACACGGCTCCAGGACCAGATGGAGTACTAATCCGAGCTATTAAAAATCAAATCTCTTATGAAATACTGTCACTAATAGCGAACAGAATGTTAAACCATTCCGAAATTAAACCTTCTTTTACTAAGGCAAGAACAGTTTTAATATACAAGGGAGGTGATAAAAAGAATTTAAGCAACTGGAGACCTATTACTATCTGCTCTGTACTCAGAAGGGTCATAGAACGTGTCCTTGACAAAAGACTTAGAGAGAGTATTGATTTCAATGAGCACCAGAGAGGATTTACAAACTTACCAGGTACTTTAATTAACACCTCAATATTGTCCTCAATTTTAAAATTCTCTAAAGAAACCAAAACCGACGTTACAGTCATATTTTTGGATATTTGTAAAGCTATTGATAATATCGGTCACAAACACTTGGAAAATTTTTTAAATTCAACTACCTTACATCCTAAATTAATAAGCCTCATTGCAGAACTACAGAAAAATAACTCGACCCACATAGAGATCAATTATAAGAAAAACAAACCAATCCCAATTAGGCGTGGTGTAATGCAGGGTTCTCCTCTCTCGCCTGCTCTTTATAACCTCTCAACAGACCACATACTTTTCTTTTCTTCTTTTCTTTTTAGTCATTTTGGCTCCATCCACAAGGGTAACCCTTGTGGTGGCTCCCCCTACCCTCACGGGCAGTCCGTACCTAGCGTGAGCCTTAACCGGACTAGTCTTGCGACAAGGGGAGTTATGGAACAAGTGCCCCAAATCACATTAAGGCGGATTAGACCCCCACAAAACCCGGAATTCACTAGGCCTGTGGTACTCAACTGGCGGTAACCCAAAACAACCATCCGCTGTGAGTGTCAGTGGCAGCACTATCCCTGCTACTTCTCAACTTTCGTTTGTGAGCAATGCCCCCAGATTAGGCTGGAGGGCCCCCCACAGCCGAAGCTGTGTGCCGAGCATACCGACAACCTCTACCCCCTCGAGTCCAACCCAATATCCGGACTGGCCGAAGCCAGGGGCTTGAACCGGATCCCGAGGTTCCCATTTTAGGTTTTACTTGGGTCATGGGTGGATCCCAAGCGGAATAACTAGGTCACTGGAAACCTGCACGCCAAAGGCGCCGGCTACACTGCAACCGCGCCCGAAGGACACGGAAGCCCCAGATCCCCGACATCCTGACTCATTACCTCCCTTTTTGGGGGGAGCTGGAGTGAGACACCCAGTAAGCGCGCGATTGACACTAGGCCACCTCCGCCAGGGCTCGGAACAGGCGAAGCTGCCCTACTTCAGTTAATAAAGGGAGCCTTCCAACCGATGTTCCCGACAGCATGTTATATACCAAGTGCGAGTTCAAAGGATTAGGCATATTTAAAGCAAGATGGGAAATATTTCTCCAATTTATTAATTCATGTCAGTGCCTTCAAAAGAGCCAAAAGCTTTACATTTCCCACACAAGAGACCTAAAAACTGAAATAGACAACTGCCTTGACAGTCTACAAATTGAAAGAGAACCATCTATGTTGAAAAAAACTCAAATGAAATCGACGTTAAGAAAATTAGAATATGTCTACGAGGTCAAGAGTATAGAACTTGGTGCTCTCTTAGTCATAAAGGAAAAGGAGCTGAAATCTATGAAGAATACCCTCCAGCTAATAGATGGGTGAAAAATAAAGGCGATCTGACCTGTGATGAATGGCGAGAAGCCATAAAGATGACAGCAAACGTAGCTCCAGTAAGGACTGTTCCAGGCAGATCCCAGGACGGTAACCACTGTCGGCGCTGCCACAGTGAGTATGAAACTCTTGCCCATGTCCTGGGATCTTGCCCTTATAGCGAAACGCTGATAAACGCCAGACATCACAAGGTCAGATCTATGATTGCCGAATCCCTCCGGAAATTGAAATACCAAGTATACGAAGAAGTGCACGGATTATCCTATGACGGAGGAACACGGCGAATCGACATGATAGCCATTAAAGAAGGCTTGCAAAATGGAACAATAATAGATCCCACCTTCCGGTTTGAAATTGGGCAAATCCCAATCTAAAGAAATCCAAACTGAAAAGAAAATATTTATATGCCGACAGCAAATTATTATAAAAAGAAATATGGCCTGGAAAAATTTAAGTGATTGGTTTATTATTTGGTGCTAGAGGAACTATACCTGAATCAGTAGTAATTTTAACAAACAATTCTGACTTCCTTCAAAATTATTAATCCAAATTTCAACCAGTATTCTTAAAGACTCTTTCAAAATATTAAGGCATCATTTACATTCAATCTATTAGTAAATTTTTGTTGTTGTGTAATCTTCATTTCGTCCCCACCTTTATTTATCAAAATTAATTGTGTTAGTATTCTTTGTCTTAGGCAACCCTTATTGAGGGAAGATTGTTATTAATTCTTGAATAAAGTTATATTATCCTGTAAGAATATTACAAAAAATATCTATATATACAGGGTGTCCAGCT
>CM061531.1:202249034-202324914 GCA_030545055.2 Neoaliturus tenellus
CTATGTAATGGATCGCGCCACTTAACCCTCAAGGCCAGGCGTTCTACATTAATCTAGCACGATTTTACTTATAATCTGAAAATATCTAATAAATCAAGAAATTACAAATCGCAATATTATTCTTTTATAAGCAAATATTTTTAATTGCAATATTCCCCTTAAAATTTTAAATTATTTTAAATATGGTTGCTAATATGATGCTAATTTACTCTAACTTCTTTTCATTACAAATCTATAATCGATGTGTCATACTACTTTAGATGGCTTTGATTTAATATTTACTAATTATTGTGAGGAACTTACATTTACGAAGAGAAGATCAGTTAAGTTAATTTATATTGCTAGCAGTAATAAAACATGAAAACTAATACATGTAGTTATTATGAGTTTGTTATTCATTGAAGTTAAAACAAGTTAACTTTATTTCAAACCGTAAAACTTATTGTTTTAATTATTAGAACGTATAATTAATTTTCCGGGAAACTTGACTTGAGCGACACAACCACTAAATCTGTCCCTAACAAGATAGCGTCTCACAAAGGGAACTTCCCCTGCATTGCTTCCTTCTTCAGCAACAAAAATGGTCTTTGCTAAAAACAAAACTGTTACAAAGATCTCATTTACAAGATGTTTCAATGCAATGCCTCACTCAATATGGATCGTGATTTTAAATTAATTTTCAAAAGAAAATTTAAAATTTTGTTTTGAAAATAAAACCTGGTTTTGTAGAACTCCAAAGTCATTTATTGAAAATTATTTTCCACGTTTGATACGCATTTGAAATTCCCTCTTGTATAATATCATTGAATGGTAATGTTTTGTTTATAATGATCAAAATCAAAATCTTCTGGAATTTCATCTATATCATAGCGTAATTTACAAGTGTATTAGGAATTTTCCAATAAAAACAATAATATAATTCTAATTTAGAAAAGATAATAAAATGGGAACCAAGCGTGAATTGTTTTAAATTTTCTTAATAAGTAGTGTCACTGGTTTTATGGGAATGCCAAGAAAAATCGCATGCAAGCGATAGTCCACGGTCATTAGTTACAAAACTGATGATAATAAAATAATGGTTAATTTTCTCTGCTGTTGAACTACACTTTGTGATTGGGTGTTTAAAATCCATGTTGTTATTTCGAAATTAAAATTGGCATTAAAGTATTTCTTTTGATGTTTCACTATTTTTTAATTATTTTTTTTTTTAGTTTAGGTGTTAATGTGTTTTATTTGGTTTATTGTAATAGAATCGTGGTCTGGGATCATTGTCTGAAATATCTGATTGGTTTTTTAAGTATTTTTGGTGGCCCAGGTTATTCATTTACTTTAAAGCCTCCAATGTTTTAAAAAAGCTTGTATATTAAATGATTAAAAATTGGGTTACACATAGTTTTGCATTAATATTTTTAACCACTCCTTTATAATTTTAAATAGGTTGTTTGATGTTTTTGTCTATGTTATGTGTGATATTCTCAAAGGCTTGACTTATGCTAAAGATAATTTAGCACAATTAATGTGCCGTTGGGGAGGCTTAGGTTAACGGCTGGCGAGGTTAAACGGGGCATAACTCAGCCGGCGTGGCTGGGTCCTCGCCTGATCCCATAGTTTGGAAAGAATTAAAATATAAATCGTTTCACGGCACAGTATTTTATGAAATCTCTTGTTTGTGGTCTTCACAATCTGGGGTTGACTTTCATGGTTTGAAACCAAGGACCTATAGGTAATAGATCTACGTTCTTTAATTTTCTAGTTTTTTATACGTGATTTATCGATATTTTGTTATTATATGGCTTACAATTTTTATTATTATGAAATATTATGTAAAATAGCAAGAAATTAATTTTCCCAACATAAATAAAGACTGAAATTTAAAACTCTTATTAAAGTTTAAAACTTTTATTTAATCTTATACTCTAAAACAAGCTCTGTTTGTACGGGCTAACCTTTTTTTCGCTCCAAGGATTTTTTATTTTTTTATTTAATATGGGGGTTTTGGCCACCAGAAATCGATTGGAGCTGGTCCCATAGCTGGGAAAAATCCGGTTTTCGCGCTAGAGCACTTCATAGATCCCATGTTATCCTTATGAAAATTTTATAAATTGAACAAAAAAATCAGCTGATAACTGTAGATATAAACCAATGTGATATATCTTTAACCTGTAGTTTAAGAAAATTATACCAAAGTGCAAAACCCGTCGGCTTGGCGAGTGAGCGAAGCGAATGAGCTCGTCTTTAAAATGGAAGAGGGCGAGTGAGCGGAGCGAACGAGCTTTGTGTGAGAACGAAATTAATAATTTTACCGAACTTAAGCTCGGTCCCCCTGGTACTGACTTATTTAATTTGATTCCACGATTGAAAATAAAACACGGTTTCACCTTAATGGAAACTAAAACATAGTCATGAGTAAATGGTAAATCCTGTATGTTTGATTGAATGTGAATTAAATGTAGGGATGTAAAATAATTACATGGGATGATTTATGCTGTTAAGCCAAGTTAAAAATTGAAAATATTAATTTTTTTAAGCTCTTTTAAATGGGTCGAAAATGCCAAAAACCCATTTTTTACCCTTTTGAAACCCCGTTCCCATACCTGATAATGCTGGTTCGGGAACTCATGAAAGTTCAACAATTTCTAGGATTAATCAATGATCAACAGTTAAACTAAAATGTACAATACAGTACACTTACTGTGGCGAGAGGAATAGAAATAAATTTACTTAACTTTGCCTTGACAAATTGATACATAAGGAAGAACGTCAAATAATCAATAATATTAAGTTAAAATTACGAAAGAGATTTACAGTCATATTAAATTAAATAAAAAAAAAAAAAATAAAAAACGTGTGAGTGTTTCACCATATTACCAACAAATATGTCTAAACAAATAAACAAAATTTTGAGTTGAAGTAATAAATGAACGCTTAGTAAACTTGTTTTTGACCCCATTGTTGCTCCGTTGTGGATTTAGATATCTTAAAGAGAAACGAAACTTGGTAGATGTTAGATACATTTCATTTAAACATTTCAATAATATATTTTTCTGGTTTAAAAAAGGGGATCGATTTAACTGTTTAGGTTAAATATATCACATTTGGTTAATATTAACGGTTAAACCATTACCCCACAGTTTTAGTTTCAGAGTGAAGTTATTTACTCCCAGCTAATGATCAGGCACAGCTTACGCAATGGGAACTAACAAAATGCAGTAAATCTGCCTCTGTAAAAGTCAGTGTTGCCAACAGTTGATTGTTTACGGTGGTAATTAACTGCACTGTGATTTAAATAGCCTCATTCGCCGCTGCCACCGGACATATTGTGGTCTTAGTTTGGCGTTAATGAGCATTCGTCGTTATCTAATGGACCCGAATAAGCTAAAAAACTCGCTTTTATTTCAGAGCAATATTTTTGATAACTTCGACATTAAATCAAGCGGTCTTAAATTCTTAACTTGGTCATCATATTATAATACCTTTATTTCTTAACTGTTTCCATTAATTTGTAACAGAATTAGTACCAGGTTATGTCGGTTAATAAATTGTTTTAGATTCAAATAAATATTTTTATAAATTTCAATTTATTTCATATCATAAGAGAGAAAAACAAAATATGTCAACTTACCATGCATATATGGTGTGCCAAAACGACAAAGTGTGCCAAATATATGTGTAATTTAAAATATTTTTACGAAATTTTGTATAGAATAGAAAAACTTTTAATTTTATCAATGTAGGTATATGCATGATAAGTTAACTTACTTTTTTTTATTGAAAACGTAAATTTACAATGAATTTTATAATCATTTTAAGAATTGCTAATGGGATTTTTAAATGAGTATATCAGAGACAACTGATAAAAATTCTACTTATTATTTTAGAAAGCTACGGCAAAAACTAAGCACTGGCCTTTAAAAGTTATCTCCTTATTTAAAGTAATGGAGATGCACTGGTTTACGAAAGTAAAGCCGCCATTTCTTCCTAAATAATGTTGATTTACATTAATAACTTAATTTTTAATGAATAAGGCTGTTTAATTTGGAGCTGTATTTAATATTTATCAAAACTATTCCACCTATAAAACTTTGTAAACTAACATTATTATCAAAATCTATAACTTACTTATTTAATACGCTATGTAATTTTATTGATTTATTTCTGTAAATGGAACTCTTTCTTCTATTATTAACGGATATTAACGAATTTTGTGTCTTCTGATTAGGTAGAGCATAAGGTGACGTTTTTTCCAAAGTAAATATCCATTCAAATGGGCCCTACAAGCCCTCAAAGTTTGCTACTTCTCTATTTTATTAAAGTTGGTAAGGGGATCAACTGTTTTCTACGTTTAACAGCTGTATATAGTAAACAAAGTACAGCATTAGGTACGTTTTTAAGTCTCGCCACTTTACTTGATGAATGAAATTGCTTTTTCATCATACCATTAAGATAAACGTTGTTTTCGGAACGGTCAGCTGTGATCGAAACTAGTTGATACCCGGTGGGTTGGATAAACGTGTTGGTAAACAGAGGTTTCGAGACTAGACCGCGAAACAGTGGTTTTTGGGACACTAAACAAGTTAATTTATTTTTATTTTTAATAACAGCTGTTAATAGTTCTAATACAATAAACAAATAACAACGTAAGAGGAGGTATATAGGTTAAAATTTATTAATTTTTATCCAAACTGTAAATTTATTAAAGGTGGTATGATGAAAAGTACTGTTCGTAACGCGTCCGAAAGTGGTATATCGGTGCTCGATCGAATTCAAGTACTCGGCTTCGCCTCGAACTTGAAACTCGATCTTGCACCGGAAACGACCACTTTACGGACTAGTGACGAAATATACTATACTATTTAATTAAAATTATTTGTTCCATGAATACTAACGAATTACGTAAGCTAGATTTTTTTGACGAGTACCTCCAAAAAGGTTAAACTATATAGAGTGCTAAACAAATGATAGTGTCCTCTGTTGATTTAGGCCTTTTCGTCCACAATTCCCGTCGTTTCCTTGGTTACCAGTTTTAGTTATTCTGATTTGTCGCAAAAAGCTTACAAAATCACAGATTTTACTCTTAAGACATATGATTATTTGTTATTTTGTTGTTTGTTTTTAAAACCACTTTGATATGATGCTCTGTAAACAGGCTATTGGGATTGGTTACTATAGAAACTTCGAATACTTGAAATGGCAAATAACATATGGGAAAGAGTAAACGGAGGACTGGTTACCAAGGAAACGGCGGGAATCGTGGGTAAAATGGCGTAATCAACAGGGGACAAATTTTCCTATCTTAGTAGCACTCTATATCTAGTTTATCCGCGTTGAGGACCACCCCCCCTCTCTCCTTCACCAAACCATTTCTTTTTGGTAATTCGTCAACTTATGTGGCCAACCTTATATCTACTCATACAAAGGAGGTTATGTTAAACCCACAGAATACACTGGTTGAAGAACTTAATTGAAAGAGGGTAAATAATATTGAATCAATTTCCAAACTAAATTGCTCGATTTCCAGCAACGAGTACACTAGTTCCTGATAAAGATCACCCCTTTCTGATTAAAATTAAACTTTGATTATTTACTAGATCTGGCATTAAAGAAATTAAAACTTCTTAGATGGTAGAATTTAGGGGAATTACAAATCCTCCTCGAAAGAGAGTTTGTAACACCACCACGGGGAAACCACTTTAAATATCACCCCGAGATTGCTATCAAATCAGTTTTTGTTCGAAAATGCATCTGTGCTCCGCCCCACTGACTTTGCAAGTTCCAATGTTATTCTTAAGAACACAGGTTTCAATAAAACAGATGATTGCTTTTTCCAACTAGCTGATGTTATTTTTCATACAAAAGAACGTATCGATGAGCTCATTCTAGGGGATGAGAGAGCGAAGAGAACGACTTTACTGACAGCTGAATAATCGTAATGCTGGAGTGCAAAACGGGTTTATACGTGATTGTTATAGCTTTGTTGTGGTAGGATCACACTGAACGAAAATAAAAAATAAATACTATAATATTTCGTTTTATTTTAATTCTTATAAATTATTCACAATAATTTCATCCACCAGTTCCAATCATTACTGTAAACATTTTCGCTTCAGTCATAATAAAGCAATATTGCATAAAGGGACTAAAAGCATTCTTATGGCCGGTTTCTACAAACACGTTTAACTTAAACTTAGTTTAATTCAATGTTAATCATAGGCTATAGCCAATTTGGGTCTAAACTTGAGTTTAGGTTTAAACTTTCTAAAAAAAACCGACCCTCAGAGTTACAATTAAATACTAGTTATCAATTTGCAGCCATGAGGCGAGGAAGAGGGGAGAGGTGTCATCTGCCGCTCAACGGACAGCGATGCGACTAGAGGAAGGAAGGAGAGAGGTGTCCTCTGCGGCTCAACATACAGCGATGCGAGTCAAGGAAGGGGGAAGAGGTGTGTGCTATATGCTGTGGTAATGTCAATCTCAGGAAAAGAAATTTGTCAAAATGGGCTAATTTACTTGTTACTAACTTACTCGTTACTTTCATGTTTAAAATCTTTATCCGACAAAAGTGTAAATCAATTTTTTGTAGTCGCCAAGCAAACGAAAGGTAACTTTATTATTATTTTTTTAGGAAAGCAGTTCATAAAAATTTATGATGAATTCGTATTATGGCAAACATTTTAGTTTGGATGGTTTTATGTCAACTGTCCATGTATATTTGTATCGGTACTTCCATTCAACATTAACAGCTGCAAAATCACAGTGAATGTATAATTTTCAATAAATGTTCAATATTCAGGATGGAACAAACCAGCAATCACGGTGAGTACAATGGACGGAGCAATAAATCATCAGCTCCACTCTGATCTATTGTCGGCGCTGCGGTCTGCATTATACTACCGCTGATTATTATTGCAATTCGTGGTATATATATTGGATTTATTCTAAAAAATGATGTCCAGTAAACAAATAAATAAAAATTTTGAAGCTAGAAAAAAAACGTGATTAATTTGAATATTTAGTGCGTTAGTAGTGCCTGAAATATCTTATATGAAATTAGTTAAGATAAACAAAAATAATTGTTTTCATGATTTTTTTTTACATTTATTTAAATCAAAGCTCAAAGAATATGGAAGTTAACTAGATACACTTTTCTAGTTAAAATTTTTATTTAATGTGATATCAGCAGTGCATGTAATCTTGCGGCAAAGGGTTTTACTTTACACTTGGCTAAACTTTTACTAAGATACAAATATGTTTCAAAATATTCAAGTTAATTTACATTTTTTATTGCTCTATTTAATTTATCTTTAAAATACATTTAATCACGAAAATGGTTGAAACAGATTATAATGTAGTTAAATTTGTTTGAGTGCAGTTAACATAGATACTTAAATTGGAGGTCTGTTTTATTTTCTTTTATGTACAACCTGGAAAAAGAAAACAAAACTTTATTTGAAACAAAATTGTATGAGAATAAAACAAACATGGGTTTTTAATATTTCGAAATGTTTTATCTCGTTGAATAAGAAAATTATACAACGTATTCCAAAAGTTAAACATATATTTCGGCTCTTCTATAGGGCATTGAGTACGGATATTATTTAGGCCATATTTAGGAATAAGTATTTATCCTAGCCAGAAGACATTTATTTATAATTACATTACTACTACCACGTCGTCACTCCACAATGAATATGATTTATAAATTATGTTTAACGTCTAGTGAACACGATTATAAGTTGTAAAACTCGCATGAACAGTTCAATTAACATACTTAAAACATATCAAACATCCATTTGAAATTTACCGAGTTTTCAGGTCAACTGAAACGAGGGTATTTTTATTTCAATGCACGCAGGTGCTCTGTACTACTGATATTTAGTTATTTATTGTTATCATAGTTTGGTAGCTTACTTTTAAAGCAATACAATTTACACGAATAATAACCAAAATAAGATGTAGTACAATTTATATGACAGATAGAAAGAGTAAATAGCCGATCTGTACTGAGGTTTAATTTAAGATAATGACGGTCGAGGTTAAATGACGCATAACTCAGGGGCTGGCCTGGGCGCTGACTGCGGAAAACATTTGAGGCTTCGACATTCACGTGAGCTCCAACTCACGTGAATGTTGAAGCTCATTCAATATTCGTGAATGTCTCGTCATTGTCTTTCGATCATGTGAGTTTCAACCATGTTCATGGTTTTAAATAATAGTCTGGTATATTTTACATTCATTGAATCATTCTTTTTTTTGTCATAACAGGTTTTAGAGGAACGCTTATTTGGATTTAAATTACATCATTAAATATTGGAATAGATGGCATTACAAGGCATTTCATTGGTATTAGACGAGTTATTCCATATTAAGTATTGAGGCCCACTGAAAAGGCATTGACGAATTTATCACAGCTGTATTGTGTTCACTTTAATTATCGGCACACTTTTCTTCAGTATTTCAAAGTAATTTAACTAAGCATAACAAAACCTGTTTAATATACTGTTATAATAGTTTTTGAATGCCCAAGTCCATAAAAAAAATTTAAAAATCATATCCCATTTTTAAAAAAAAACTTAAGTTATTAACAGTGTTTTTTAGGGTTATGATTACGTTTATTAGTAAGAAGTTATGTTAGTAATAAAATTCAAATCTGGAAACTGCTAAGATTCAAAAATTTTTGAATGAATCAAGCGGATTGCTTCAGGCCAATATCTCTTTTCTGCATGCCGATTAATTTTAGGGCACCATAGTCGATTATGAACTTGTGGCGACCATTGACAACCTCTTGAAATCAATATTTTGAATCATAAGTTTAATTTGTCATTTGTGAGATTTTCTTCTTAATTTACCTTTTTGAGTTTGGCCTGAGATATTTTTGAAATTGTCCCAATAAAGATCTATATTCACTCTGTCGGAAGAGGATCTAAGAAAACAGATAGTTGTAGGATCATTTTCACACTCTGGAAGAGCAAATTTCACATCAAAGGCGAACTTCGCCACCATCCATGCAATATATGAAGATCAAACCCTGCATTTACAACAGCTGCCGGGATGTATGCAGAATGAAGCAGGGCACGTAACCCGTGCTTTTTTCCGACTACCACCCTTCTGGCCAGAAAACTCCACTGTGTATATAAGCCCAGGTCGAGGCTCAATTCATGATACATCACATCACCTCAGCTGATTTTAACAATTGTCTTTTAAATTTTAAGTAGCCTTGAGCCTTGCTCGTTGGTATAAATTCACTTTTTATAGTATCAATGTAATCAGGTTCTGACGTTTTATGCCAACTACGAAACTTTTCACACGTGACAGCTGTTTCAAACCAATGTTTGAAAGTAACATTCTTTTATTTTTGTTTACATTTCGTTGTTATTTTTTTGCATTGATGACAACCCATAAGACCAGTGTAAAAAAAATAAAAATTTTTAAACTAAATTAGATTTTTCCTGGGGTATGGCTGCTTCTAGACTTATTTTTGGTCAAAACACTCATTTTGATCATCCTACTGGAGTATGAATTTTACAGGTTAATGTCCAGTTAGTAACGACAACCATTAGGTTGCCAGAGACAATATCTGATTCGTCAACAGTCGCGCTGCGAAAGGGAAAAGTGATTAAACTGGCCGTTGGCCAGCGGTTTCTGTTTAACTCATCAGAGTCGGAGACAGATTATAAATATAGCAATTTCATAGTGAACCGAAAGATATAAAAATACATTACTTTTAACACTGACAAATTAATTATATAATTATTACAAGTACAGCGCATACATAAGTTGCATAAAAATTATTTTAGTAGTATTAATTAATTAATAATCCCCTATAACTATAAACAGTAATAAACATAAAGTTTATGATTTGTTTACATATCAAAGGCAAATGGCGTATCCGGGCATAACAGCCACAAAAAAACTTTTAAAAACTTCGATGACAAACAGTCGGATATCGGGAAGTTTTGACGGATTTTAACTTTGTCTCCAAAAGAGACATGTTTTTGAGTTATAGTACAAGAATCATTTTCATTTAGTGGTCATATGAAATTTAATATAAATTTTCATGGAAAGAATAACATAGACTACCAGCAATAAAACAAAATATAGTTACAATTTGACAGGTATTGAATCTATACTACACATTGAATACCTTAATTATGTATGTCAGCAGGTGTATCAGAAAGGTAATTACTGTGGTTCGCTTCCTTAACTTTGTTTAACAAGCAGCTGTTACTTGATAGGTACCGTAAGACACACCACATTCATTTTAAAATGCGGATTATGAGATTAATAAAACCCAGTAAATAAACGAATGTACATTCTAACGATGATGTTTGTAGCGATAAGATTCAATAATAATTAATTTTCTTTTCCAATAATAAATAAATAATTAATTTCAAACATTTTACTTGTATTTAGCCCAAAGCAATAAATAAACCATAAGTAAAAACATGATCAGGAGAAAGTTTCTTTTTAAACTATCCCATTTCGTTTCGAAGGCCGGAGTTATTATTGGAAAATTACCCAATAAATCCAAGCAATGCGAACAACAGCGCCGCATTGAGTCGTCCGTTACCGTATTATTGCCGAGTTGTTAGTTTTGATGATGAAATACGTCCGTATCTGCTGGCGTTGGGGTACGTTCGTAATGGAAAGTGAAAAAGCAAATGTGTTTAATTTGAAAAACATTATTGTCACTACCGTCACACTGAGTAAAGACACACCAAAAGGATAAATATTTGTAGTTACTAAAGCTGACGAAAACATGAGGTTTTTATTTGTTTTAAAGCCACAAAGTAAATTATTTGTTTTGAACAATAATATCGAGGAAGTTAAACATGAGCCCACAGAATTATTTGACGGTGCTGTAAAATCTCAGCATATGTGGTCGTCATGATCACCAGCTATGTAGTAAATTTAGTCGAGAAAAATGATATAATTCTTGGACAGCCATCCCCTGACCTTCCTCCGACAAGACCCCTGAAACACGCGATGCTGATCATGTCCGGAGATAGAGGGTTGGTTGAAGAATAATTATCATAAAATTTTATGTTAAGCATGCTAAATTTTAAAATACATTCCAGAAGTATACAGTGTGGTTGAAAAGTCCCGGAACTTTGGAATATATTTTTTTTACTATTACAGCTAAAGTGATGAGACTTGGTATATCAATAATAGCCAAAATCAATGTATAAGTGTCTACTTTTTTAAGCTATTATCACTTTTTTATTCCTTAAGTGACATAATAAATCGATTATTAATAAAAAAACTGAACGAACCATGTCAATAACTGTTAAAGGGAAATATTTTAGAAATTGAGTTTAGACTAGCTGTTTATTTATGAATTCGGGTATTGTAAAGGCCTGTAATTCTTCTATTATTTGTCATAAATGACTTCTGATTCAAAATACTTATTTGAAATAAGCTAAGCTTCACAATGATACGTCACAAGATTACATTTATTTAAAATCTAGAATTTCCAAAATTTTGTATTTTTGAAAATGTTTTCATAAACAAAACTTAAAATTTTTTATGCTAACCCATGTCATTTTGTATACCATCTAAAAGCTTTTGTTGAACTGAGCAGTTTTGTATTTTACACTAATGCCGAATCTCTTTTGGTTTTGTAGTAATAACGGAAAAATATTATTTCCCCATATAACTTGCATGTTAATTTAATGGTATGGGCAATGGAAGAAGGACTGCTATACTACTATGTTCTAATTAATTAAGTTACAAATCATATGGGAAAACGACATTTTTACGTTATTACTACAAAACCAAAAGAGATACGGCATTAGTATAAATTACAAAGTTGCTCAGTTCAACAAAAGCTAAAAGATGATATAGGAAATGACATGGGTTGGCTTTTAAAATTTTTAAGTTTTGTTTATGAAAACATTTTCAAAAATATAAAATTTTGGAAATTCTAATTTTTAAATAAATGTAATCTTGTGTCGTAAAGCTTAGCTTATTTCAAATAAGTATTTTGAATCAGAAGTCATTTATGACAAATATAAAAAGAATTACAGGGTATTCCGTAAATTTTGACTTTTGCAACAAACATTGACGCCATTTTGAAACGAATAAAATAACTAAATTCTGTTTTCACCAAAATGTTTGTATTAAATAGACCTTTCTAATGATGTATAATATGACACTAGAAATCGCCTCCTGATCGAAATTCGATCAAAATTTCAGTTGATCTGGACCCAAGAAGTTTAAAAGCCTTTTATAACTGAAACATCTGTTCTTCCTGTTTTTTCTAGCAGTTGTTTACAACAGCTGTCTAATTATTCAATCAATACTCCTTCCTCCATAAGATTAACATTGGAACTTTGAAAGCCAGTGGGGCGTAGCCCTGGTGTCCGATGTAAATTAGACTGTGATTCTGCTCATCTACAGGACTATACCTTTCTAACGGTATGCGCGGATTTCTCCTACGATGCACACGAGCTGAGAAAAAAGGAGGAAAAGAAACATGCTTGCGTATTAATATATAGATATGTTTGTATTTGATATTTCCAAGATTTGAACCTGCGATCGCCAGTTTTTAGTACACCCTGTATTTATGCAAGTTTAAAATATTTTAAAATTATTCCTTGGGGTCAATTTAGTGGGAAATAATTTTGTTTGAAGGTTGTAGGGCAAAGCGTTTGTCTGCAATTCATTTAGATCACCTTATGAGATTCACCCTGTATATCTATATCTATAAAAGAGGAAGTATGTATATATATATATATATGTATGTTGCCTATAGACTCCGAAACCGCTCAACAGATTGCAAAGAAACTTTCAGACATTATTAAGCATTATTCAAGGATGGTTTGTGTGAAGTTTAGTGCAAATCTATCCAAAGGACCCAGAGGGCATACAATGAATGGTGCAGTGTCAGGTTTTAGAAATTTAGTGTTTACAAAATGAACTGCTGTAATTAAAAAATTTGAAAGTTTCATTCAAGCAGATGCTTATAATCATAGAAGTAACCAGGTGTGAGGTATAATGTTGATGTTTGTGTTGTCTTATGGCTCCGCCCTACGGAAGCTCACAATTACACTAAAAGCCTACAGGTGGTGAAATTTGATATGGACGATTCTTTTTGTCCATAGGTGCACCAACACCTATAGGTCCATAGGTTTTGCAAATATAGTTTTTTAAGCTCTTAAGGCTCCACCCCACTGGACTTCAAAATTACTTTAGGGCCACCGGGGTTGAAATTTGATGGACGATTCTCTTTACCCATAGGTACACACTAAGAAACGATTTTGCAAATATAGTTTATTAAGCACTTTAGGGCTCCGCCTCACTGGACATTGAAATTACTTTAGGACCTCTGGAGTTGAAATTTGACATGTACGATTCTCTTTGCTCATCGGTACTCACTAGGAAACGGTTTTGCAAATATAGTTTTTAAGCTCTTTAGGGCTCAACCCCACTGGACTTCAAAATTACTTTAGGGCCACCGGGGGTTGAAATTGGATGGACGATGCTCTTTACCCATAGGTACTCACTAAGGAACAATTTTGCAAATATAGTTTTTTAAGCACTTTAGGGCTCCGCCTCACTGGGACATTGAAATTACTTTAGGACCTCCGGAGCTGAAATTTGACATGGACGATTCTCTTTACTCATAGGTACTCACTAGGAAACGGTTTTGCAAATAGTTTTTTAAGCTCTTTAAGGCTCCACCCCACTGGACTTCAAAATTACTTTAGGGCCACCGGGGTTGAAATTTGATGGACGATGCTCTTTACCCATAGGTACTCACTAAGAAACAATTTTGCAAATATAGTTTTTGAAGCGTTTTAGGGCTCTGCCCCATTGGACTTCAAAATTACTTCAGGGCCTCCAGGGATGAAATTTAACATGGACGTGCCTCTTTGCTCATAGGTATTCACCAAGAAACGGTTTTACAAATATAGTTTTTGAAGTTCTTTAGGGCTCCGCCCCAAGGGGCTTCGAATTACTTTAGGGCCACCGGGGTTGAAATTTGACAGACGATTCTCTTTACTCTTAGGTGCTTAATAAGAAACAGTTTTGCAAATATAGTTTTTTAAGATCTTTAGAGCTCCGCCCCACTGGACTTTTAAATCACTTTAGGTTCACCGGGGTTGAAATTATATGGATGATTCTTTTTGTTCATAGGTGCTCACTAAGAAACGGTTTTGCACATATCGTTTTTAAGCACTTTAGGCCTCCGCCCCACTGGACTTTAAAATTACTTTAGGGTCACTGGGGTTGAAATTTGATGTACGATTCTTTTTGTTGATAGCTACTCACTAGGAAACGGTTTTGCAAATATAATTTTTAAACTCTTTAGGGCTCCGCCCCACTGGACTTTAAGTTACTTTAGGGCCACCATGGTTGAAATTTTACTTGGACATGCCTCTTTGCTCATAGGTACTCACCAAGAATGGTTTTGCAAGTATATTTTTTAGTAGGGCTGTGCTCCACTGGACTTTAAAATTAATTTAGGGCCTTGGGGGTTGAAATTGGACATGGGCGTGCCTCTTTGCTCATAGGTGCTCTTGCATTTGCAATTACGATCAATAAGATACAAGGCAAACTTTGACTATTCTGGGTTTAAATTTGCAAAATGCCTGTTTATCCTTTGGCCTTACAGTAATATTAATATACTTACTTTCTATGCCATTGCCTTTTTTTGTAATATTAAAAAACTTAAAACTTAACTTATCTTTTTTTTTGTTATATTAAAATAGCTTTATTTATGTAAACAACTTAATTTGAGCGCCAGCAACGAGCGCCGGGTAACTGCCAGTATGTATATATAGACATTGTAGCCAACTAGTTCTTATAACTCTAAATGGGCCATCCATAATTTGTAGGCGTGTTCTCCACTGGTATGAACTTAAATCCTCTTATCAGAACCGACAGAAAATAGTTTTATCAACTTAACAGAATCAATGTACAATGAAATTTTGATATAACAAATCTGTTTGCAAATTTACGCATTAATGAAAACTAGTGTACATGTTGCTCGAAATCGAGCAATATAGTTTCTGTACTGATAAAAAATTTCATTTAACTACAAAAGAGAAATTTTCATTTTCAATAACAACTTTTTTGTAGGCCTGTATACATACACTTTGTCATTTTTACTAACATGGCCTTGGTATTTCGCGTAGCCTACATACAGTCGCTTACGAGCCGAAGCCCCTAGTCAGCTACTTACCTTTACATATTACTGTATTCAGTTTGATACAAATAGTAAGAATTTGACTGTAGCTTAATGCCCTTGTTTCACCCAACAATGTGATAATTTTAATTTCAATTTACCATTATGGGAAATTATTGGCCTCAACCTCTTACCTCCATGGTAAGATGTAGCCTATATAAGACAGTATGTTCTACTCTAAGTGAAAACATAGACTAATTTTTAAAAAGTGTAAATCATTTTATAATTTGAGTGAGAATAATGTATTGATATAGCCAATAATGGCAATGAGATAGATAACGTGTCCGGCAACCAGCACCTATGTCACAATTAAACTTATCTCTGTAATGTTCAGCACAGTTAATACACTATGGATTATAAAACTATTCAATTTTCTTGTTTAGCCAATCGTAAATAAATATAATGAATCAATAATGGAACAAACAGTGATACTTCTAGCAGGTTTTCTTGTCAATAGCAACATCAAAATTTAATATAGTAGGCCATAATAAATTAAAAGATCGTCTTCACTCATTGGGCGTCATCTGAATATCGTTTTAAAATTAAATAAAACACACATTGTGATGTCATTTTGATGTTAATGTGATGTTCTATTTCCATGATTTTCTTCTGGAGGACGTTTTACCTTATTATCATTTTCTCATAGGTTTTTACATGTCGTTATTTTCCCCAAACCCTTTAGCCAAAACTATTAATTTGAGGCCAATCAGTTAATTCTATAATTCGTGAAACACTAACAATTTTGCTCAAAATATTTTCCACGTACATACTTAATGTAGTTCGTTGACACTTTCCTTTCGTTGATGTCCATTGTTTACACTTTACAGATGTTAACTTGAAAACCATTCAATATCTTTACCCATGTTAATCAAATTGGAAAATTACGAACTTTAAGGGCTTGTAGGGTCCTTCCTTTTATACGAATATTTACCAATTTACTTTAGAAACAACTTTACGCCAAGGTCTATCCAATGACACAAAAATGATTAAAATCGGTTGAAAAACTGTGGGAGGAGTTCCTTGTACAAAAAAACCCATGTCCCGTATTAAATATGTATAAATTTAAAAGACTTTTTATCCTGATGTTTAATTTTGCCTACCCATCAAACTTGCAACGTTGATATCGATAAAAATTAAAAATTTTGGAGTTGCAACATATCATTCTGTAAAGTGCATTTTTGATAAGTAGTTTACTGTAATATTGAGCTAACTGAACTACTCTGTATGTTAAGCAAAGAGATAAAATCGCAGTAAATGTTAAAGTGAATCTTGTTAACAACAATGTGGATCTTTACGACTGCTATTCCAAACTTCTGTACTAGCTTGCTCTTTCTTGGGAAATTAACAGTATCGTCTTATAAACTGAGTTATAGTTTGCTAGTAAAAATAAACATTATTACATTTTTAACACGTATCGTTGTATAGTATTGGCAGTGCCAGATTGAGGGTATGATGGAAACAAGAGCTAAAAAATTATATAAATATGTTATCGTAGTAATTTATACGATAAAAACACACATTTTGAATAATAAAAATCTACATTGCAAATATTATCATTCCCATTAAGTTTTACGTAGGTGGAAAGGCTTCTTAGAAGGCTTATTATTTCCGTAATTTTTACTTCCTGGTTGTTTTAGGTAGGTGAAAGCATTTTCACGAATATTCAAACACCATTAATCTACTAATGTTTAATGTTAAATGTGGAATTAAATTCGTACAAGACACAACGAAATAAAAAAACAAATGAGATGGAGACAACCCTTAACGCATCGAATTACGATCCTGATACAGATAACTTTTCATCACTAGGACACAATCAGGTGGTGATTTGTAAGGCAAATGATGCGATCAACGGACTGGCTCATCACACGGTTCGTTAGCCTGGGTTGCATTTGCAGATCAGGTGTGATTGGCGGCACCTTAAAATCCTTATTTTAGTCTATATGTAATCTTTTAAGTGTTTGTCCGGTTATCTGGTCTTTGAATTTTCTATAATTTTGCTACACCTTTGGTGCAGAAAAATGCTTCAAATTTCTTAATTTAAGGTCTTCACTCTGCTGTTGAATTTCATAAATATCTTGTACTAAAAACTAAAAAAAAAACATGTAAATATAAATAACAATACAATTTTAAAACCAAAAGGGATAATTATATTTTCACTGGAATGGAAATTAGTTTCGGATAAATATTCGACTGCATTATTGTTGATTAGATTCTGTTTAAATGTGTAATGGTTCTACTGTATATTATTTAGAGTGTAAATATACTTTGATGTGATGTGACATGACATGCGATCCTACTAAAACATTTACAAAACCCTGGGAAAATACGATTGCAACAAAATGGCAAATAAATTATTTTACAAACTTTTAGTGTTATTTTAATTATTTATGCAGTAGTAAAAAGTATAAAAACTGAAAAATACACAATTTGTATTGTATGTGTCTAAAATGAATAATTATGATAAACAAACTTTAATATACAAGCACTGCATAAAAATGCCTCGAAATGCCCATTATTACGATGCAAAACTTAAATAATTTTTAATCACTCTCTTAACCAATACTTATTAACCAATACCAATACCAATAATGTTTAACCATTACCCAACTCTTTTAGAACACAAATTTTCAATTTGATTATTTAAATAAAATCTAATCGATTTACTCTCTTAATTTACTTTATAATATACCAATGGACTATAACAATTTATGCAGATAAAAATACTTATTTTGAGGATATATTTATTTCGAGTCGAGTTTCTCGTAATTTCCCATCGGAGCAGTGACAGTAACCGCTCATATTGGTATTGTTGGTGATAACTTCTCCAAATGGCGTCTTAGAATATAATAAGTCTTGTGCATCGTTACCGGTTCCTGATGTTTGAAACTTTCTCTTATAACTCTCTTTCTTTGTTTCTTATAAAATTAAAAAATGTAACGAGGTTTATGTACTTATGTACTTTTTAGAACATTAAATTTAAAATCCAACGATGTGAAGATTATGGAAAACGGTTCATAAATAAGCAAGATAACGCGATTTTTTTTAAACAACCACGCATCTGAAAGCGGATCTCCGGGCGAAAAGTGCGGCCGCTACTCCAGCTCAACAAAGGATCTCAAACTATAACTGCTCCCGGGGAAGTGGTACGACCGTGACTAGCCTCAGTAAAATCACTCTATCTTGCTTATTTATGAACCGATTTCCATAATATTTACATCGTTAGATTTTATATTAAATGTAAAAAGTACATAAGGACATAAACTTTGCTACCTTATGTAGTTTGTATGCAATTTAAGGTTAACGATTTTAAACAGCCTCCATTTTGAAGGAATTTTTTGTTGAAAATTATTTGTTATTTGTCTTTAATTATACCTTTTCCTCTAAAAGTTGTATACCAAATTTTAACTTATTACAAAAAACCATTCTTAAATTAAAAGTTATTATTTTAAAAATACAAAATGGCGGTTGTATTGTTAACTATGGAGTTTTGGAAACTTTAAATATGATATTTTGACTTATCTTTAGGTCAGGAAAAATATCTTAAGAGGTCTTTAGAGAGTTCAGTGATACCCTGTACAACAGTTCCTACGATTGGAGGGTATGTACTTCCCCATAAGAAGTATACTGTCGGATGTAGAACTAAAAGATAGCTCTTGGATGACTTCAGAGCTCTCACAGGATATAATTTAGTGGAATCTTCACACAATATAAAAAAATGTAATTTGACATAATCCACAAACAAGTGACTCGAATATTTTTCTTAAAACTACCAATGGAATTGCACAGTATGTAAGATAAAGGTGCTTACTTTCACACTGTTCCCAAAGAGGAGGAATGTTTTTTTCTAAAATTTAATCACGTTAAAGCTATTCCTTTCTCAAAACTATCGTTTTAATAAAATAACTACGACCTATTGGTATGATTGGCTACGTTATGTGTAAAAAGAAGATGGAAAGCAGTCGAACTAATTTAAATTCTAAATGACCATAAATTCTTAACCAATGCTCTAGAAGATTTAATTGTTATCTATAAAATCATTTCTTTATTATATAAAGTTAATTGAAAATACTAAAAAAAAAAAAAATCAATTTTTATTATTATTAGTCTTTTCCATTCATCGGTTTTCAACTGTAGGAGGACGGGGTGAATACTATCGTGGTAAAAGTGATTTATTAACGATATGATTTATGATCATTGATCACTTCTTATCTGTGAACAGTTTTATCCTGTAAGCAGTGTAAAACTAATAAAATGCAACAAAGTAGATATGTGTTTATATTTTCCAGTTGTTCAACCAATGTATAATAATAATAATGCAATTACTAGAAGATTTGAGAAACGTCCCTTGCTTATAATTGTATTCTGGAATAACAACTGTAATTTTTCTTCCACCTTTGATTATGTGATTACTAAGCAAAGCCTCTTAGATGTCCCCAGAACAAGGCTGTCAAGAACACAGAAGAGCTACACGACTGTTGCTCTCAAGCTATGTAACAAACTCCCAAACAGACTGAAGACCCTTGAGAGGAAATATCTAACAAAGAAGCTAGTTTGCTTCCTTAAAACGAGGGCCTATTACTCCCAAGAAAAGTATTTTGACGATCCCCTTCTGGATTTGAGTTAAAGTTTTAAGCCTATCCACAGCCAAAGTAATTAAGTGTAAATCCATGTCAGTTTTGTTTGTTAATTTTTTATATGATTCCATGATAAAATGATGCCATCAATCCCCCTTGGGATATTCAGATGGAGAACTGGTAATAAGGTAATGTTCATAAACCAATTTTATTCGGTTGAGTTATTAAAATGTACTATAATTAAGATTGGTATGGTTGTCATTAGTTTGTGAATGGTAATTGAGTGTGAAAATTAATGAGAATCAGGCAATATAATTAACCTTTTACAGGCAACACAGAAACAGAGCAATAAGTATAAAATTAAAGCCATTTAAATTATTTCGTTTGAAGCACTAATCAAAGTAGGGTTAAGTGTTTAATACGATAGTAATTTATGTGTTTATTCAACTGTACAATGCAACATTACAGTCATAAAGACCATTAAAATGTGGCATTAATATTATAAACAATTATCATGCTGTATAAGCATGCAGTTTGGCGCAGTCGACATGAGAGGTCTGCGAATGAGAGGATAATTTCTCGAACTTATATATCTTTATTCAATAAGAATAACATTCTTCCCTCATTTATCGTTGCCTAAGACAAAGAATACTTATACAGTTTAATTTTTATATATTAGATAGAGTTAAAATGAAGATTTGAAATGAAGATTTCACTAAAAGAGTTCACACTAATATTTTGAATATAAATGGCGTCTTAAAATTTTTATTGAGTCTTTGAGAATACTTGCTAAAATTTGAATTAATAATTTTGAAGGTAGTCCGAATTGTTTGCAAAAATTGACTGTTGATTTAGGAATAGTTCCTCTCGCACCGAATAACAAACCGATAACTTAAATTTTTTCAAGGCCATATTTCTTTTTGTAGTAATTTTTTTCAGTGTTCTAGCGAAAGTATAGAATCTGCTGAACTCCGACCATATTAAACGATAATAATAACAAATTGGTATTATTCTGCAACATGGATATTGCAGTTTCAATTTTACTTTTACGAACGTTCTGAAGGCATTCAAATTTTGTCTGTAACTTCTTACATAACAGTTATTCTTCCGGTGATATATTTGTTAATGATCCTTACAAATGAATCTGTCAATTGAAGCTGTCAAAGCTCAATAAAAGACACCAAAACCATCGTAAAGTTATCATTAATTTAAATTCGCCATAAAAACTCGTCTGTACCGTCGTTGACATAATAAATCGATCACTAATAAAAAACTGCATGAACCATGTCAATAACTGTTAAAGTGAAATATTTTAGAAATTGAGTTTAGACTAGCTGTTTATTTATGAATTCGGGTAATGTAAAGGCTAAAGAACCCAAGATGACATTCTTTGTCACTTAAAATAGCAATTGTTAACTTGAACATGTTTTTGAGTAAAATCATTGATAGCTAATTACGATCAGGTGATTCATGTCGGAAGCCGTCGAGGAGTGACACAGCCGAGTCGGTGGCGAGTTATTTATGTCTGATAAAAAGCACTTACAACACGTGGTAATCGTGTGGTGAACGCGATAACTCATCTGGGGCCGAAAATATTCGACACTGTGGAAAAGTCCTCTTGCCATTTAAATGTGTTTTTAGAACATCTGTTTACCTTTTGTCGCCTTGTTTTCTTAACGATAAACCATACAGGTAGAGAAAAGTCTGGAAACGATATAATATCTTTAAAAGTATTCATTTAACAAAATTAAAACTTTGAAAAGTGATTTAGGGTCTTAAAGTCTATTACACGAAATTATTTTTCGACGGGAAGACAAGGACGGTCAAACGAGGAGTCATAAGAAAATCATAATGTAAGCATAGTTCAATATGTCCATCAAATTAAAGGTCACTTTGAATAGAGAACAACGCCTTAAACCTGACCTAATAATAAATGGCAGGTTGATCAAAACTTTGCATTAAATCATATTGCGAAACCAAAGTAAAATAATATATCCCGATACACTCGACCTTTTGAGGTCGTGTTTGTGGATAAATTCCCATAATAAGAACCCTTTAAATAAGACGTAGGAAAATACAGTTTTTAATTTTTGTTTTCGGCAGTATGACTTTAATGCAAAGGTTGATCACTGCTATTTTTGTTTCGATAATCCTTTTAATGCCGGGATTGTAGCATGTTTTTTTATTCATAGAGACCTCTAAATTGACGTAAATCTTTATCTATGCTTACTTTTAGATTTACTTCTGACTTCTGACTGTGGATTATGGAGATTGTGGATACCTCCTTGAAGTCAACGTCAAAATTCTCTAGACGTACCTCTTGAAATCTACTGAAAAATATATTTTAAGACAATAAATCAATTTGCAATGTTTTAGTTCTGTAAAAAAAACTTTTTAAGAAATTATTTATTATTAACTTTTCCAGAATTTTGTCCTACCCAGTATACGATTAGGTTCAATTATTCACATAGTTTCCAGTCACATATTTTATTACAACATTGTTTTCTGAAATATAAGAGGTCAGGTTTTAAACTATATGCACACCATAAATTTCCTGAAATAATAGTCAAAAGAAGTAGGCCACATAAACATTAATGAGGCCAGGCAAGAACGCTTTTCCATCTGGTTGGTTATTACCAGTCGCAAGTGCAGACGTCGCTAACGAGAATCGCTTGACAAAGTCAGCGTTGACGTTCCTCTTAATAATGTGACGGAGAACGAATTCTGTTCACTTGATTTTAAAATTCACTCACACTAACCCCTTACGCAGGAAAGGAAAGTTTGATGTATTTGGAAAAAATATGTAAAAAATCATCATTGTTCTTGTGTTTTTGCTTAGTGCCTGGAGTTCTTGCATAACATGTAGCCTTAGTATACATTAAAAAATCATAATAAAATCATAACTTCCCGTACCGGTAAGGTTTTTTGACCGGCCGCGCAAACATTCAGTAAAAACAACATGAAACATATACATTGGTATATAAAACATGCAAATTATACATACATTTTTTCAAAAAGAATTAGCCTATTTAAAAATAATAATTTTTATATTGTACTTACAAAAACGTATGATGGAAATCCTCCCGTGTGGTTAAAATGAAATACATTTTTCCTTTTAGTTTTATCATGGCAAAGTAAGTCTACCGTAAAAAAAATAAGATAGCCAAAATGACCACAATTTCATTGACTTTTCACTAATATACAGGGAGAATCTCATAAGGTGTCCTCAATGGATTACAGACAAACCCTTTGCCCTACAACCTTCAAACAAAATTATTTCCCACAAAATTGACCCCAAGGAATAATTTAAAATATTTTTAACGTTGTATAAATACAGGGTGTACCAAAAACCTGGGTCACAGGTTCGAATCTTGGAAATTTCAAATACAAACATATGTCATATTATACATAATTAGAAAGGTCTATTTAATAGAAACATTTTTGTGAAAACAGAATTAGTTATCTTTATTCTTTTCAAAATTGCGTCAATTTTTGTAGCCAAAATCAAAATTTACGGAATACCCTGTAATTCTTTTATTATTAGTCATAAACGACTTGTGATTCAAAATACTTATTTGAAATAAGCTAAGCTTTACAATGATATACCACAAGATCACATTTATTTAAAAACTAAAATTTCCAGAATTTAATATTTTTTTAAATGTTTTAGAAAAAAAAAACAACTCAAAAATTTCAAACGCTAACCCACGTCATTTTGTACATCATCTTAAAGCTCTCGTTGAACTGAGCAACTTGTAATTTACACTAATGCCGTATCTCTTTTGGTTTTGTAGTAATAACGGAAAAACGTTATTTCCCCATATAACTTGCATGTTTTAATGGTATGGCAACAATGGAAGAAGGACTGCATACTATCATGTCCTGATTAATTAACATGCAAATCATATGGGAAAATGACATTTTTAAAAGCATTCAAGTAAAAGCATAGCCACAAAACAGCATCTACTCTACGACACTCGTAAACAAAAACAATCATCAACAATTCAATCTTAACAAAATGCTGTTATTCAACAAATACAACTGAACATACGATAGCTAGATTGCGCATTGTTTCCTCTTAAATACTATTTAAAAATCATGGATATTGAACATAAAATAACTGAGTAAAATGCATTTTACTAAATCCTTGCAAATGGATCACGATCGCGATCTTACCAGCACGCGTGACGTAATTGCGTCGCGATCGCGACCGTTACCAGTTGGAGGGTTTGCTACAACATTTAATTGCAAACTATCTTACCCATCTTAAACTTTTTTTAATTTAAACATCATGAAATTACTACAAACTTGGGTTTCAATTAAAATGCATTTCGAATGAAATGCTAAATTTATTGTAGGAATATCTTGATTGATAATCCTTGAAAAGTGATATTGAATATCATTAGATGCAGTGAACTAGTAGCCGATATTTGGGCTCAATGTTTCTTACCTACAATTAGCACCGGCGTCTTGTCGTATATCCCATCTCTCGTCAGAGCAAGATTATCGATATCGGGCATTATCGCTGATGATGGCGCATCCAATGCTATCATGCTATCACAGATTGCAATGGTTCAATCGGTTTTAATGAATTTCATATAAATTCTTTTTGATTAAATTACAATGTTATGAACGACATCTTGTGATTGGAATTAATTTTAATTCAGCACATCTTTTGTACGATAAGTTTTAAAGTCTAAATAACATACAATTTTAACATAGCAAAAAATTTTCTTTTAGCATTTGAAAGTTTTATTAACTTGAAATGGGTTATCAAAAGCGTGTGCTTAGGATGTTTGACCAGTAAGGATACATAAAGATCCTACACTCGTGTTGCAATGCCTATATTTTCTATCTTAAAAATGGAATAAAAATAATACAATTTTAATTTTGTTTATAAGGATGGTAATTTTGATTTTTAAATTTGTTTTATCTTTTCAAACTAGTTATAAAAATGTATATGAAAGAAAAAAGCACTCATTCTATTTTTTACAGTTTTTTTGCACCCCTCCCCCCTTTTTACCGTTAAAACTAATGATGAAAACCGCATGATAAGATCGTAAATTTCAAATTATCCAAGATTGTTAGTGTAGTAATATTGCTTTTATGAATTTCAAAAATGTTTTAAAATCATTTTTATAAGATTAACATTTAGGAACTATCCGGCCACTATGTCGTGTTGAATTCGAATGTGTTACTTCAGAATAATAATATAACAAACAGAACATTTCCATATACCTTAAGGAATATAGCTCAAGAATAAATGTATGAATAATTAGTACTTCATGATAAACCGGTTCATTTTTATTTGAATTGTATATATATATTAAAAACACAAATTATATTTAAACGTTTTCGATATCGGAGCAACGTAACTTACACTCATAGAATAACAATGACAGAATTTAAAATATACTAAAGGGATTTGTAAATTTGAATTTTTTAAAGTGATTCTGAGTAAGAAGATATATTTTTAACTAACTCTGCTTGTGATGGATTTAATAAAACGAAAAGAACTATTACCCATAATGAAATGACTATTTGAAAAAAATAAAAGTGTACATACAAAATTTGGTAAATTTTTAATGAATATAAATGTAATTATTTTGTACGATCATCTGCACTTCACTAAATCAGAGATTCAATCGGAGTTCATAACAAAACAACGAATGAAAATGTTAGCTTTGTAATATGCGGGACACGTTATCCCGGCAAAACAATTCGGAGAGGTTTCCAAATAACATGTCGTGCCATTCAATTGTAGGTTCTTTTTAAAGCTTTGGTTGTTATTTCCTAATTATAATTACTAATGCAATTAAACTTAATGTAATTTGTCTTTCTACAGTGATCCAGAGATAACTTAAATGCTGTGGAACAGCACAGGTCACATGGTTTATAAAAAAATATTCTATAACATTCTACATATAGACTCTTTATGTATTTAATTGGTTTTTATTATATTTATTTTCTAGAATACTTAAAATTTACTAGTTTTGTTGTAAACCAGCCAAAAAAAAACCACGGTTATTGCAGAAAACGTCCGTCATTTACATGAAAACATTAATTTGCTCTAGAAAGTACCACCAACCCAACAATTAAGTCCCGAAATAGTAGTCAAAATTTGAGTGCTGCTGGATGAAGAAGGAACGTCCCTTAACTGACATTGCTTTCGCTGGTTCGAAAACAGACTTTTGGGGCGGAGATTGATGATTGTGGTTAGTGATGGTAACGTTGTAACATTGTTTTACACTTTGCAGCTGAGGTTTATGTGATTAGTTAAGACTTAATTATAATTAATAATGTCATATTCATTATTACAGCTTACTATCCGCAAATAAATTGCTCCAAGCAATTCGAGTAAATTATTACATTCAACAGAATTAGCTTATCTAATAGCCACTGACGTTGGGTGCATTACTGAGATTTGCAAATGTTCGAAAATACAATTATTAGCAATTTCAATATAATAAATATAAAAAATAAACTTAAAATCGTGAGAAACAAATTGATCCTTCTATAACGCATTAAAACTTATTTACTCGTGGGTTAGATATTTAAAATATAACTAAACCTTTTTAGAGACAAAATTTACAGTAGGCCTACTTCACAGGATCGGACAGAAACAGTTACATGCTGACTCACATTCGATGAAGCGCGCACAGATAAATTGCTACCCAATTAAAACCCCCGAGCTCAGATGCCGCTGTGCGAGTATGGCAATTAAAGCACGCTTTGTCAGCAAAAATTATCATTTTTATTTTTACCAAGTATTTACCTTTTCACGGAGTTTTTACAACAAACTTTTGATGAGGGTTTTTTTATTTACTAATACAATTTTTACCCCTAATTTCAATATAACTTTATCTCGAACGGGTGATAACATTTTCAATTACCGTTTTCTTGCATATCTGTAAAATCTTATATTTTATCTAATGCAGACAATTCAAGACTAGCCCTTCGTATAAGAGCATAATGTTTACATGATAAAATAATAACTCACATACCGTTAATGGGTTTTGTAAAGAATGTTTTATAAAAATCAACATAACCTCAACTTCCAGCTCTTATTCTCCACCTCCTCAGAGTATAAAAAAGAGACGAGAAAGTGAAATTCCATTCGAGCGCCAATCAGTGTATGGGAAGTATTATAATCAAGATTCGTATTTCATCTTCAACAGATGAAGAAAATTGAACTCTAATTGTAACTACAGTTTAGCTATGGAATCATAAGTAGAAAGAGAGGTGAATGAATTCCTCTAATTTAAACATAAACTCATAGCAGAAGACGGAGGGGAAAATGAGAGGAAAAAGAAAGCGGAAGAAATAATTGTAGAAAATACTGGGTGTCCACAAAGTCTTGCCTGATTTAATAGCTTTGCTGTACGGAAACCATTAGAGCAACACGTGTCTTACATCTCTTCTTTTGAAGAGAATTTAATCTAGTTTTTTTTTTTTTTATTAAGTTGGTATCACCTTTGCTCGGTGACAAAAATTTAGTTACCTTTAAATGATGTACAAAATCAAATCAGAAATGGTTAGCCTGTAGGAGAAGTCACAGTGTGTCCTATGGTTCCACGAAACCCAGTCCCCTATAACTGCTTAAAGAATTTTGTGCGAAAATTTGGACGACTTAAACCTGATGTAAGGAGTAACAAGAAGAGGTTTGCATATTTTTCTGAGAGGGGTGGTGTGTGTGACAAGAAGTGAACTGAACGCCCACGCATCAGACATCAAACATTTCAACAAAATCCTCGGTTTTAAATTGCCTGGGTCACCAAACGTGGCCCTTCTGGACTTTTTATGCGAGGGTTTGTCAAAGACGTAGTGTATTTCCCCAGTTCCTAATTTAGAGAAACTAAGAAATGGAGTGACGTCAATTACTCAAGAAATGTTAATAAAAACATGGGATTAAACAAAAAGTCACCTAGTATATTTACAGGCAACCTAAGGCCCACATATAGAGGTTTATTGGGTTTGTGCATATGTAAATAAAACTTAAGCAGTCACTTGGTACAATTGAAAATAAAGAATTATTCTACCATCATCAGTTTTCATGCTATTCGGTTTCTTTATCAGGGCTATACTTTATGGACACTCGGTATTTCTCCTAACATTCTGAAAGCCATTTTCCTTCGTATCTTGATTCCCAAATCTTATTGTGTGAATAAATATTTATCGTGAATTTGTTGTTAATTATAAAATCACTCGAGTTTATATACCTACAATAATTTTAAATCAAGGAACAAAAATTGTATACTCTCGGCAAAATACTTGGAAATATTTCTAAAAGCATATATATACATGTTTTAGAATGTTACTTAGAATGTTTTTATAACTCCCTCAGAGTGACATTGACATTTCCAACCTTTCCCTCCCATTAATCGCCTACATTTCACCTTAAATTTAAGTTATGCAAAATCGTGACTCTGTGCCTGTAGCCGCAATTTCCCACTACTTAAGAGTTATCTTCACTTTTGGGCTAATAGTGCAGTCGGCTATTATATTAGGTCCCTCGTATCTTAAAAGTTTGAAATGTGAAAATATTACTCTCAGTGACGTCGCAAAGTAACTCAATTTACCTTACATTTAAGATTATTCCTAATAATACAATTTATTTTTACTTATATATCAGGTATGAGGGTCCTAGACCTAAGATTACTCTACAAGAAAACATGTTCACCAAAAAATATTAAAAAACACCGTCCGAAAATGCCTGAAAATGCGGAGGTATGTTTTAAGTGTTTTACAAAGATTAAGATTGCCCTTAAGTAATATAACTACCGCCAGTCCCACTAAAGCATACCTTTATAATGGAAATCCTATTGTTAACTTCCTCTAATTCATGTACCCATCCAGTCAATGACAAGATGGCTATGTAATGTGTGAGTATAATAAATAATTTTCAAAATGTAATTTAAAATAACTGGTTACTATTTCGTAAATACCGAATGATACTGTTGTTATATCAACAACACATCTGTTGTGAGTTCATAGCTAAATGATTACAAATAGGCCAGAAGTTGCATTTTCAATTGAATAAGCGATAAAACAAAGTCACTCTATTTTACGAGAGGGAGTTTCACAGTTGAGGAGGCAATGGTGTTCACGACTTTGCAACCATGGTGGCGATGAGAGCTTTATAAGAGGATTATAGTATGATTTTCTATGATTTTTACTAAATATTGCATTGTATTTATCTATTTTACAACACAACTTTTATTCACATAATAATAAACCCCTATTTTTTGGCGATAAAAGATATTTATTTTGTTTTGTACAGGAATTATTTATTTCTTATAATGTCTATCTGAGTTATTAAATTTTAAAACTAAGTTCAGAATATAAACCACTACAGTACTGTATAGACGAAAATGTGTATTATCAAAACTGTGACTAATGTAGGATCACGACAGTGTTAGTTATGTTTGTTTAGAAACCCCGTGTCAATTAATGGAGTTTAATTCGCGTATATTTACTACACATCAAATGTGTCTACTAACAATTCTGTTATTTTATTGGTTAAAACTCGAAATTGTAAAAGGGAACCTTGACATGGCGCATGTATAAAACCTTGATTTGGCACCTTATAAACCACAAAATGAACAGGACCAATTAATGTGTCGCGTGAAGTAACGACATGAAACGTGCTTCTTGGGATGGACGACCATAAAAAGTCAAACATCGTTGACGTGACCTATTTTTTCTTGAAGACAACGTTGTATAACACCTCAAAACAATTTTATTTTTTTAAAACGTTAGTAAAACAAGAAACAAAGTACTTGAAACAATGTACAAACTAGAAACTAAATACTTTTATTTATATTTTATTTTAATACTCTTTTAAAACACAGATAAACAATAGAATTTTTTCCCGTTGTAAGAACAGTTTGGTTACTATTACTATATTTAAATGGATGAAAAAGAATAAACAAGATTCTTATTCATTAATAATTTAATCCTTTCCAATTTAATCTATATAATCCTCATTTCCAACTGATTGATATTTGATTTGATATGTTAATTTTGATATGTTAATCATGCAAGCGACTTAATGATATTCGATATATAATTTAAAACAATAATAATCTATTTAACATCAATTAATGAAAGTGTATCAACATTATTTATATTATTACGGAATGGTGGCATTACTTTCGTAAAAAAGAATAAACTTAATTACAGTACTTCAAGCCAACATCCAAGAGCAATGTCAATTGTTTTATGTTAGAATATTGGAATATAGGAAATTAGTTTTCCTTTACATCCATATTTAAAGATGGTCAGCTCTTTATACACTGGCTTTCATAAAGCAAGTTTATTGTTGGAGACGTTGAGTTGGATTTACTCCATTATGTTAGTTCCCATAAGATGTGCATGATCATTGGCTGGGGTAAAGAACTCCACATTGATACAAAACAATGGGGTCAAATTCAAATTCAAATTTATTTATTCCATGAATAAATACAAAGATGCAGTACAAATATGTTACAAATGGAATTAATTCCCACATAGACTTCTCGTCTGTGTGTGGGAATGAGTCGTCAGTCCTCTTCACTGCTTACTAGACTAATGTTAGAACTTAAATGTATACTTAAATAACAAAAATCAAAACAAGGAATATCTAATTGAGTTAAAAGGAGTTTTTATGACATATATAAACATTAACAAATATGTTTTGTCCCGACAAAAAAGGAGAACAACAAAAAACTTAAGTTTTTTTTTCTAGAGATAATATAAAGCTTGAATTATGTTAGAAATTATAAAAAAAATCAAATATATATATATAAAAAAAAAAAAAAATGAAATAAAAGATTTGAGCAAGACCAGTACAATCGGAGTCAAAATAATTTAGTTGGCCAAGAAAATTATTGAGAAGAAATTAAACGTTTGGTGAAAAACCGAAAGGGAAAACTTTAGTGATATTGTGTAAGTGATCACAATATCATCCATTATACGGTTAGGCAAAAGTCTGGATACCCCCAGTTAACTTTTTAACGCGTTGCAGTAGGAAAACCAAACTCGGCACATGTTTACAAAATCAAAAACGGCACTTTTTCATCAACTACACAATTTTGCCCCTGCCCCCAAAATGGGGTATTTTGGGGGCAGCCCCAAATTTTCAAATGTAAACCCCTATCGAGTGACCCCTCATTTTAAACGGTTTATCAAGAGAAATTAAATGGCGCAAACCGGAGGTCGATATCTCACCCCTAACCAAAATGGCAGCCATTTCAAAATTTGACATGGGCAAGCAAGTATAAGTAAGGACACCCCCAATTAATTTTTTAACACGTTGCAGTAGGAAAACCAAACTCGGCACATGTTTACAACATCAAAAACTGCACTTTTTCATCAACTACACAACTTTGCCCCTGCCCCCAAAATGGGGTATTTTGGGGGCAGCCCCAAATTTTCAAATGTAAACCCCTATCGAGTGACCCCTCATTTTAAACGGTTTATCAAGAGAAATTGAATGGCACAAATCGGATGTCGATATCTCATCTCTAACCAAAATGGCAGCCAATGTAAAGTCAATTTACCCTTCTCGAATTTTAAAATGGCTGCCATTTTGGTTAGAGATGAGATATCGACATCCGATTTGTGCCAATCAATTTCTCTTGATAAACCGTTTAAAATGAGGGGTCACTCGATAGGGGTTTACATTTGAAAATTTGGGGCTGCCCCCAAAATACCCCATTTTGGGGGCAGGGGCAAAGTTGTGTAGTTGATGAAAAAGTGCAGTTTTTGATGTTGTAAACATGTGCCGAGTTTGGTTTTACTACTGCAACGTGTTAAAAAATTAATTGGGGGTGTCCATACTTATACTTGCTTGCCCATGTCAAATTTTGAAATGGCTGCCATTTTGGTTAGGGTTGAGATATCGACCTCCGGTTTGCGCCATTTAATTTCTCTTGATAAACCGTTTAAAATGAGGGGTCACTCGATAGGGGTTTACATTTGAAAATTTGGGGCTGCCCCCAAAATACCCCATTTTGGGGGCAGGGGCAAAGTTGTGTAGTTGATGAAAAAGTGCAGTTTTTGATGTTGTAAACATGTGCCGAGTTTGGTTTTCCTACTGCAACGCGTTAAAAAGTTAACTGGGGGTATCCAGACTTTTGCCTAACCCTGTATGTGACCGTATCAGCGCCTCAGCCCCTTCCGCCCCAAGGCGAAAAAGCCATTCCTGAATGCTTCTTTTATACGACAAGACACTGCCTCCCTCAGCCTCACGAATGTCAAGTGGAATATTTCTGTAAACTAAGTGAGCTAAATAAAAGGGACTGGACAAATATATTCTGTGACTTAGTCTGGGATTTTCATAATTTACTCTTTGCCTTCCTCTTGTTTCATAACTGTGATTTAGAACTGTAAAAATAGTATTTTTGTTTGTTTTAATGTAAATTAAAAGTGTTTTCAGATATAATTGTCTAGTGGTCAATACAGGAAATTCTTGAAATAATAAATTAGTAGGGTATAAAATGTTTTTCTTTAAAATAGCTTTGATGATTTCTTTCTGAGATACATTAAGTGGTTCCAATGTAGAGGAGGAGGCCGCCCCCCACCCCAAGATTCCATATTGCAAGACTGACTGCACATAGGCGAAGTAAGCAATCCTGCAGTGATCCGCGGACAGAACCTGACTCAACTGTCTGAAAGCATAAATTAGCTTCCTGAGTTTTTGCTTTAAATACTGTACGTGTGGAGCCCAACACAATTTGTAATCAATAATAACACCAAGATACTTATATTGCTCCACACGCTGCACTATACCACAGTCACAGTCAACAGCCCGCGGGTCACCACAGGAATGCAGCCGCAGCTCCCTCGGTCCCGGATCTTGATCAGTTCTAAAAAATATCGGCAAATGTTTAGTTTTATCGACATTCACAGTGAGAGTGTTATGATCAAACCAGTTTTTTAATTTCACAAGATCCGAGGAAGCCGCAGCATAAGCCTCCTCCCACGTGCAGCCAGATGACACAAGCGCTGTGTCGTCCGCAAAAAGGAATAATTTACCCTGGGTGTTGATTTTAGATATGTTGTTGATATAAATCAGAAATAACAAAGGACCAAGGGTACTCCCCTGGATAACCCCAAAGTCAACGTCAACAGTGCCACTATTGACACTGTTAATGGTGACAAACTGTTTCCGCTGAGAAAAATAGCTAATAAACCAATTCAGTGAAACATTTTTAATTCCACAATTATTTAATTTATTTATTAACTTGTCTCGGTTGACTGTGTCGAAAGCTTTAGCAAGGTCTAGAAATGTTACCAAAAACCTGCCGTCTTTCTCCTATTTCATGTACTATTACTTTGTGTAGATCAAATAATGCATCTGAAGTATTTTTTCCTGACCTGAAGCCATATTGGCAATTCGTTATTATAGACCGTTGTTCCAAATAAAATGATAGCTGAATTTTTACACACTTCTCAATTACTTTATCAATGCAAGACAACAATGAAATTGGTCGAAAATTAGACACTGTACTTTTTTCACCGGATTTAAATATAGGAATAACTTTAGAGACTTTTAATAAATTTGGGAATTGTCCTTGTTGTATACTTGAATTAATTATATGAGATAATGGTTGGATCAAAATATGTACATTGTCCTTAAGGAACTGGGATGGAATATTATCACTGCCTGGTGCAGATCCTCCCTTAATACTCATAACAATATCGATTATCTCTTGATATGTAACTGGCCGAAGGGTAAATTCAGAATCCACCGAGTGGTGGGCGTCCTTCACCTCTGGTGTACCCCTAGGGTGAATGCTGTTTGCAAGATTATAGCCTACCGAAGCAAAATATTTATTAAAATTTTGTGCAATTACTTCAATTTCGGTTGGAGAGACAGTGCCCTGCCGATCCACAAAAGCTTCCACCGGGAACCTATCCTTACCCCCTGGCCGACCAGATACTTCTCTCACAATTTTCCAGAACTTCTTGGTATCCCCGGCAGCTTCGTTAATTTTGTCCTTGTAAAAATTAAATTTAGTTTGCTTAATCAAAGAATGCAGAAGGTTGCGGTACCGAATGTATCTGTTGCGAAGATTAAGATTGTAAGGTTGGCGTTTGAGCTGTTTACTCAAACTGTCCCTCTTCCGCATTGAAACCACCAGACCATGGGTAATCCAAGTTTAATTTTAAAATTTTTTGCATTGCATTTAACATTGGCAGTATTTAATGAAATTAAGTTTTGAATGATAGTTACAAATTTCTCTAAACTTAGGTTCACGTTGTCACAAGAAATAACTTCTTCCCAATTTTGATTAAATAAGCTTTCCTGTACTTTATGCCAATTCGTAATTTTCTTTACGGTTGAATTATATTGTCGTTTCTGATTGAAATTATATAAAGACATTTGCAAAACAGTTGCATAATGATCAGTAATATTTGTGTGAACAACGGCAGATTTAGTATCAATTTCCTTTTTTATTTTTACAAAAATGTGGTCAATACAACTATTACTGGTAGGTCGGGTAATTTTGTCTATGCATGAAATAAAACCAAAATCATAAAGTATATCAAGGTATTTTTCCTCTGGAGAGTTACTTGCGGGATTCAAAATATTACAGTTAATGTCCCCAGCTAAAATAAATGAATTAGAAGAATTATTGTTTTCCATGCAATAATTACTTAACCCCTCTAAAAAGTGCAATATATTTGAATTAGGACTCCTGTATACGGCCAAAAGCTGGTAAGTATTATCTGCCCAAGTGAAAGTCAGCAACAAGGTCGTGGCCACTCCGCCCAGGAGCAGCTGGGAGCAGGACGCTGATAACGTGCTATCAAGATAGACAACAATACCGTCGCTCTGATTAAGATTATTATACGATCTAAACATATTATATCCTTCAATATTCATTAGGTCACTGTCATCATACAGCCAAGCTTCAGTTAAAATTATACAATGAAATTTAATGTTAATACTGTTTATAAAAACTAAAAATTCGTCGAAATTTCTATTATAACTTCGTATATTCTGTTGCATTATCCTAAAAATAGTTTTATTCTCCTCTTCTTCGGGACAGCAAAATTGTTTAACATTTTCACTAGAACAATCATGACATTGGTTTACAAACTCATCATAGTCCTCCCTCATATAAAACTATACAAGGTAAAGGTGTGCAGGTTTGCACTCGGCAATGAAACAACAAAATGTGAATAATAGCATTCATACACATAAAATATCACAAATGTGAAGAAAAAACGATCTAAATAAGACAGCTAGGTTCAGTATCCTATTAATATTTATTACGGTGTAAAAAAAATACTATATTTTTAGTATATATTCCAGCTAAGCCTAACAAAGAAATCCATTGATAACCCAAAATGTCATACCTTATTTAACTGAAACATAAATGTTTACCTCAAATAATTAATGACAACAGGATAGTTAACTATTGGTGATACTTTAAAAGTTACTCAAATCAAATTCAAACTCACCATTGATTACATGAAAAATAAATAAATAAATTAGTTACGTTATTTAAACTTGAAAAGAAAATTTATAAACATATTTCCAATGCACGAAACATACGAATCCTATAAATATTCGGTGAGAAGTAACCTACCTAAGCCTAAAAAGATCATATAGTTAACACAATTCATTTCTTGTTTATTACTAAATTGAAATGTAAAATCAAACACAAATTCAAATTTCCACCTACTTCCAAAAAAGTGATTACTAATACTCAATCTTAGTGTGGGCTACAAAATTACTCCATTATACTTTTAGATATTCACACAGCTTGTTGAGAACAATGATTTGCGTGAAAAAAGAATACTTATATCTAAATCGGAAAGAAAACGATAGTTGCAATCATTATAAAATAAAATTAACCTATTTTCAATATAGTAACAATTGAAACAAGAGTGCTATATCCTATATAGAAAAGGTTTTAAAAAAATCCTAAATTTCCTCATTGAAAATTAAGTATTAAAAAGGGTTAACAATTGAACTTAAAATCTTACTTGTAGTGATTTAAATCAGATACCGTACCTCATGACTTAAGCTAGTTTTACTGTGTGTTTAATTTAACGGT
The DNA here is from genome assembly GCA_030545055.2 of Neoaliturus tenellus. Lineage (NCBI taxonomy): Eukaryota > Metazoa > Arthropoda > Insecta > Hemiptera > Cicadellidae > Neoaliturus > Neoaliturus tenellus. The sequence goes on from CM061531.1 coordinate 202,284,851, forward strand.
AGGCCTATTATGAATTGACATAACAAAAAAGGTTTAATGAATGAATAAAGTATACCGTTTTATTCAAATACAACGCTAACACTCAGTATGACTGTAATTGATTTTCAGGGCCTTGTAATTATTTATATGTTGTTTGCAAAAATTGTTTGGAACTGGAATAAATAATTAGAATGAAAAAACGAGATTAACAGCAAGGCTATCTCAAGCCAAGGATGAAGAAGTTATTGTGGCGTTTATTTAATCAGAAGTAATATATACAATTAAAACAAAAGAGTAACATAAAATATGACCCTTAATTATATTAACTAAATGATATTTTAAAATAAAAATAAAATAAAATTAATAAAGATTGGCAGTATAAAATAACAATGGAAAAAAATTAATAAAAAAATAGGCCTAAATAAAAAGAATAGCCTAATCAATGAACATTCATATTAGGGCCTTAGGTTAATTTATTACCAATATTAGTGAGTAGGTGCCAAATATTTACTATAACTGTTTAGCATTATTTTAAGCTATTTATTTAGTAAGTTTTACTTGATCAAATTCAAAGTTAATTAAATTATTAATGCAGTACTGTTGTTTATGGACTAGAAATAAGGCCTAACTGCCTGACAAGTTACAAATTTACAATTTGGCTAAAAAAAGTTTGATTTCCCAACAAACTTATTGACTAAATTACTTGGAACTGAGATGCCGTTCGTGTTTATGGCGGCGACACCCGGGGAACCGTGGCGGCGGCTGCGGCGGCGGTGAGTGGAGCGGCGTGCTGGTCGGGGGCGGCCTGCTCGGGTGCGGTGTTGCTGGTAGGTGTCGGGGGCGGTCCGTTGACAATGCGCTGCAGATCCTCCAGGCTCCGAACTCTCGACGTCCTCCCCGTCTGCGTCTTCTTAACGAGAATGCGGCCATCGTTAACCCAAACAAAAGCTAGTTTATTTTGTTTAACTAATTCCCGGCCTTTTTTGAAGATAGTCTGGTTTAGAGCAGTTAAGTGTTCATTGAAATAAATAATCGTCTCTGGATATCTGTTATTCAAATCCTTAGCAGTTAAACTTCCGGTCAATTTCCTGGCTGACATCCATTCCGCTTTTATTTTCCTAGAGACAAAGGATACAACAATGGCAGGGGGTCTACCTCCAGACTCATGTTGTTGAAGCCGATGGGCCGCAGAAATGTCATACCAATGAAGTTGAACATTAATGCGTTTGGCGATGTCGTCCAGAATTATTGAGAGATTTTCTTGCTTAGAGAATGGTACACCTGTTATAATTATATTGCTTTTCCTGGTATGTTGTTGAAGGTCATCGACCTCTGACCGTAGTTTTACTACTGTTTCATTTAGACGAATATTCTCACCTTGTAGCTGTTCCACCTTGTCGCTGGTTTTTCGGGCGACTTCGACAGTTGATTCAAGTTGTTTCCTTAGGTGTCCGATGTCCTCCGTAACAGAATTAAGATCTTCTTGTAGTTTAGTAAGTTTAGGAGTCCATTTATCATTGACTTCTTGTCTGAAAGCCTCTATAGCCTTAAGAACTGCTGCCTGTCCACTGTCGCGGTCGTCTCCCGCCCGGCTACCCGATGATGAATTTTCAGAAATACAGTTATCACACCTCCAGTTTGACTTATTTCTCGTCCCGCACTTTTTAACGGCCTCTGCCGAACATCCCACGTGGAAACTTGTAGAACAGTCAACACATTTAAATCCGTCCTTGGCAGTTATAATGTCCGTGGCACACTTCCCGCACTTTTCCATTTTAATAGAAACAGTACTTTATATAAAAAATACTATTTGAAAAAATAACACACGGTAAAAACACGCGGAACGATAATTTCAGTACACGAATACCCGTATAGACAAGACGCCTAGTGCAAACCTGTACAGGAAACAGACTACAGACTGGAACGAAGATAAGCGTCCGCTCGCATCGGTTAACATTTATTGGTTGTTTCATTTTTGTCTTTTTCTGTGTCTATAGCTTTCGTTAGGCTTAAATAATGCTTTGATTATGAGGAGGCCTACTCGTAAGTTAATATCGTCTAACAACAAAAATACGCTAATCGGCAAGTGGACGAATTTTGGAATGTATACATTGCCAATGGTTTTTTATATACCTTCAATACCCAATGTAAATGTTGATAAATGTGTAGTCCTAGGAGTTTTTGAACATATATCTTTAAGAGTCTGCAGTATACCCAAGATACCCTAGACTTATCAATGTTGTACGCCTTCAATGTTGGTCGAAAAAGAATAATCTTCATGTAATTTTACAGGAAACGTTAAGGCTAGGTAATTCAGAAATAAAAATCGTGATTATAGAGTGATTTATGAGATTAAACAATAAAAAATCGCATCCATCTACGAACAAAAAAAATTGGAGAATACTTTAATGTTTATTTGTCAAACAATTAATAATATAACACTTTTGCTTTCACAGTCCCCTAGATATGAAAAGTTACTTTAAAATTACAAAAAGATGATTCTTTATCGAACAATATTAAAGGCGTAGGGGACTTTAAAATTTAACATTAGTCTTATGGGAATAAAAATTCCAAGATGGCGGATGCTGTTCATCCTAAAACTTAGTTCATCTTACGAAGTAAATACAAAATATTTTATAAGTGGATAGGTGACAACTTTTGCGATGTATCAGGTTAAGTTTCAATCGTTATAGAAAGGTTTGAAATATTTTTATTCAATCAGATGCTGCATATCTTCCTAGATTACGTTTCTCAACTACGTGTCAAAAAGTGCTAGCACTTTAAAGGCTAAAATTACTTTTGGGAAGACAAATCTTAGAATGGAGCAGAAATAATTATTATACAATATAATAGTCACAGATTTTGCAAAACCATTGAATAAATCGGCATAACAATGTAACTTATCAAAATTGAGAAATTTTTTATGAAGAAAACAAAATGAGTAAACTGTGCCACATACCGTATCAAAATATCAAGTAGATATTTTAAACCCAAGACCACAGACAATAATTATCTTAATAAAAAAGGTAAACTAAGCTTAAAATAAATGCACACGAAAAACTAAATTCCTATTTTATATGTATACATCGTATGGCTAATTTAGCCAGGCACCAGGTTTCGAGAATAGGAAAATAAATTCTGCGGTGCAGAGCACCTGAGTCAGTATATGTAAAAAGATACACGCTAAAATAAAAATTAGATCTCTCTTTATAGAGCTAACACAGTGTATATATATATATATATATATATATTTTTATTGGCCCTGGAAAGGGCCATTTGCATTTTGTCTGGCAGCTGACATAGCTGAGAGATCACGTGCGTGATAGTTCAGCTGCCAAAGTTGTTGTTCGTTTAGCATCACCCGGGGAGTATGTGCAGCTTCAATGGAATGCTGCGGACGCGAACAATATCACCCCCCTTCCTATTTTACTAAGGCATTATTCAATTTCTAAATGATACTGTTGTTTTTAACACACACAATGATGGGTTTAACTTTAATTCGACACTAATGAAAAATAATCATTGTGTTTTAGAGGGTTTTCTACCTTGTACTTATAGACTTAACAGTCGATAGTAAATCTTTCGGAAACTAGTGGCATTGATAACTAAATCAAAAACCAAACTAACATAAGCCGTACTTCGTTATAAACAGATAGTTCAGGTATCAACTCTAGTTTACATTTCATAACAACAAAATTCAAATGTGTAATTAAATAAAAACCATTAGCCAAACTGAAATGTAATTGCCATATTAAGATTAATAATTTTAATGTTGGGTTGGTTTTTAACAAGTTTTCAAATTACTTTGGACATTACAATATTTAAAAATATGAAATGAACATCAAACTATTTTTGTTATGCGAGTCCCGCTAATGCGTCATCGTCAGGCAACTAATATGGTAATTTAATTTTGTTTTTGTAAACCAAATTGTAAAATATGGCAAAATTCTTCTTAGTGAGGACAATTGTTGACATTACCAACCATTTACTAAATGTTAATATAAATACATTGTGAACGGTTGGTATAAATATCATCTATCCAATTCTTTTTATCACTCAATAGCTTTGGGTTGTGTTAGTCTTAAAAATAAAGAGCATAGATATTGCTTTCCTCGGCTGTGTAAACCCCCAATATATCTGACCGCACAGTTTGCAGTGTAAACATATCTGTTGTCCTATGTAGCTGTGTAGCTAGTTCCTAAACAGACAAAAGATAAATATGATTTTATTCTTCTCCAGAAGTTTTGATACTCTGTAGAACATAATATTTAAGGTTTATCAGCTATCAAAATTACATATCATCAAATTAGTTTTGGTTTGTGTTGAAAAATAATATTAATAACTTAATAAACAAGTCATAATAGGACCGCACGTTTTGGGCTTACTTGAATCATTTAACTTTTAAATAAATGAAGTTTATCAAACTACCTTGTTGAGTATTTAAAATAATAGTTGAGTCAAACAATGATTTGAAAATACATTTATTCGCTCAAATATTCGTAGCTTTGGTGCTACAACTTTATAACGAATTACTATTCGGTGAGGTAGAAGTAAATCACAAGCACAATAAGTTCTTTTTATTTTAAATACATGTGTTATATAACGTTAAAATTATATTTTATTTTTTTAGTTTTTTGCGGACAAAAATTGCATGATATCAAAACGGTTTGAAAATATTTCATCACCAATATTTCTATTTTCACTCTTAGTGTTTATTTGTATTGGAACTTCCATTGAACATAACATCTGCAAATCACAGTGAATGTAGGATTTTCAATAAATGTTCAATATTCAGGATGGAACATCCCGACAATCATGGTGAGTACAATGGACGGACGGACGGACAAATCATCGGGTCCACTCTGATCTGTTGTTGGCCGACCGCTCGGCGCATTGTACAAGTGGTGATTGTGATTACATGAGATTAGTTACGAGCTTCTATGAAACTGACCTGGATTGTATAAAGGGTTATTATGTGGATTATAAGTGTTATTAATAACTTATTTACAACTTAAATACATAATTATAGCGTTAGGTTTGAACTCTTCTGATTATAAATCTTTATTAATAATTAGCATTTTAAAATATGCCAAACGAAATTGATTTATTTAAGAACCTTTATCTACCTAAAGAAAACATGTTTCTTCCTTTCAGAATGAAGTTTTATACTGTCTACTTATACATTCCTCTTTGGTTTGTCTTATTACCCGTGCCTCTCACAATTGAAAGCTACCAGCTTTGTCAGTATAAAATATTATATTATTATTTAATTAAAATTCAATACTGCCTATGTGACCAGTGACATTTCAAAACTTCATAACGATGGACAATATATTTTAATTTATAAGTTGTTATTCCATATGGGGATATCGGAATCATACCCTCAGGAAAATACCCACATGAAAAACGAAAAAATTTGGTGTTACAGGTAGGGGGCCCTTTTCCGTCCCTTTTCCTGTCCGCCCTTTTCCGTTTTGTAGACAATACATTATATTCTACTTTGATCGATGGTTACACATTTATATTTCTATAATCGAATATATAAGCCATAATACTATGGGGACTCGGTAAAATTAAGCTCGTAAAGGTAAATGTTAAGGTAAAAATTAAGGTAAAGTTAAGCTGGGTAAAATTATAAATCGTCACTTTAACTTTCCATACAAAGCTCGTTCGCCCCGCTCACTATAAATCTTCTTTTTTATAGGAAGAGCTCGTTAGCTTCGCTCACTCGCCAGGTCTTATGGTGCTGCACTTTGGTATAAATTTGTTGAACGACAGGTTAAAGCTGTAAAGTTGGTTTATATTTACAATTGTTAGCTAATTTGTTTTTCAATTTAGCAGTTTAAAAAATCTCTTTAAGGATAACATGGGAACTTTGAAGGGCTGTAGGACGAAATCCGGATTTTTCCCTTGAGAGAAACTCCAATCGATTCCCCTTGGACAAAACTCCAATATTCAACAACTACAATAAAAATAAATCTTGGGCAGAAAATTATTCACATTGGAAGCAGTATTTTGGAGTATAAAATATTTTGTAAGTTTAATAGGACCAGAAAATATCCCCGGAATTCTACCCACAGAAAACTATCCTCAAATATCAAACTCATTTCCACGGAGACTGAAACCATCGATTAAAGTAACTAGAATATAATGCATTCCATTTAAACTTTCACTGTCAAAAAAACTACAACCATACAGTACACGTGACGTAAAAAAGACATAGCTGTTTTTATTTTCAGGGGGGTACTTTTCCGGGGCTACAATTCCGCTACCCCATATTTAGTAAGTCACTACTTGTAAAATAATTTTCAGACAATAATATTTTATAAAATTTTCTTCCAATTTTGATTAGAAGTTAATGAACTTTAAAAAATTTTATGGATGCACGAGAAGTTTACAAATAGCTTTTAACGTTTTTTTATATAATTTTTTTCTCTTAGAGTTATACAAGTTTAATAAAAATTTCAATTGTTAGTTCTTTAAATTTACAGCATTGACTTGATTTTCTAAGATTGTAATATAATTACACCTAAGTCTTTGGGGTAGAACAGTCTCTGCTGTTTTTAAACGATTTAAAGTAGTGTTACATAAAAATACGCTTTTACTTTAGGTTAATTAATGAACGCTGTTAAAAAACTATTATTTATTTTAAGTAGTTTCATCAGTAATTATTTCATAACTTGACTATATTCAACCATTTAACAAACAAGTGGTAACTGAGAACCTTAATTTGCTAAGGAGAGTCCTTAGTATTCATTAATGTAATGAAGATTACTATTTACTTTGTCGAATCATTTAAGCTTATAATGTTATTTCAAAATGAAGAAGTTATCATTAAAACTCATAAATTTACTTTATCCAAGTCATTCTATTGAATTTTAATCCATTATACTTACAAAAGAAGAGAAAAACATCCATTCCGTTGAAGAAGTGAGATGAGATTTCAGTTACTCTAAAAGGCTTAGCTGAACAAGATAAAAACATCGAGCTGAGAGTAAAAAGTTTACTAATGTAGAGCTGAGAAAAATCTTATAAACTTTTAGCGTGGAAACGATATTAATTTCCTTAAATTAGATGTTTTTGCCAGGTAAGAAATCTAGTCTAACATGTCGATATGGAAATGTTATATTGCGTTATTCACATTGTTTTTTATAACATGTACGGGTAGCAAAATATCAAACTAATTTAGAGTGTACTATAAATGAAGTTTCAAAATCATCCTTCTTTTAAGACTTATGAATTCGAGCTCTGTTAACAGTTATGCCGCTCACTGTACGTGTGTGTATAGTGTATGATTAACTTCAATTTAATTTATTGTTAACGGCAATGGATAGTTTAGTTTTAGGATTCTAAAGTTCAGAATGCGTTGTAATTACACTTACAATTTCGTTATTTTCAAGTTCAGTTATTATTTTCATAGCTGACAGGCTCACTTGTCAATTTCGTTACTATCAGCTACAATTTAAGAGGTCGTTTATAGAAGAGGAAATAATTAACTTTATCTTGAATTTAAAATCAAAATCAATCAAGTGAAGTACCATATATCAGTACATATTCAGGGCGAACAGAACTACAATGACGCGAGCACAATAGAGGCATCGTAATTCATCGTCTGTGCTGAGATGTATTGCTGTCCTGGTCGCACTGCAAAGATGGAAGGTTCCTCATAAATAGTTAGATTTAAATTGACGTTTAGTGCACGTAGAGTGGTAGTAAACCTGGTTGGGGCGGTTTTATCCTTGTAAGTGTGGTTTATAATGGTTCTTTTAACCTTTCTGACATAGCTCCTGAAATCCGCAATGAGGAACATGCCTAAATATGGGATACTTTTCAATAAGTGTGAAGCAATGATTTTTTTTCGAGTGCTGTCAATATATTGGATGAAGATAAAATTAAAATCTAAATTTAATAGAATATGATTCGGTTAACGGATCTAAAATTTAATTCAAAAAGGTTTGCATCAGTTAGTTCTATTCCAAGCGGTTCCTTTGTTAAGAGTTCCAGCAGTGAATGTAAATGAGTCAACGTTATGTTGTGCCATATTCACAAGTTGTATAATCTTGATGTTTGAATGATATTTCAGAAACCTCTCTAAGTGTGGATAAAACTAAAGAGAAGCTTGATATAAATTAATTTACAAGTTTTTTAGGCAACTGCTTGGTCCGGGCAGGAAGAGTAATAATTTTCTTGTTTTATATTACAACAAATATCTACCTTATTCCGAAACACAATAAATAATTACTCATAATAGTGATTAAAAAACTTTTCAATGTATTGGCAACAACCGTCCTATGAAACTCGATTACCAAGCCAGCAGAGACAACACGGGATGTAACAGTTGTTAAGAACAGCTCGGAATGTATACATATTGCTAGACATAGTTTTCACCCCTGATCTATTCCTAAATCGAGATGTTGGTGGTTTAAATTGATGGCTTAAAGACCAAACGTTAAATAGAAAAAAAAAACTTCACATATGTCAGCGCAACGGCATCTTCTGAGATTGAGGAAATATTCAAATAAAATTAAAAGAATTTCAGATTGGAAATAAATGTAATTAAACGTCTCCGTACCAAACTGTAAAAAGGATCACAATGATAATAAAGCCTTCAATCCACCCCTAAAATGTTTTTGAACAATAAAAAAAATTATGTAAATTATTAATAATTTTATTTGAAGGATGGTACATGGGTTTAGAGATATTGACACAGAGACTTACCAGCCATCACTATGTGCCCTTGTTGGACTCTTTTTTATAAAATTATTTAAATGTATTTCTTGCCTAGTAGAAAATATTGGATGTATTTTTACGCTCTTCTACTGACTAAAAATGGCACAGTTTACACTGTCCTCAAAAACATTATCTCAATAATGATCAGTTATGAGGAATTATTGTATAATATTGTATGATATGGAAATTTTCCCCATATTCCGACTTTAATAATACAAAATCAAAACAAAGATGCTTAATAAATAGTTTTGATAGTCAGTGCTTTCCACTTAGTAAAAGATTAGGGCTATGTGATTGCCCGTATTGTTAATGAAGTTGGTTTATGTGATATGTGTATTGAAACGGGAATAAGTTTAGATAATACAATACTAGCAAAATTTGCTCACAACAAATAGAGACATTCGGGTTCTTAGACGGATGTACATCCGTATGACACATAATTCCACTAAATATATTTCTCAAAGTAAGAAGGGAATTCTACAATCCTGCAAAGCTAATGTCCACGTATGGGCCACTTAAGCTGATTTGGAGTAGACGAACTTCCCTGCAAACGAACTTCCCTGCACGCTCATCGGCGCTTGAAGCGTGGGAAAACTTCTTAAGGGTGGCATTCTCTACATCTAAACTGCACCTCATAGTACTTTCTGGCTCCCGAGAAGAAAACGAGGCCGGTTTACATAACATTTTTACGTCAAAAGACTTGTGTCTCCTGGTGGTGAAGAGGACACTCTAAGCTCAGAGACACTGAACATCCTAACAACGATGGCAAGGAGGACGGTCGCACAATGGCTAGGAGGCAACGTCACGTCGAGGTCTAGAAGCGACCTGTGGCTTTGGGAGGATTCATTATTATAACTTATATACTTGTGTATTAATGGGTAGGTAAAATTTAAAATTGAATTAATAACTAACCTATAGTGTACAAAACTGTTGAAAGATTTAATAAATTAATATTTACTCACAAAATTATGAACATTCACAGCAGAACATCAACCATCTAATGTATAATTTGTTTGGCTATCATACAGACTCGGTGACCCGTGCTGCTCCGGAGCATATTTAAGTTACATAGTGTATTAGTCTTTATTAGTGAACATTTTACAACTTAAAATTAGTATTAATAATAGTTATAATTGTCTACTTGTTTAAGCTATTATCACATTTTTCATTGCTCAATGCGGATGGCCCACGAGAAGTCAGAAAAAATTCTTATGTAGAAGCATAGGTCGAGTTCGGTATCAAATTAAAGGTCTCACTTAGCAGAGTGCAATGCCGCTGACTAGACTTCAAATCGATGACCGAGACGGAAATGGCAGGCAAAGTTTTCTTTAAATCATTGGGGTAAAACTTAAAAATACAACAATTTTCTTAGTACTCTACCTTTTGATGTTTGTGACTTATTACTCGAAATACAGCATTGTACTCTGCTAAATGAGACCTTTAATTTGATACCGAGCTCGACCTGTGCTGCTCGTATATTTCACCATTCCGGGAATTTTCAACCACACTGAATAAATGTTTGTCCATGGGCTTTAATTATTGTAATGTATAATGCTACATTTACAGGAAATTGCCTTCGTTTGAATGAAAATGGCACAGTTTAATTGGATGGAACCAAATCATTTCGCGGTAATAGTACACGTTGATTGATATTATTCCCAGTTATAATTTCCAACTATAAACCGTTAATAAACAATTCCCTAACAATAAGTTTTCTTCCATTCGTCACATGATTTCAATTCATCAACATAATATCCTCCTTCAATATTATTTCGTGGGGTGGTTCTCAACAGACATCGCATGGCTATTTAAGAAAACAGTTGGAAACTGTAGAAGTTTTTACTTGCTCTTTCTGAACTTTACTTGTTCTGTTATTAGTGTATTCACACCTGTGTATATTTTGCAGACGACTGGAAGGAGTTATAAAGTCTTTTACTGATTATATCACAGTGATTATTCTTAGGTGCAAAAATTATACATTTTAAAAGTATGAAGTTTCAATCGGGAATGATAAGTTGTTGCCCTTCATTTCCGATTCTGATCCGATTCTGATGTCAACGATGGAGGTAAGCCAATTGAACCACCATCATCAAAATGGTAGTCATCATTGCCTGGTTAGAGCAAAAGATGTACAACTGCGCTTTGATAGGTGTTGGCCCTCATATTTTTCGTTAATTTGAAAACGTTGAAAAGTGGTAATCGGTTGATACACATTAAAGAATATTTATTAGGCATTGATGCCTCATACCAAATTATAAAAATTTTGCAGAATGAGGGCAGCTTCATTACTATTTACTTTTAATCCGGACTCCGAATGCTCGTGTATGCTCGAGTGGTAATTTAAAATTTCGTCAATGACAATTCGTTGTTCTTCATTTGATGCTGCTATGATCTTGTCTAGTTCCTCCGTTTAGGTTTCCTCTGACGTTGCTTCAATACTTAGAGACAAGTCCGTAATGCATGGCAAATCAAATGACGACAGAGAGAAACCATGTAATTTTAGGTCTTCAATATTTTGCAAAGCTAATTGATCAGATACATCGATTGTGTACGACTTGAGAAAATCATTGACATAGGTTCCTTGAAAGTATTCCATAAATTTAAAGCATTAGATGAGGATCGAAATACGCATATGTAAGCAAACAACTGCCGAAGCTGGTACAGCATTTGAAAGGAAGAGGCCTCTTCTAAGGCTTGCTTCCATTCCATATCATTTCAGATTAATCCTCTTGCCGTTGCTGTGGTTTTAAATCTAGAATAAGTCACTTGTTTATATATACTCAAATCTTCAAAACCGGTAGCCCCAACTACACAACAGTAAAAGATGTAAATGATAACGCTCTGACTCCGCGGGTGAGTCTTTGTACATTAGACCGACCGTTTTAGGTGCTTCTTACCCATTCTTTTATATTCTATACATAGTGGATTGGAGTTTCTGGTAAAACAAAAGAACTTCTTGTTTCAGGATTACTGTTCAACGTGAACCATGTCACTTACTGTGTGATGCGTGGCTCTGCTTGGATTAAGGCTTCTAGTGGACTATCAACTTTGAATTATAAACATTTAGGGAACCTGGCAGATGTACTGGCAACCTTACTAAAGTATGCGATTTATCATGCATAGAATATGAAAAAATTCTCCAAGCTGCTTCACTTGGTCCACAACATATCGTGCGTATTTGATTTCGTCATGGTCAATAACAGCATTTTCTATAGCTACCTCTACATTGCAACAGTCATGATCATTATATACATACTTATGGATGTACTTCATTGGAACAGATTTCAACATTGCTATAGGCACGGAAGTAGAGTAAAAGGAATGAATTATATGGGTCAATGAAATGATTATTAAATTTAATACTTTCACTGTTTACACGTTTTGATAAGCCTCCACCGTTATTTCTACTTCTGTAAAAAGAGTACCCATTCACATTTTCCTTTGTTTCCTCAATGAATTATCTGGGAAACCGTTTTCCAACCATCATACACAAACAGTAAGCGTTTAAATTGCCACAGGGACCATGTACCATATGCTCCTTAACTATTCGTAGAGTTCTTCGTTTGAACGATCGGGAATCTTGCCAAAAACAACTATGTCAATGTCCTCAGGATTTTAAATTTGTAATAATCTTCCAACGTTAAAAGCAAATAAACGTGGGGAAATCCACATTTTTGGAACTCCACAGTGTACAAAAAGTTTTCCCGTTCGAAATATTTCCACTTTATGCAACAGTCGTATTAATTCTTGCACTTTAGCATGGAAAACTCACACCACAATGTTTGGTCTCTTATTCGATGTCTCCTAACAATGAATCCTACCTGTTCAGACCATGCAGGATTGCAGGTAAACGTGATGAGAAGATCAGAACTTCCAAATTTTCTCACTAATGCCATTGCAACTTGATAGTTCTGCATCATATTTCTGGGGCTCTTAATGAATGATGGCGGCAATACTACTATTCGACCCGTTCTCAACTTGTCTTGTTCAGCCCATATGATAACTTAAGCCTACAAAGGTTTTCACACGCAATTTAGTTTTTTTCTCTTCGTATGTACCTTAGTGTATCTCCCTCCATGCGACAATAATAGTCCACAAAATGTTGTTGTGTAGGTTTCCTTTCCATTATTACAGGATTGAAGTGACCAGCACAACCAGTTCCTCCCACTGAAATTCTGTGTAGAGTATACTCACGCATAGTAACCGTAGTCCTTACCTTTGTCTGACGTTTACCTTCAATGGTCATAAGTAGTGTCAAATTGTTGGTGCTGGCTCAGTTCAAGGTCACCTGAGGGATGACGTCATCGAGGTCAATGACCTCACCGATGACGTCATCGATGACGTCATCGATTGCGTCATCGATGACGTCATCACCAATGACGCCATTTCGATGACGTCACACCCATGACGTCACAGAAATGACGTGCTGATGACGTCATCACCCCTTACGTCATCAAAATGACGTCACCGACGCCACTGAGGTCAAGGTCACGCCGAAACTTAAAATTTTTTGGCACTTTTGCCGTTTCTCGCACTACGCTCCGAGTTTCAGTCAGAGTCCCCGTGACCTTGACCACTTGGAGCGAATTTTCGACGAGAAACGGCAAAAGTGCCAAGTTAAACTCGAGTTTCTGACATGACCCTGCCTAAATGGGCAATCGGTTATCCCTCAGGTGACCTTGAACCAGCACAACACCAACAATTTGATATTACTGTGACCTTGAAAACCTAACAACGGAGCGCCGACACCGATGCGCACCCCACGACAGCCACCGAGTGACTGACTGTCAGGCTCTGTGGATGCTAGGTATATCGGCTTGAGAGACTAAGACTCTAAACTGTCAGGAATGGGAGTAACTAACTGAATTTTGCAAGGAAAAGTCATTTCATCCAATATTTTAAACAAATCCTCATCAGTAAAACTGACATTAGTCTGTTTTGTATAAAACTTAGGGTGTCCGCGCAACAGTTTGCGCCACTTAGCTAAAGTTGAAACTCTCTTAACTTTGAGTGGTGGACAGTGAGCAACTAATAAAGTCTTAACACGGCTAAGTTTCTTACCTAAAGTGTCCTGCGACATGGCTTCACCTAACAAAAGTCTGCACAATACTGAGAGACTGCTTGTAGCGCATGAGTCAAAGGAAAAGAGGTGGGGGAAACAGCAGGAGTGGGGGAAGGTCACAGTGGCGGGGGAAGGTGAGGTGGTACGCTGGAGTATCGCATCACTTCACCATGAGGTGTCCTACAGTCAACACACTGTTCTCTTGGCCCGAGTTGGCACTAGAAGAAACATTTCTGTACAGCTTAGGCTGTGAGAGCCGAGGAAGCAAAGTCAAAGTGGAAATTGTGTTAAACTCCAAGATGAAGAGTCTCCTAAATAAACTAATTGTATCCTTGCAATCTCCTATAACTTTAGAGAAATACCACTTTATTAAGCGACACCTTATACTTTGGCAAAACGAAGCGGAAATGGAAAAGATTACAGTAAAATTAATTTAACTTAAAACTTGGACTGGACACTCATGGCGATACCACGTGGCGTGAAAACGCCACCCTAAACATTACAAGTTAGGTTATTGAGCACCTCTGGTACGATAACCGATGTGCTAGAGTTAAAGTGTGATGACCTTGAGTCAAAACACTGAAATACTACAAGTCGATATCGTCCCAGAGTTAAAGTGTAGTGACCTACATTCAGAACTTGTAAAATTACTTACATATAGAGAGCTAGAGAACAGCGAGACGCACCGCATGGAAGCCGGAGACATACTGGCGAAGCGGTGTTGTGCAGCCTAGGGACCCAGTTGTGGTGGGGGTATAGCCAACACTTAGAGTACAAGTGTTGTGGGTGACCTTGACCCACATAACTTACCTGAACCCCCCCCCCCCCGACAAAAAGTGCGAGCCCCCCCCCCCGACAAAAAGTGCCCCCCCCCCACCCCCACCCCCACCCCCACCCCTGATATCCTGGGCGTGGCAGCCCCGGTGGGGATATAAGGGGGCCCAGCCAGAGCCGGCTCGCAGTCCGCTCCCGCGCGTTGAACGTGAACGATCGGGACGGACCGCCATAGGCATCACTAAACATTGAATGGCGCCTTCAGTGTTTAGCGAAGTCTACTCTAACTTTAAGACTTGTATTAGTTGTAAGATATTGCGCTTGCGTTTGGGTATTGCGAATTGTTTTATATGAGAGTGTTTTACTTGTACCTTATGTCTTCTGTGTGTCTTTTATCCTTTGTGTCTTGTTTGTTATATGTGTTTAACATGTATGTGCTTGTTCCAGCATTGACTACGTTGAGCTCAATTGTGTGTTGTAAGTGTGTTATATTTTTCTAAAGTGTATACGCTTGTTTTAGCAATCCCCCCTTGAGCTTTTGCAATGCTCAAAGTAAATCGTAAAGACAGGGAACGGGAGTAGGCCCCCGTGTAAAGTTACTTTTGTATAATTGTTAGGCTCCTCTCATGCATGCTTTAATGCGGCTGAGAAATAGGAGCGTCCGTTTGTACGCCTATATGGGGGTAATAAGCCGATGGCCTCTGCACTCGGACCGAGGACGTAAGCCACTAGGGTGTCCTCAGTTAGTTTCCCTTCTGGAAACTCAAAATTATGTAAATGAAACTTTGTTAGCTATTTGTGTTTTTTGTCCCCAAGGCCCCCGAACATTCGTGGTTCGCCATGGATGTACGGGGGCCGAAATTTTTTAATGTCCGTGTGGCCTTGACCCACATAGGACTTGTAAAAATTTACTGCATTGCTAAATTAAAAATATTAAAGATAGGGTTACGGGAGTAGGCCCCCGTGTAAAGCCACTTTTTTTTTATAATTGTTAGGCTCCTCTCATGCATGCTTCAATGCGGCTGAGAAATAGGAGGTGGTCCGTTTGTACGCTTATACGGGGGTAATGAGCCGATGGCCTCTGCACTCGGACCGAGGACGTAAGCCACTAGGGCGTCCTCAGTTTCTTTCAAAATTATGTAAATGACATTTCGTTAGCTATTGGAAAAGTTATTAGTTGGAAATGCAGTAAATGTTTACAAGTCTCGCGTGGCGAAGGGTACACGACATTGGATGTTGCCTTGTTGTCATAGTTGGGTCTCTTCGGAGGCTACAGCGATGACAACCCAAGTGCCCCACACCCCCATAGGGGGGTGTGGGGCTTAATTTTTTTAAAGTTTTTTCGTGACCTTGACCTAAATATAAAAGTTTTCAAAATCTTTAACAGTCAGATCTTACTAACACAGTTTATATATATAGAGGTCTTTTAAAAGTTAACAGTTAGGTATTAGTAACGCACAAGTTTGGAATTGGGTGTCTTGGGAGGCTTCAGCGATGGCAACATAAATGTCCCAAGTGGGGTTTATTTTTTCAAAAAGTGCGAGCCCCCCCCCCCCACCCCCACCCCCACCCCCACCCCCACCCCCTCCCCCACCCCTGATATCCTGGGCGTGGCAGCCCCGGTGGGGATATAAGGCGGCCCGGCTGCATGCACTTCTCATTCCCGTCCAAGCTCCCGTACGGACAGGTTCTCTCTTGTTCTTGAGATTATTTATAATAACTTCACTTTTTTATTCTCATCTATTCTTCTCATTAAGTCTATTTATTACAATGGGTAAAATGGGCCTTAAACTCAAAAACTACCCGCCAGCTTCAACCTCAACCGACACGACTCAACCTCCATCATCCTCCGCCTCGATCCTGGAATATCTGATGACTGCAAACATCTTGAGCTGCCTGACGATGCCACCACCGCCGCCGCCGCCACCACAGCCCGCCTCCATGCCCAGCCTGTCGCCACTGCCGCCGACAGTGGAAGAGGCCGGTGCACCTCCACCATCGTCAGGAAAACTCAGCGGTCGAGTCCCGGTAGCCTCTCCAGCACTCTCGCTGCTATCGGACTCAGGATCGGAGTCTGCAGTCTTCGAAGAGACGTCCAGGTCGAGGATAACCCCCTACAGCAGAACCCAAAAAATCCTATCCTATACCAAATCACAATGTCCCTCACCCATATCCCCCATGCCATCCACACCAACCAAAGCATCCCGTAAATCCATCTTTTCCCCTGAACTTCCCTCCATAGACCTAACACGCTCTCCTACCCCACCCAAAATTGTTTGCTCCATTCCTTTTGACCAATCTTTGCCTCTTCCACCCCCTTCCACCCCTTTTTTTTCTAGCCAGCCTAATTCGGAGAAGCTCCAAAACACTAAGAGTCCAACACAAAAGAAACGTAATCGTGTTAAATGCCCTGCTGGCAAGCGTGATAAATGCGATTATGTTTGGTTTAGCAAAGAGGCTGTGGTTCTTTGTTGTCCGAGTTTTGCTCTTCCAGAAAAAGATCGTTGCCAACGACACTTGAATAAGAAAATCAAAATTCCGACACCAAAGCCCTATAGCCTTAATATTATGCCTGAAAAGTCCAAGTTCAAACACCCCAACAGTCCGCAGAAGCTGAAAATTAATAGGCTCAAGAGGGACAAAAAATATTATTTCATTGTTCAAGCTTATGGAGCATTTAACATAAATGTGCAAATCATTCTAAAAGGTGATGGCCGCCTTCATAGAATGAAAGTACCACCTGCGATGGTACAAAGAGAATTTTTTGTCCCCGGGGCTTATTTAATTCGAAGAAAAGGATGCCGATCTGTTTGGGAAATGGATTAGGACATGGGCTCACTAAAAAGAAAAAGCCAAAATTGTTAGGTTGTGTTGGACAATATTTAAAAGTCTTTTTCCAAATTATTTTTCCAAATTTAGTCTTAACCCTCTTAAAGTAAGGGAGAGGGGTATTATACAAGTCAACTAATAAAAAAAAAAAAAATACTTGACTTGTATAATACTTTAACCTGGCGGTGATGTAAAGTCACTGGGACAATCTCAAACCGTGTCCTTGAGGGTGAAGACTAAGTTACAAATAAATCATTAACAAATAAAAACTTACCTCCAAACACTTGTAGCTTGCTACAAGTGTTTGGAGGTAAAAATTTTTCAAAGTTTGAATGACCTTGACCCATATAAATTACTTACAACTAATGTTGTGTATCACGTGATACCCCCACTCTAACGCTCTTACTAAGCTTGTATGAGCCGTTCATTTGCTTCAGTCTGTTTCTGTGCTCCGTGGTAAACATGTCACGGTACAATTACAAAGGTGGTGACTTCTTGATAGATCAACACAATGCTTGGGAAGTGCTAAACCAGCATAGAATGGAAGTTGAGTATTGTATAAGACAAGACGGGTCTACATTTTATCTATGTATTATAAACAACCAAACTCATAAGTATGAACACTGGACAAAAATTAATTATAACAACATAGATGAGCTGTTTGCTTGGGTGTTTGAGGTGTGTAAAGTTATTGAAGAAACCAAAATAATGGGTG
Source organism: Neoaliturus tenellus (assembly GCA_030545055.2). NCBI lineage: Eukaryota > Metazoa > Arthropoda > Insecta > Hemiptera > Cicadellidae > Neoaliturus > Neoaliturus tenellus. The sequence continues at coordinate 202,302,940 of CM061531.1, forward strand.
TGCTAAAGGTATGTAAAACTGATGACCGGGAAGACTAAGCAAAATTTCTTTTAACCCCCCCCCCCCAGTGTTATCCCCACCACTAAAAATGGGTATATATAGGAGTGGTGATCAACCGTCCTCTCATTCTGCTTTACACCGTTAAGCTGAACACCACCATGTCTACTATGAACGTCCCAGCCTCTACCTCTGGCCCGGTCGCCTCCAACTCCAGCCCGAGCATTGGACCAATCCGATCGGGGCCTTCGTCAAGAAGTCGTGTCCGATTCTCCGGCTTTGGTCCTGTGAGGAAGGAGTTGCGGAGCAGCGGAGCGTCTCAACCAACCACGACGGATGCATCAACTCAGACTCCACCAAACATCATCGAGTGGTACGACGAAGTGATAGAGCAAAGGGACAGAATGCTAGAGAATACTCGCAGGGAGCTACTTTATGTCAGGAGTAAATGGGAAAAACTGATTAAGAAGTGTGAAAGCCTGTTGGACAGTGATGATAGTGAGGATGAGAGTGGATAGGTGTGTGGGTAAAGACTTGGACTGGGACTTGTGTGTATGTATGAATGTGTGCGTGAATGTGAAATACAGAGCGGGGGATAGATCACTCTGTGGCAATGGACTAACATGCCACTTAGTGATCTATCCCCCGTTCTGGTAATGTTTTTGGATGGCCTTGACCCACTTTACCAAGGCTAGCTAGTACCCCCACCACTGATAAGTGTATATATATACGGGTATTGATGTGCAGTTTGGTTATTCTGCTTTGTATCGCTTAGCTGAATACCTCACTTCAACATGGCGTCCAACTGCAAAACTTCTCAGGCTTCCTCTTCTTCTTCAAGAAGGCGTGCTGCCAACGTCCTGCCTGCTACTCGTGGACCTGCTCGACCATTCCACAGCATAACTGTTGCTCGGGCAAACGCCTGCAAAGCTCCAATGCTACGGACCTTGCTGGAGGTGAGCCAAGACGGGCAAGGCTTGCTCAGTCCTGGTCAACGGCAGGAGCAAGAAAGGCGTATGGCGTACTACAGGCTGCAGGGTGTAGTTCCCAGCTTGAAGTTAGGCGATCCGAGAGTAGCAAGCATCAACGAGGCAGCGGACTACATATCACACCTTCACAGTGTTTTAGAAGTAAAGGACCAACAAATTGAAAACTTAAAAGAACAATTGAAACAATTTAACTTTAATCCTGTGGAGTTTGTGGAAGCAGTGATGAGTGATAGTGATGATGAAGGAACTGAATATATATTGGGTATGTAATGAAAGACTTGGACAGGGACATGTGTGTGTGTGTGTGTGTGTAGAATACAGAGCGGGGGATAGACTACTTTGCGGCAATGGACTAGCATGCTGCTTAGTGGTCTATCCCCCGCTCAAAGGGTAGCATTGGATGACCTTGACCCACTTTACAGCAAGGACAACCGGTTAACTGGTATAAAAGAGGGGGGTCTGTACATCCCGACTTCATTCTGCTTTGAACCTTCCAGTGGAACGCTAGAAAATGAGTGGATCACTGATCATTGGTAAGGAGTGGGAGTATGTAACCATAAACTATTTAAACTGTAAAGGGATGTTGAAGAAGGTGTATGATAATGTTAAAAGAATGGTTGTTGAAGAAGGTAGGGTAGTGATTGTAGCGTGGAAGAAGAAGCAGTATACAGGACAACAAGTGAGAGCAAGTGACTTTGGGGGGAATAGTGTGTTTCAAATTGGACGAGCGAACTTGGTTAATTTGGACATTGTGTTTTGGGACTTGGAAAGGTTAATTGAAAATAGTGGCAAACATGGGGAACTCTTAATTGGCAGGGAGGACAGAGTATATGAGTAAGTGTAAAAGACTGGGGGCTTATGTGTGTGTGTAAAGACTAGGACTTGTGTGGAATACAGAGCGGGGGATAGATCACTTTGCGGCAATGGACTAGCATGCTGCTTAGTGGTCTATCCCCCGCTCAAAGGGTATTATTGGATGGCCTTGACCCATATAAAGGTAGAGGGGGAATGGGTAATAGGAGGGGGAAATTGGTATATATGTAGGACTGATGAATAAAGCATTTAGTCAAGCATTTGTCTAGACACTATCAACAACAATGGAGAGCTTCAGTGTTGAGTTCATCCTCTTGGAAGAAGACATCAACGAAGTGGTGGAACTTATAGAGGAGAAGACCAGCCAGGGCACATTGGAACTTGTGAATTGCGAACCGTTGGACAATGCCGCAATCGATAAGATTGCATATTTCATGATGCATTTGTATAACGAACAAACAACCAATATGGAGTTTGTGCAGTACCTTTATCAAAACCAAGTAAATGTGCGAGTGACAATTACTTGGTGGCAGTAATAATAAAGTGTAACATATGGATGTGGACTTGGATGTGGACTTGGACTTGAGTGTGGTCTGCGGAATAGAGCGGGGGATAGATCACTTTGCGGCAATGGACTAGCATGCTGCTTAGTGGTCTATCCCCCGCTCAAAGGGTATCTTTACGTGACCTTGACCCACATAAATTGTATAGTTGGTGGGGGTATAAAAAGGGTAAGCAAATTGGATGGATACAACACTTCCATACCATGGCTCCACTTGACAACACCGTGTTCCATCGCAACAGAATTGTCTCTATTCTGGAGGTAATACCTCTAGAAATTATAGAAGTAGAGGACCAACTACCTGCGGTTGATCAAGAAGAGGAGGAGGAAGAGATAATGGATATTGAAACGGACTCTGACGAAGCTGGTTCAACGGACAATGAGGTGGACTTGCATGCCTACGAAACATTAGAGTCGTCATCTGAGTCGGAAATGGAATTCCAATTGGAAATCGAAGAAGAAGAAGAACAAGAACAAGACACTCCCCATCGTCCAATGGATAGGATGTTAGTTGCCAGAAGAATTATGTATTGTCATCGCTGCCTATTCCGTGATGAGGATGATTCCGACTCTGATGGTGATGTTTCACCCTTGTAAAAAGTTTAAACAAAAAGTTAAAAAAGAATGTGAGCGGGGGATAGAGCACTTTGTAGTAAATGATGCTGCTTAGTGCTCTATCTATCCCCCGCTCAAAATAATAATTCCAAATGACCTTGACCTACATAAACTTGCTCAAACAGACATCTTTGAAAAAACTTATACAAATTATTGAATCTAGACCAAATATCATCAATTTATCAAGCTTACTGATAAATGTATTACAAACGGTTGTGTAAAGGCTAAATTTAGCACATGAGTGATAACCTGTTTCCATATGACGTCACTTTCCCCACCTATCTGCCTCGGATATAAAGGGTCCCGGTGGAGTGCGCTGCTCATTATTGCGTGGACATTCACAGAGTGTGCATTCAAAGCCAAACTGTTTGAAATGGCTCTTTGCGACATTTGTGGGGAAATCTTTCAAGACGAAGATCTTTTCACCATACACAGAGAATTACATGAAGACGAAGATAGAAAAGAAGATATTACCATGGATGAAATAGACTTAGACTCAATTGACCGGTTTTTGGAAGAGCACCAGAAGCAGACGGACTACTGGGACAGCTATCTACAGCAAATGCAAAGAAGAAGACCTAGTGTGATCCAATTTGCTGGTGCTGGACCATCTACTGCTACAAGACCTATTGAAGAAGAGGACACCGAAGAAGAGGACACCGAAGAAGAGGACACCGAAGAAGAGGATATGGAAGAAGAAGAACTGGAAGATGTAAGACAACTGCGCACCACAGCCTTGCCAGGACGAGTTGTAACACATTTCAAAATTAATAACGTTCAATTGGAATTGGAAACATTCATAACCCAGGCTAAGGAACTTGTTGGTCAAACGTTGAGGGAAGAATTACAAAGGCTAAATTTTATTAAATTTGGAATGGTGTTAGAGGCTATGTTTAACAATACTGATGGTGAAACAGCATTGAGAGCATTCATTACCAAAAACCGAACCCTTACCTTCACCTCCGACATTGATGATATTATTGAAGAATGCTTGGAGGAACTTATAACCAAACTCCAAGAACATGAAGGAAGAGGATCTGGATGGACTTTGTCATCAATCGAAGGTATGGATGTTAGGGTTCATAAACATGGATATGGTTTAAGAGGTAGTAGTTTTATCCCTCTACCAAAGAAAATCCAAAACACTAACTCGTGTAGAAATGTTCAAAATGAGGGTAATGAATGTTTCAAGTATGCAATGTTAACCAAGTATGTTAAAAACAATCCTTGTAGAGTTGGTAGAGAATACTACGAAAATGAACACCGCTACAACTTTCAAGGTCTTACTTACCCAGTTACTTTAAAAGATATTGACAAATTTGAAAAGAAAAATCCTGGCGTTTCAGTTAATGTTTTTGGTCTGGATGATTCCAACAACGTTTATCCTTTGCGGGTAGTAAAGGTTGAGCAAAGAAACCATACGGATTTGCTATTGATAACCAAGGGTGAAATTTCCCATTATGTATGGATAAAAGACTTTGAAGCGTTAGTTGTAAAACAATTGACCAAAAGAGTAAATAGGATTACAGTTTGCAAGAGATGTTTCTGCTTTTCTTGGAAAGATTCAAGACGTGGAGGATTGGACTGGTTATTGGAACATAAAAGACTTTGCAGCGAGAACTATGAAGTAAAGATAAGTCTTCCACCGCCTACCCGAGCTTCAATACAATTTAACAAGACAGTTCACCAATACCGAATTCCAATAGTGGTCTATGCAGATTTTGAATCAACGTTAGTACCACAGGAGCTGCCGGACGGCGAAGTGACTAGAAGAACAAAATATCAGTTGCATCAGCCCAACAGTTTTTGTTTACTAGTTAAATCAACCTTGTCTGAAAACCAATTGCAAGACTATGGTTTAACATCCACTCCAATACTCTACCGTGGTGAAGAAGCCGCTAAGTATTTTGTAGACCAACTGTACGATATTGCTGGAAAGGTTCAACGCTTGTTCGGTAATATTGTACCTATGGAACCTTTAAACCAAAATCAACAAGAAGAATACAACTTAGCGACAAGATGCTATTTATGCAAGAAGATGTTCAGTGAAGAAAATCCAAAAGTAAGAGATCACGATCACCTGACAGGGTTATACAGAGGAGCTGCTTGTAATTCATGCAATATAAATTACAAACTGCCAAACTTTATTCCTGTCGTTTTACACAATCTTAGCGGCTACGACTCCCACTTTATTATCCCGGAGTTAGGAAGAGATGACGGTAAAATTGATGTTCTTGCTACAACATTGGAAAAGTACATCAGCTTTTCAAAAACAGTAGGTAAAATTAAACTTCGCTTCGTAGACTCTTACAGATTTATGGCATCTAGTTTAGCCAAATTGTCAGAGAACCTAAGAAGAGAAGACCTAAAAGAAACCAGAAAAATTGTACCTGAAGATAAATTAGACCTAGTATTACGGAAAGGAGTGTTCCCCTACGATTACATAACTTCTACAGAAAAATTTGAAGAAACCAGTCTACCGCCGATTGAAGCCTTCAACAGCAAATTAAACGAAAGTGAAATCCCCGTTGAAGACTACAATCATGCATGTAATGTTTGGAACCAACTAAACATTCAAACCTTAGGGGAATATTCTGACTTTTATATAAAATTGGACGTAACTCTGCTGTGCGATGTGATGGAAGAATTCAGAAACACCTGCTTCTCCGCCTATGGACTGGACCCTCTACACTCGTACACATCTCCAGGATTAGCATGGCAAGCTATGCTAAAGTCAACCAACTGTCGACTGGAACTTCTAACGGATATTGATATGGTGCTCATGATGGAATCTGGTGTACGGGGCGGTTTGACACAAGCTGTAACACGTCATGTCAAAGCCAACAACAAGTACATCCCCGGCTTCGACGAGCAACAACCATCGGTCTACCTTGGCTATTTTGATGCAAACAACCTTTATGGTTGGGCAATGTCAAATCCGCTTCCCTACGCTGACTTCAAGTGGATCGACCCGGCCACCATCGGAGACATCTCACAGATTCCAAAGGATGGTCCAAAAGGCTATATTTTGGACTGTGATTTTGAATACCCGGAGCACCTTCATGACCATCACTACGACTTGCCTCTCCTAGCCAAGACTGAAGTTTCACCGACAGGAAGATGGCCAAAATTGATGATGACCTTGGAGAATAAAGATCGCTATGTGGCTCACTACTGGGTAGTTCAACAGGCTCTTGAATTGGGTCTACGTATAGTGAGAATTCATAGAGCAATTGAATTCACCCAGTCTTGTTGGTTGAAACCATACATTGATTCCAACACTACAAGAAGAGCTGCAGCAACAACAGCATTTGAAAAGGACTTCTATAAATTAATGAACAACGCCATCTTTGGGAAGACCTTGGAGAACAAAAGAAAACATAAAAATGTAAAATTAGTGAGTGATCCTAGAAAATTGGAAAAATTAGTGCAAAAACCAAATTTCGGAACATCCATGATTATAAACGAAAATCTAGTCGCTGTCAGTATGAAGAAAACAACAATAGTCATGGACCGTCCGTTATACATAGGTATGTCGATTTTGGATATAAGTAAAACCCTGATGTATGATTTCCATTATAACAAAATGGTTAAACATTACGGAAGGGAAAACATTGGAGTCGCATACATGGATACGGACGCGTTTATCTACTGGATAAAGACTTTGGACATGTATGAAGACCTAAGGACTTTTCCATACAAAGAAGATTTCGATTTTTCTGACTATCCGAAGAACCATCCAAATTTTAATGAAAAATATAAAAAAGTAATTGGAAAATTCAAAGATGAAGCAAATGGAATGCCTTTAGAAGAAATAGTGGCGCTGATGGCGAAATTGTATTCATTTAAGATGTACCACGAGAACAACACACCGACAGTGAAGAAAGCAAAAGGAGTGAAGACATCTTATTTGAAAAAACACGTGACATTTGACCACTACAAGACTTGTTTGTTTGAAGATACTACGATATCAGCAACATTCAACAATATCCGAAGCTTCAAGCATCAAGTCTACAGTGTCACCGAAATTAAAAAAGCGTTGTCAGCTCGGGATGATAAAAGATACATTATGCCCGACAAAATCCACACTCTTCCTTTTGGCCACTACTCTCTAAACCCTATCAACTAGTAACCTATTCTTCGTCCTTCTACAACTACGACCTTATTCCTTTCTCCTTCCGTAAAAAAATGGGGAACACGGCAAGTCCAACGCCGTGTTCCCCATTTTTTTACACAAGTTTGGATGACCTTGACCCATATAAATGATGTGAATATTTAAAACAACATTCATTGTGATTATACATGTGATACAACAAACATTGAAACCTGCAATATGAAGGACTTGAAGCAACAAATTGTCAATGAACTTCATAAACCTGCAAGAAGAAAGTTTCCACGAAGAAATACGGTGATAAAAGGAATTAATGATTTATATCAAGCGGATTTAATCGAAATGATTCCTTATAGCAAACAAAATAAAGGATATAAATACATATTGACTGTTATTAACTGTTTTTCAAAAATGGCAGATGCTTTACCACTAAAAGATAAAAGTGGCAAAAGTGTTACAAAAGCAATGGAAACAGCTATACAAAGAGACAAACATACTATTAAACATTTACAAACAGATGATGGAAAAGAATATTTTAATAAGGAATTTGCAAATTTAATGAAAAAACACAATATAAACCATTACTCAACCAATTCAGAGGTAAAAGCTTCAATAATCGAAAGATTCAACAGAACTTTAAAAAGTGCAATGTATAAAATGTTTTCCAACAGAGGATCGCACATATGGATTGATATGTTACCAAAACTTATAAACGATTACAATAACAAATTTCATAGGACTATCGGGATGAAACCAAACCAAGTAACTAGTAAAAATGAAAACCTTGTATTAAAACGTATAAAAACGAATACTAAACCAAAAGTTGAAAAACTAAAGCCTAAAAAATTTAATGTGGGTGATAAAGTGCGAATAAGTAAATATAAAGGTGTATTCAGTAAAAGATACCTGCCAAATTGGACCAATGAGGTTTTTACTGTATTCAAAGTACAACCTACAGTACCTGAGACATATATTTTAAAAGATAATAAAGGACAATTGCTTGAAGGAGGGTTTTATGGACATGAAATGTTAAAATCAACAGTAGGCGATGTATATTTAGTTGAAAAGGTGTTGCAACGGAAAAAAGATAAGGTCAAAGTACGATGGTTAGGATTTAATAAGACGGAAGATTCTTGGATACCTAAAAAGGATTTGATATAACGATAGAGAATCATTTTAGGTTGAACCATTACAAAGGATGGAGATAGTACCACAAAAAGAGAGTTTTACTATTAATAATATAGATGAACTCACAGTGGATAATTCAGAATTCAATAGTGGGAAACATGGCAATTTGTTACCAAACACCGTTCGTTGTCTGGTTACCGGACCTTCCAACTGTGGAAAAACTAATGTAGTATTCAATTTGATTACAAACCCTAAAGGATTACGATTTAACAATCTATATGTATTTTCAAAATCACTACAACAACCAAAGTATCAATTATTGGAAAAGATACTGACTAATGTGCCTGAAGTTAAATATTTAAAGTTTAATGCAAGCGAGAGTGTCATGCAGCCACAAGAAGCTAAACCATTCTCCGTGTTTATATTCGACGATGTATCTTGTGAAAACCAAAACACAATAAGGAATTACTTCGCTATGGGTCGACATAACAACATAGATAGCATTTATATTGGCCAAACTTACAGCAAAATACCTAAACAACTCATTAGAGACAATGCAAACATGTTAATTGTATTTAAACAGGACGAAACCAACCTAAAACATATATATTTTGATCATGTAAATGCGGATATGACATTTGAACGATTTAAAGAGTTGTGTGGAAAGGCTTGGGCTGAAAAGTATGGGTTCCTAACAATTATGAAGGAACAACCGCTAAACAATGGTCGATACAGGATAGGATTTGATAAATTTATATTAATACATTAAACGTGGTATAACACGTTCATTGTTGTACAACACGTCTTGCTACAAACATGGTTAACCAAGAAAAATTAGTAAAAGAAATAAAATCACTTAGTGATTCTATTCGGGCTAAAAACAGAGCATTGAAACTAGGTATTAGCGAGAGGGAGAAATTCCTTGAATCTACTTTTAAACCTATTACTGAACCCTTGAAACAATTAAACAAAAAATTTGCTAAACCCGTATTGGAAGGAGATGCGATTGCACCTATTACGAAGTTTGAAAGAGAAAATGTAAAATCAGAAGAGTTTAGTGATGAAGACCCGGAATCCTCTACGTATAGTGGTTTTACCGGTGGAGAACCCGAAAGAGAGCTAGAATCACCGGACTATAGCGGAATAAAAGAATTATATGAAGTAAAAGCCAAAAGAGGACATGAAGTTGTATCAACTGCTAGTGAAGAGGAAAAAGAAGAAGAGACAAGGGAAGGTCCGTCAAACATAAGCTTGTTGGGTGAAAACATTCATAACAAAGGACCTTTAGGAAGGAAATACATGGTAAAAATGTTACTCGGAACAATTCCTAATAAGGATTACCATAGTTATGGAGCGAGATTAACAGAAGACGGTTTAATGATAGGTAATAGCCCGTTAAACGTTGACGAACATGATAATATTGTCATTGGTGATCAAAGGTATAAGGGCACAAAAGGATTATTTGAATTATTATTTGAAAATAAGCCTTCAGTATCGGTAGTGAAAGAAAAAGACATGGAAGCATATAAAAATATTTTGGAACAGACAAATGCATATAGGAGAAAGTATTTACCTGACCAGCCTCCTTTTAGATCTAAGTCTTTAAAATATAAACAATTTGTATCCAAGTTAATACCAACTAGAAGACAAACAATGCCGTTAACACAAAGAAAACCTGTAAAACGAAGATTTATGGCATCCACTTTGGATGTAAGTGCTCAGGAACGAAGAAAAAGAAGTAAGTCCGTTACGGGTACAGGTTTAATGAAAAAACTATATAACACAAATGTGATTTATTACAATAATATCAATAAATTGGTGGATAGAATGAAACTAATACATGAAGCTAAAGAAGCGGGTCATACTGGATTGGAAAACGAATGGGTGGCTTTAGTGGATGAACTCCGAAACCGTGGGGTAATCTCATAAAAATGCGTTACTCCCTAGAATACTATTCAGTTGCACCATGAGTGTCGACAAGTTCGGACGTTACTCCTCGGATGGGTTATATTATGCCAATAGTTTAAAAAGAAGTGCTGGTTTACCACAAACACCTGATGGAGATTATGATATGAGTAATAAAAGGTTAAAAAACATAAAAGATCCTACGGATGAAAACGATGCAATAAATCTAAAAATATTAAAGGAAAAGATATCGCCAACATTAAAACTACAAAATAACACATATGACGCAGAAGATCATAGAATTATCAACGTTGGTAAACCAAATCAAAACGGTGATGCGATAAACAAAGGTTATTTGTCATCTGAATTAAAAAATACGTTAAAATTCAATGGGAAAACGTATAGTGCCAACAATAAACGTATATCCAACGTAGATGACCCTAAAGATGCAAAAGACAGCGTAAATAGACGCTATTTACATTCTTTGATACCTGAAAAGACAAAAGATGGATTTTCTTTTTATAAATTTGTTATTAACGATATAGGTTATCCAAAAAATGAAAATGATGCTGTAAATCTCAAATATATAAAAGATCATTGTGTCATACGTGATGTGGGAGTTATCGATTGTCTTGGCAATTGTTTGGCGAATGTAAAAGATGGTTCAGCACCATCTGACGGTGCAACAGTGGGTCAAATGAAAGAGACTTTAAAACAAGAAACAACTGGATTTGCAAAACGAGATGAAGTATTATCAAAGCAAGGGGATGACTTTATTCAAGGTAATGAAAAATTTCGTTTATTGACATACAAAAACGCTTATTGGGATTGCAGGCATGGAAGGTTATCAAATGTGTCATGGGGTCATGCAGATAGAGACGCGGCTGCCTTAGGACAAACAGTACATCTAGATCCAAATAATTACTATGCTTTTTTTATATGTAGTAATAAAAAATTAACAAACATGGCGCAAGGAAGAGAAGCAAATGATGCTGCAACTGTAGGACAGGCTATCACATTATCACAAATGGATAGCAAAGTGTATACTTGTAATAATAAACGTATAACAGACCTTAAAGACCCTGAACATGTGGATAATGCTGTCACTGTTAATTTTCTTGTAAAAGTTTTAGGAAATGCATTATTTGATGTATACAATCTTATTGGTATTCATTCAGGTCGTACTCCTTTGTTGGAATCTGAGAGAGGTACTTGGATTAAACGGGAAATTGTTCAAAACTATTTTATCAACCCTCGTACAAAAAAGTTTAGATCATCGGATTGGGGTGATTTTGATATTTAATAAAAGAACACAATAAACGACTTCATTTATGTCCAACTTGTCATAGAGGTAACACATAAGTTGTACATTGCGATTATAAAAGGACAATAATGACGTTCCAGTACATCAGTCCATATAGAGACACTGTAAGGAGAGGAGGTGGGATCACGTCCACAGCGGTTTCTCTGTTAAGTAAAGCTTTAAAACGAAATCCAGTAGGATCCATAGTAAATAGAGCAATAGACGCATTACCATACGAATTTCATATACCGGGAGGTTATCAGTATTGCGGACCAGGAACTAAATTGAAAAAACGACTGGAAAGAGGCGATCCTGGCATAAATAAGTTAGATCAGGCTTGTAAAGAACACGATATCGCATATTCCACGTTTGCCGATTCAAAAAATAGATCAATAGCTGACAAAAAGCTTGCGGACATAGCTTGGCAACGAGTAAAATCAAGTGACGCTAGCATAGCAGAAAAAGCAGCAGCTTTAGCAGTAACAGCAGGTATGAAGGCTAAAACAGCAGTAGGAGGTGGAAGAAGGAGGAGAAGGAGAGTAAAAAGGAGGTCAACCACAAGAAAACATGGAGGAAATATAAAAAGAAGACGACGATCTACAAGAAAAGGCAGGAAGAAGCCCACCGTGTGGTCAATGGTAAAAAACGGGGCAGGTCTTTACCTAAGACCTTATCGTGCATATTAAATGAAAGAAATCAATTGGTCATACCACATAAAGCATTAACCAATATTGAATTATTTAAATATATTTCCTGTTTAAAAATACCATTTTTCCGCGGTGTGTTTATGAAAGACAGTTTACCAAAGAAAATGTGGCAAAATGAGACTGGAATTGTAAATTTGGATAATACTGAAGGGCCTGGCACCCATTGGGTTTGTTATAAGAAACTAAATAACAATGTATATTATTTTGATAGTTTCGGTAATTTGCCACCACCAAAAGAACTTCAAAATTACTTTAAATCTGCTAAAAACATATATTATAACTATAAAAGAGAACAACCTGATAATACTTCAATATGCGGCCATTTATGTTTGGAATTTCTAGCTAAAAGTATCAGTCACTATTGAGATGTCTTCCTATACGGTATCATTAACAGGAAAATCGTCCACTTTACGAAGTATCCTTTTTCCAGCGTTACGCTTGCAAAAAGGAAGGTTTTGGGAGGCGGCACTATTGGATTTTACAACTTACAACTCTATCCCCAATGTTACGGAAGGTAAAAATAACGTATTGCATTATTATAAGGGAAAGGATGCCAGTGGAAAATTTACAGACTTACAAGAGTGCAGGTTACCCACAGGTTCTTATGAAATTGATCATGTAAATGAATTTTTGCAAACTAAAATGGGAAAAGACAATATAACATTAAAAGGTAATAATAATACGATGAAAGCTGAAATTACTTCCAAATATTATATAGATTTCACTCAACCAAACTCAATTGGTGATTTATTAGGGTTTTCCAACGATGAGCCTGTTTTAGAACCAGATGTAACACATTCCGGTAAGAAAACAGTAACAATATTAAAAGTCAATAGTATAGACATAACTTGTAACATTATACAAGGTGCTTACAGGGATGGGGCTAACACCCACATCATACATACTTTTTACCCAAGTGTACCACCTGGATTTAAAATTGTTGAAAAGCCACAAAACCTGGTATATCTACCGTTGAACACCACTTTCATTTCAGACATCGTGTTGAGCGTATTGGATCAAGACGGTAACTTGGTAGACTTCAGAGAAGAGCCTATTACGATTAGATTACATTTAAAATCGACACTTTAATACAAAACCATGGGTTTAACATTTAAAAGCGAACAACCTACGGGAAACCGCATTAGTAGCTCTTCAGCTGTGGAGGAGTTAACACGCGAGAACATTCGTTTCTTAGAGAGAATTGGATTAAAATTAACCGAGTATGGATATACTGGATATAGCGCAGGGTCCAACATTCGACGAAACCCTATGGGAAAAAGAATATCACACCCACAACCCTTACACTTCATCGAAATTAAACAATAACGATGAAATTCGTATTCCCATACAAAATCAAGACATTTACACACTACCATGTGAAAGTTACTTGTATATTGAAGGACAAGTTACTAAATACCCCCGTCGCAGCAGACCTGCGTACTCAGCGAATTTCCAATGGAATTCCAGATTATTTACTTTCCCCATAAAAACACCATAGGATCGAGTATGTAGGTTTTCTGCCATTGGGTGTTGTTAGAAAATCTAAGTTAATCAATAATAGGTGAATGTAAACACAAAATTGTATCAAACTCTGGCAATTTTTTATATTCCCCATAAACCCCATGGGGGTGAGTATGTAGGTTTGCCGCCATATGGGTTTTGTAAGCAAATGTAAGTTAAACCTTATATACATAATGTACATACCAAATTTGATTAAGTTATGTCAATAAATAAGCAAGATATAGGATTTTCATTATTTCCCATAAGAATAACATGGAAAACACATTTTTTGATTTGCCTCGTAACCATTTGTGCTATGATAAAAATTCAAAATACCAAATTGTTTGTTTTTTTAAGCTCTTTTAAATGGTTTCAGTTAAAAGTGATGAATTTTAAAAATTAAGGTCCAAAAATGCCAAAAACCCATTTTTGACCCCTTTGAAACCCCATAAAACCCCGTTCCCATAACCCGACAATGCTGGTTCGCAAACTCATGAAAATAGACCTGGTCTTACACCTCCATACCAAATTTCATCAAAATCGGAGGTCCCCTTCAAAAGTTATCAGTACCACGGACACATAGATATATAGATATATAGATATATAGATATATATATACATATATATGAAAATGAACGAATGGTGTTTTTGGCTTCTGGGGACCTCAAAATGAAAAAGTAAAGTGGTCCCGGGCTTAGGTCTTACCATGGCTACTACCGTAATAGCGTATTCCCTATAGGGAAATTCGCTAAAAGGACGGTACTACTGTTGGTACAACAGTTCCATTTATAAATAATCCTATGGCTTTCCTATTTGATGAAATTAGATATGAAATATCAGGTGTAACAGTTGATTCCACTAAAAAAGTAGGTATTACGACAACTTTAAAAGGATTAACATCTATAACACCCAATGAAACCAATTTACTTAAACCTGCCGGATGGGTATTACCTACGATTGACACGATCACTCCAAATCCAAATGGATATTTTGATTTTCATATTCCATTACGTTTGCTGCTTGGTTTTGCTGAAGATTATAGGAAAATAATATTAAACGTTAAACAAGAATTAGTTTTGTTGAGATCTTCTAACGATAAAGACATTATTAAAGCTGCAGATGCTACTACAGATGCGACTTTAGAATGGAAATTAAAATTAGACAAAATTGTATGGAGAGTTCCACATGTTAAATTGGCTGACGAGCATAGAATGCTACTTTTAAGAAAATTAAAAGCCGATCGTGATATTGTTATTCCATTTAGAAGTTGGGAATTTCATGAGCATCCCAGTTTACCTACTACGGATCGACACACTTGGACTGTTAAAACATCGAATTATGTAGAACGAGCCAGGTATATTATATTTGGTTTACAAACAGGTAGAAGAGACGCCATTACTAAACATGCAGGACAATTTGATCATTGTGACTTGAAAAATATTAAAGTTTATTTAAATTCACAATTCTTTCCATACGACAATTTAAATGTGTCATTCACTAAGAAGAAATACAGTATATTGTACGATATGTACGCGAGATTCCAAAGTTCATATTACGGTAAAACAAATACACCTTTATTACCACCTGACAAATATTTCGATGCCTACCCAATAGTTGTAATCGATTGTTCTAAACAAAATGAATCAGTAAAGTCTTCAAGTGTGGATATAAAAATAGAAATGGAATTCAACGATGCTATACCGGCTAATACAACTGCATACTGTTTAATTCTACATGATAAAATCGTAACATACACACCTTTAACTGGAATTGTTAAAAATGTATTGTAAGAACCGGTTTTGTTTCATTCCGCGAGTATAAAAGCAGAGCGTACAGACCGCTCCTCATCAGTTTGTTGCCTACTGTTGTATGGGTAGCATCGTATTCAATATGGCTTCTCCTAGTGGTACACCTGAAAATGTGGTAGATATTGAGAAGGAGATATCTGAGTTTTTAGATCCTCAAGGTCACCAGGAAGGAGGTGAACAAAACGTTTGCGGACAACTTCACGCCAGTAATAATGTTGAAGAAAAAGGTAAAAGAAGAAAGACTATACAAAAGAGAAAAAGGGATATTGAAGATAATATTTCTCCAAACATATTGAGTGAGGTATTTTTGCGAATATTTTACCCAATCTCTTCCAGTTTGGATAAAAGTGTTTTAATCGGTGTTATGAAATCTACAGATTATTCCCCTACTGTAATTTTAACTCATGGACCCAAAATGATTTTGTTTACGGACAGTGCTTGGGAATCGTTTATGAAACATTTGCATCTACTAGAATGCTATTTAAGTAGTAACATGTTTGGAAGAAAGACAAGAGTAGGACTTTTGGATTCAAATGTGGAAATTGATATCATTAAACAACGTGGTGATCATCAGCTACGGTTTAGAGACACAACAAGACATGATAACAAAATTCAACTTAATCGAGAGGAGTTTTTCATTTTAACTTGTGCTACTGAACCTATAACAAGATACTTGAGACAACTGGTGTTTTCAAGTTCGATTATTAAAGATTATCTGGAAGACACTTTGGACAAACAACCGGACGCACCTATATTATACGGACCTGTGGATACTTCTATATTTAATAGAGTTCCTCATGAAGTACAGATGTGGAGACAATTGGAAAAGTACGCTCAACTACATAAGAAATCAGTAAAACAGGAAGAAGAGGAAGATGGAGGAGAAGAATCAAGTGTTAGTGATGAAAATGAAAATAAGGAAAATATAAAGATGGAAACTTAAATGACAATGGTTAATTTTTAAAACAATAACCAACATTTTGTGGGGTTAGGCCTATTGGGGACGGTGCCCACGTTAAATATACACCAACGCGCCAACAACTGTACGGCCTGGTATAAAAGTAGTACCTACCGTGGTGTGGAAATCAGTTGACCTCCTGACTTCGTAATGAGCAGACGTGTGACCTTCAAAATGGACAAGGGAGAAGAACAACAAGTAAAGTCCAAGCCTGGTATTATTGAGTTTCAAGCGTTTCGTGGTAATGATGATAGATTCATTATAAAAGAACTTGTGTTTTTGGACATGAATACAAGTGTTCCTTATTCGTTTTTATTTAAACCACCATGTTCTTATTCGTCTTTAACTAGTAAAGCCGCTACTACCAACAGATGGATTTCAAAACACTTCCATCATATCGATTGGTATGATGGTTTTACAAGTTACACGGACTTGTATCACATTATGCATCACTTTTCAGACAAGTTTACCAATATTTACACAAAGGGGCTGGAAAAGAAAAGATGGATCGAAGGATTTACTCATGTTCCGGTTAATGATGTGGAATTGGATAAGAATTATCAATACATGCTGGAAACCATATGTATTTGTACAAAAAGCCCAGAACATGATAAAGATAGACATTGCGCTTTGAAAAATGCCTATAAACTCGCCTCTTACCTTCAAAGTGGGGAATTGGGGAGTGGTGGGGGTAACGGAGAGTATATAAGTGGGGAGCAGACAGGGACCTGGCATGAGTATTACTCGAGATTCCGAGACGACAACATCTCCGAGCAAGAAGACGATCTGTAACCTGACCATGGCATCTCACCAGTTCCTTCAGACTTTGGTCGAGCAGTTCAATGCTCACTCCAAGTCAACAATATTACCTGTAAAGAAGTGCTCGGAACTAAAAGACGAGAAGCACTACATAATCCATGCTATGAAGAAGATGGAGACTACAGTTGGGGAGGCCATCTGCTGCAGTCTCAGCGAGGCACCGTTTACTCCGGGGGATGAACCAAAGTTCCAGGTGTACCTGCCCAAGAGATTCGTCCATCTTCTACAAAACGAGGATCTTCGCTCTATTCAACCCGGGTGTCTATACCTGGTGTCCCACGGCTGCACGGGTAGCAATTCTACAGAGTTGACCATCCACATCGCTGACAAGCAGCAGTGTTAGAATTAAGTTTTAATGTTGTACATATGTTGTTGTAATGTTTTATAAATAAACGAATCATAAAAGACAAAAAAAAATAAAAAAAAAACAAAAAATGCAACATATCAATATGTGACAGACTTCACGTATTGATATGTTGCATTTTTTTTTTAAACTTCGCGGGTGACCTTGACCTTTGACCTTTGCATTTCACAACTACCCCCACTACTGTAATTACCCCCACTACCGCACTAGGATTCAAACCTGCTTGGATGCGAAAAACGGTCAGTCTGTTGCCAACTAGCAAACGATGAGCACCTTGTACGAGCTTTGCATACAACGAGTTATAACTCACAAGGACTTGTTCCCAACATGTTTACAAGACAACATACCACTAACAATAAAAGAAGATGTCAAACGCTACAGGAGGGAAAATACAGGGTATTCGGAATACTCCTGGTATAAGTTCCACGACGGGGAAAAGTTTTGTAGGCCTTGTGGCGAGGCCGCCGTCAGAGACCTTCGGCGATTCGTACAGGATGGTGGTATAAAACAATTCGGATTTCTAGCGCCACTGTTTCGATTTGAAAATTACAAGGACACCTGCGCTATTTGTTCCATTCCATTGTATCGATGGAAAAAGTTTAGAACTGTTTAATTGGATTTTCTATACCCCCACCACTATTACCCCCACCACTTTTTCATGTACCTCCAAGCGCTGTGCCTCGGCTTCATTTCTACTCCAGCAGCCAACCTAGCAACATCAAGATGTCTCTGAACGTTAGTTGCGCAAGTTACGAGGAGGTGAGCATCAAGACTCAGCAGGAGCTAAACGACTTATACAAGGAGTTGCAGCTGATGGTGGCACGAGGCTACCGTATAAATGTGCAAGTTTACGCTTGCAATATACGGAACACCCGGCAGTCAAAGGAAGAGCCTGGACACTCCTCGACGGCTTCCTCACCAGCGTCCATGAAGACCGAGCCAGACAACTTGGACTACTTCAGCTGACTAGCAGTTGTATTTCTTGTCCTAACCATTGTAGAATATGTATATTTTTTCATTATATTAAAGAAGTAAAAGAGCAAAAACACCTATCTTGTTACTGACATATAAGCTCAGTAACAAGATAGGTTTTTTTAAAACACAATTTGGATGACCTTGAAACTTCCCCCTCCACTGCTTTGTTACCCCCACCACTTGACTATTGGTGTACATGGCACATCGCAATTGGAAACCTCATTCCATCTTCAACAGCCACACCGACAACATCAACAATGGCAAACCTACCAACAGATGAAAGATGTCCTCACGCATGTTGTGACTTCGTCCACGAGTTGGAGAAGAGGATGCAGGAGAGGGCGATAAGAAGAAAACAGATCCACTCAGAAAATATCATGATAGTCAACGGCTATCTTTTATTGTTCAGCCTTATTATGGTTGTACTTTTCATACTGTACGGCATAGTCACATGTGTCGGCAAGGTTGCAGAAGAAAACGCTCGCCACCATCAATTGGAAAGTTTCAATGTTACTTTGTAAGTTTTCCTTTTTTTTAAAACTCCGTTTGGATGACCTTGAAAATTCCCCCACTACTCCACCACACCCCCACCACTTCACCATGTTCCTGCATGAGCATCACATCAACCGTCATTCCTTGTCCGACAAGCAACCATGGCAGACAACAACACCATCAGCCAAGCTGACTCCACTACTGATGTCGGTACAAGTACGGGTTGGACACTGTCGATCGATAGTGTACACTATTTGGAGTCAATTTGCGAACGTATGAAGGAAATACTGCGGGACAACCCTGGGATCATAATACAAATGAATTTAAATTATGATTGGTCCCAAGTTAGAATGCAAGGGGACGACAACAACGGTCAACAATCTCCACAATATTCGCCCATGTCCCCGATCTATCCTTACGGCGAGTCTGACGTCGATGAAGATGAGGCTGATGAAGATGCAGGGGACAACGAGGCTGAAGAGGAGTAAGCTTCATTCCTTTTTTAAAACCTAAATTGGATGACCTTGAGAATTCCCCCTCCACTATTTCCTTTTTTTTTAAAACCCAAATTAAATAACCTTGAAAATACCCCCTCCACGTACTTTTGGTTTACCCCCTCTACTTTTCAATACTGTTACCACAGTCTGTAGCTCACATCATTCCTTGCTTAGCTATCATGGCGGACAGCACTCTTTCTCGAGTTGACTCCACTACGGATGAAGAATGGCCATTTTCCTGGAATGTTCATCTGCAAGACTCGGCAGAAGTGGATATGTTGCATGAGAAATTGGTGTATGTATTAAACGAAAACCCCAACATTGAATGTAGAATGACTATGGATTTCGATGCGACAGGGGTCCACACTCAACCTTCCACTTCCAGCCAGCCTGAACCTCAGCTACAGCCAAAGAACTTTACACATCTTTACACTCCAATACGGCCGGAGGATGTGGTTATCAGCGAGGCAGACTCTACTACAAGTTATATTGAACCAACGAATTGGAAGCTTGTTGTTGACACCTTACACAAGGTCGACTTAGTATGTGACAAATTAAAGGAATTGATGATGCAAGATCCTGGTCTTCGTTTTAAAATTGATTTGTTTTTCATCTGGGGAGCACCTGCACGGGGCTCTTCGTCTGACAGCTCTCTAAGTACAACGGATGAGGAGGAGGAGGAGGACGACTAGTTATCTTTTTTAAAACTCCGTTTGGATGGCCTTGACCTTTCCCCCTCCACTGAGTTTATTTAAGGTGCACTCTCAATGAGTGCAGCATCATTTCATCGCGCACCTTCACCACAGCAACATGGAGAGTCAACTCAACTACTGTTGCGAACGGAAATGTTTTTCATGGCCGAATGACATTGATGTTGCGGATGGTTTGGCGTGTAGAAAATGTGAAGCTTTTGGTCAATGCATGTGTAAGTGCAAGTCTTGGAAGAAGCCGAAACCGGAGTTGAAGACATTCCATGTGTACCAGATGAGAGGGCATAAGTACACTTGTTGCCCTGAACGTTGCATTGAATTCACATTAAAACAGCTAACTGGCTGCAAATTGTGCAACAATCATTTTGCAGGTTTTTGCAAACATTATTTAGGAGCCTGTCAGTACAGATCAACTTGGCATACAGAAGCACTCACTATCAATGAAATCGCTATAGATACACAAGAGTAGTCTTTCTACTCTTTTCTTTTTTTAAAACTCCATTTGGATGACCTTGACCTTTCCCCCTCCACTCACCTTAGTTTATATAAACCCCATTCCCACTGACCACAGCATCACTTCATCGTGCTCCCTCGTCAAAGCAACATCAACTATGGAAAGTAAGCGCATCTCATGTTGCGAGCATAGGTGTTTGGAGATACAAGGCGTCACATATTGTGCAAAGAAGCGTTGGGAGGAAGAGACGGGGACAACCTATTGCTGTGAGGATAAGTGTTTCCTCTTACCAAAGTGGCAAGTGGATGGGCTGGCCTGCCGGCAATGTGAATGCTTCGGATGTTGCAGGTGTAGATGCAAGAACCAACAGCTGCCACCGCCGGTACTACAAACTTTCAAAATCTACAAATCCAAATACTTTTATACTTGTTGTCCGCAGCGGTGTATTAAATTTCACTTCTCCAATCTTACCAATTGTCGGAAGTGCTACGGACAACCTGATGGGTGGTGCACCTGTTTTCTGGACTCCTGCCGCTACAGATCGGATTGGTTTACAGATCCATTAGAGATTGATGAGGTCGCCCAGGAAGCACAAGAGTAGTCTTTCTACTCTTCAACTTTTTTAAAACTCCATTTGGATGACCTTGAGATTTCCCCCTCCACTTCCCCATATACCTAGAGTACACAGATCCTGGCAGTCAGTAACTCGGTGGCTGTCGTGGGGTGCGCATCGGTGTCGGCGCTCCGTTGTTAGGTTTTCAAGGTCACAGTAATATCAAATTGTTGGTGTTGTGCTGGTTCAAGGTCACCTGAGGGATAACCGATTCCCCATTTAGGCAGGGTCATGTCAGAAACTCGAGTTTAACTTGGCACTTTTGCCGTTTCTCGTCGAAAATTCGCTCCAAGTGGTCAAGGTCACGGGGACTCTGACTGAAACTCGGAGCGTAGTGCGAGAAACGGCAAAAGTGCCAAAAAATTTTAAGTTTCGGCGTGACCTTGACCTCAGTGGCGTCGGTGACGTCATTTTGATGACGTAAGGGGTGATGACGTCATCAGCACGTCATTTCTGTGACGTCATGGGTGTGACGTCATAGAAATGACGTCATTGGTGATGACGTCATCGATGACGCAATCGATGACGTCATCGATGACGTCATCGGTGAGGTCATTGACCTCGATGACGTCATCCCTCAGGTGACCTTGAACTGAGCCAGCACCAACAATTTGACACTACTAATGGATATGAAAGTGGATCATCTATAAGCAGC
>CM061531.1:202325014-202388914 GCA_030545055.2 Neoaliturus tenellus
TTTATGTGCCAACCAGTTTCACCACAGGACCAAATTAGTGTATAACACATTGGGTCCGCAGTGCATGCTGTCATACGGCGAGGACAGCTTTAAGATGTTTATCATCATCACTTTTTTATCACTTCTCTGCCTTTTAGCGTCGTCCTTTCTCTCACGATCACCAGTCAATGTACCCGAGGACTTGGGCCTCTTTTTTGGTACAACAGTTTCAATCTACTCACCATAATAAACTAGAATAGTTCTCTTTTACACCTTCAAATTTATGCACTGCTGTTATAATTCGATATATGTAACTTTTTTCTTTAGTTCACTATAATGGCAATCATCAAATCTTACTGTGAATAGTAAAACGTGATTAATATGGCAGAACCAAAATCAGTATTGTCCTAATTCGTCTTTTGAACTCTGAACTTTCTCGCTCGGAACAATTCTTCAGCACTATTGGGCACCTTTTTTACCACTACCATCAAACTTTTATAATCATTAACATTTTTAACTATTTGTCCATATGAGACGTCACCAATAATAAACTCTTTAAATATATTCCATTTTTTACAACATTATCAACAATGATTTAACAGACTCGATTTTGGCTATCTTCACTGCCCTGAAAAAAATAAATAAATAAATGGCTCGGGATAGACAATTCAAATCTCCTACTATAGGGACTACATCAAAATTGTTTGTAGCATAAAGTTATAAAAACCACTGTTTATAGGGATTCGGGTTTCTTTAGTTGGTTTGGACTTTGAATCATTATCCGTTTCTATATTCCTTCTTTTACTTTTGCTCTTGATACATCTTGTCTTTTTTTAAGTCCCATAATTAAACTTATTTACTGAATTTTTCACGATAAAACTAAAAAAGTAATTGCAATATGTGAATTTAGTTGATTAGTTTAGTTAAGTTTCCTTAAGAAATTAGTATTGTCAAGGAATTGTTTCTTGGTTTTAGTTACTTGAAGTAACTATTTTCAATAATAAAATGTTTTATGAGAACTTAAAATAACAAATGCAGAGGGTTTTAGTTCAAGAAGCAGCATTAATTTATTTCGTATTAAACAGGTGATCGTGCAGATATGAAATTAACACATCTGTTGGAGTTAAGATGTAAATTATGATAGGCTATTTTTAAAACTTGAGTGTCCTGTTCTGAACACTGAGTACTGCTCTCAGCGCTACTGAGTTCCTGGTTTATGACCATCTTTCTGAGCAATAACAATTATAATCATTAAAATTGTCAATTATTTGTTCATTTGAGGTGTTACCAATTATTGAACCATAAAAGAAAACCGTTTCACTGGTGTTTTCCCGTAGGGAAGGTTACCTTTGCTAAATAAATACATAAATTTAATTATTTGACATTATTAACGATAATTGATCAAACTTCGTGGTTACTATCTACACTTCGGTATTGAAAAATCAGTTGCTCTCAAAAGAAAACTTCGACATTTTTAAAATATTCCGATATTCACTTAAAATGTTAAATCAAAGTACTTAGAAGTTTTATGTTTTATCATAACAATGTGCTTTAGATCAATTTTTAATATGAAAAACTTCATCTATGCAATACTATTAAGTACCAATAGCATCCTGTATTTAAGTTTTGCTGCAGTGGCTCTGAAAACACGAAGGTGTTAGTTTCATAGTGGAGTTGTTAACAGCAGTGTATGAATTTCATTATTCACTATTGTTCTATGCATCCACATAATGCTGTAAGCTTTATGCTCTACGTCTTAAGTTACCTGGTTTCCAAAGTTTTAAAGGATCAGGAGATTTAAAACCACATAATGTCTTAAAATATATTGAGGAAAAAAATTAAAAAGTGTTAAGATAACGCTTATTATTTGACACAAAAAAAATCAAATGAATTAGAGGGATCGTTATATCGATACTCTAAATTGAAGTTCTTGGGAGATTTCAAGATTGGAAAGCATGAAGCAAAGAGAACTCAAATTATCTTATAAATTGTTGATATAGGTTTAATGTCACTTCTTATAACAAACGTTTATCATATCTCCACAAAATAAGATAAGCTTTTCGTTTTTGAAGACTAAAAAACTACTAATGTTTATTAAACATTGAAAAATTTAATAGTCTAAAAATAACCATATATCGCAGCCTGATCGAAATTCGACAGAAAATTTGGTTGATAGTGACAGAAATGAGTTAAAAAATACTGTATACCGTATCTGAAACATTAGTTTTTCTTTTTTGCTAGCATTTGTTGCTACAACACTTAACAGCTGTTTAATGGTACAATCAATAATTACCCTTATTCCAGGAGATAGACATTGAAACTTTGAAAGCCTGTAGGGCGTAGTAGCCATAAGGATCGATATGAATTATAATGTGATTCTGCTCATCTACAAAACGATAATTTTTCAAAAGTCTACGCGGATATCTCCTCTGATTCACCCAAATTGAGAAAAAAAGGGTGAAAAGTAACACGCTTGCTTGTTAATATTTATAGATTATTGTTTTTCCTCAATTTAATCTTGGAACGAAACATGTTCAACATTTATTTAGTTCAATAATTTTTCTGGCTAAAATTAACTTTTTACATGGAATATACTGTAATGTGAAACGTTTATTTTTAATTAAAGCTCAAAGCGCATGAAGGTTAATTGGGTGCGATCCACACAGGCCGAGTTTCCCTGAATGTGACGTCAACAGCGCTTGTAATCAAGCGGAAGGGGTTCACTCTCAGCTCGGCTTAACTATTGTACAAAAAAAAAAAAAAATTAACAATAGCTATAGCGTTTATGCAAGGCTTATCATAATTTCAGCTTTATGTAATAAATATATTTTGATAAATATTTTTAAAGTTGAAGCTAACTGATGTTCACAACTATTCTTTCGGGACCAGTAAGTCTTGCATTTTAATTTAAATGTTTGACGTGATAAAAAAATTAATAACAATGAATTGATGAAAACAAATCAAACGAATTTGGTAAATAAATGCATGCTTTATCACTGTCTTCAAACTGCATGAAAAAAAACCTCCTTTAATTTCATTAGCTTGTTATGTTTATGAGTAGCTATGATAGATATTTATTTTGTGAGGCAAGGGTATGATAGATGTTTTGAAGTGTTCTCTTACGAGTACACTGTACACTTGTACACTCGTATATCTATACCAAATGGGTTATAATATAATTATACAGGGTGTTTCAGAACTCCCTACCAATATTTTAGGGCATTGTTCCTGGGTTCGAAACATATTTAAATATCATATTTAAATTGTCCGGAAGCCTTAAGTTACTCACGCAGCCGCAATTTTTTCTCACATAATCATTTTTATTTCCGTAACGGATGGTTGCATTCAGTTCATATTTAGTATGAATCTTTATCATGCGATTTTCCTCCATAAAAACATTAAAAATCTGTAGAAATAGCCTTAATTTGCATTAATTATAACGGAAAATCAATGTTTTTATAGAGAAAAGTCTTAATAACGCCGCTATTTTTGTCAAGATCCTTGCAAACTTTTTACAATTGGTTAAATAATTTAATTTGGCAGCTTTTTTGTGTTTTGTAAATACTATAAAATTTACCGATTTTTAGATTTTTTAGTTTAAAAAGTTAAATGGCCGGCCTTTTGAAAATATACAGGGGGGGAATTTTTTTTTTTTTAAATGTTCTTTTTTTTATGATCAAGACTCAAACTAAATATGAACTGAATACAACCATCCGTTACAGAAATAAAAATTATTATGTGAAAAAAAAAAACTGCGGCTGTGTGAGTAATTAAAAACCTCCGGACGATTTAAATATGATATTTAGATACTTTTCGAACCCAGGAAATATGCCCTGAAATAGTGGTAGGGTGTTCTGAAACAACCTGTATATAAAAAATAAAAGGTTTTATGTTGTTTTACAGATACTAGAGATCGTATCTGATCGAAATTCGATCAAAATTTCAGTTGATCTGGTAGCAGGTGTTGTCTGGACCCAAGAAGCTTAAAAATATTTTAGAACTAAAACATCTGTTCTTCCTAATTTTCTAGCAATTGTTTTTACAACAGCTGTCTAAGGATTCATTCAATTCTTTCTCCATAAGATTAACATTGGAACTTTGAAAGCCTGTGGAGTGTAGCCCTGGAGTCCAATGTGAATTAGAATGTGATTCTGCTCATCTACAGGAATATACCTTTCTAACGGTAGGCTCGGATTTATCCTACGATGCACACGAGCTGAGAAAAAAGGAGGAAATGAAACATGCTTGCGTATTAATATATAGATTATTGCTAGTTGTGTTTTTTGTTCGGAATTAAAAAAAGAATATTGAGTAAAAACTGTGAAGTTCTTGTAGGCGGCATATATTGAATAAACAAAAGAACATTCGATCGTAAGTCTTTGTATTAGCAGGTACCTTTAGAAGCTACTAGTCGTCCGTTAACTGCGTTCACGATATCAGGGTGAGGAATATTTCAATTTAAAGTGCCTTTTGGCTTCCACTCCGCCCCAGCAACTTTTCAACGCCTTTTGGGTAAAATAATTGTCCCCGAATTGGAACCTCATGCGTTTGCCTATCTAAATGACCTGGAATCAGAAGTGTTAACCGAGCATTTTACTTTATTGCGAGAATTATTAAAAAGACCGAGAGAAGCAGGACTGGTCCTAAACAAAGAAAAAAGGAAATTCTGCAATAAAGAGTTAAATTGACTCATTGATAATGAACAGGGCAATGTAACTGACCCCGGAAAAGTAAAATCGATCTCGACATTTCCCACTGCAATGTGCCATGAAGATGTAAAAAGTTTCATCAGCCTGTATTCATGGTATCGGCGATTTGTAGAAAACTTTGCAAAGGTGACAGCACCATTAACGAAACTAAGAAAAATATATGCCGAGAATGGTGCCCATTTCAAGAAACAGCATTTAGTACATCGAAAAAAGCTAGGCAAAACTCCAGTCATTGCTTGTCCTGATTTTAATAACATTTTTATCATTCAAGTTGATGCATCAGACTACTGTTTAGGGGTTAGTTGACTCAAAATTTTGACGGACACGAAAAGGTTATCGCATACGCAAGCCGACTACCGTCAGTTAACGAGAAGAATTTATCACAACCGAAAAAGTTGTTTGAGTTTAGTTTAGGACTGTCAAAAAGTTAAAGCTTTATACGCCATTGATATAAATTCATAGCAATAATGAATCACCAAACTTTAATTGGCTAAGAACCTTAAAAAACCTTTAGGAAGATAAGCACGCTGGGTGCTTGAATTACGGCAATACTTTACCATTCAGTACAGAAAAGGAGCACTAGATAAGGTAGCGGATGCGTTATCAAGGTATTCAATGTTCACAAATAACAACAACGCCGAAAAGAAGTTGTATGAATATCGAACGTGTTTGTTCGACCAAGAAAAAGAACTGCTTCAATTCAAGCCAAATAGAGAATCAGATTGATCAAGCCTAAAGTTCCGGACGATGGTACTCTTAAATGTTTCACGCTGTGTCACAAAATCCGGCAGAATATCCCAATTATAAGATTCACGATGGACATCTTTACCGGAAATCCAAATTGGAGAAAAATTATCCCGATCTAGCAAAAGAATGGAAACTGTGTGTTCCAAATCATCGAGTAAGCAAATTGTTAAGTGAGTGTCACTATCAACCTAAGGATGGCCATTTAGGAATTAATAAAACAATACAAAGAATCACCTAACGATATTTTTGATCCGGTTTGCGTAATGACGTTTTACAATACGTTCAAAGCTGTGATAGTTGTTAACGACACAAAGTCGAGCAACATAAAGCTGTTGGAAAAATGTACTTCCGAAAACCTCGAGGTCCATTGTATACGGTCGCCAGTGATATTATTGGTCCCTTACCAAGTTCCAAATAGGGAAATAGATTTATTATTGTATTTCAAGATATTATTGTTGTATTTCAAGATTGTATTTCAGGAAATTCATATAAATGGTCCCTTTAAAAAATGCAACCGCCGTGCAAGTTCCGAAGAAATTTGTTGAACTTGTACACTTACGATACGGTACACTAGAGTGTATTTTGACCGACAGTGGATCTCAGTACGTTTCTAAAAGTTTTCAGAAATTAAACTGAGGCATAGGACTACGGCACCCTATTCTCCACAAACCAATCCCACCGAAAGAGTAAATAGGGCAATAAAGACAATAATTTCACAGTTTGTCCAAGATGATCATCGGTCCTGGATGATCACCTGATGAGTTTTGTTTCGCCATTAACTCGAACGTCCACGACTCAACAAACTGTACCCCAGCCATACTCAACGTTGTACGGAAGATCCGTACCCCACACTCGTTGGCCTCTCGATCTTTTTATGAAATTTCTAAAGAATCCTCAACTACCCAGCAACTTCATCAACTTCGAATCGAAACTATTCAAAAACTACAAGAAAAATGTTCTCAGAATATACGGACAGGCAGGCACAATACTACAATCTTCATTGCCGAGGCAATTTCTACAAGGTCGAACAAAGAGTCTTGCGTCGTGCGCACATCCTATCGTCAGCAGTGGACTTTGTTTCGAAAAATAGCCCGAAGTTTGAAAGACCATTTATCGATAGAATCGAGGGGGTCAACATGAACTCTACGTCTTGTTTTGCGAGACAATCGTGGTCGAATTATTCCCCAGACAATTATTTCCCAGTTAAGTCCCACTCAAAGGACCTCAAGCCTTATTCCCAACTTGTCTAAGCCTCTCCTGACCTGCTGGTCATCGAAATTTATTTTGCTATTATACTTTGCCGGGTTTTAATCTTCGATTTTTTTAAGAAATGGCAGAAATTAAGGTTCCTCCAATACCGCTCGTCAATGAAAACGACCTCAGTTGGTTAAAACCGGAGTGTCACTTGAACGTCAAAATAGTTAACACCTATCTGAAACTCTTAGAAAGAATAAGAATAAGAATATCTTTATTACCATAAATACATTCTTTTTACAACCAGCGTAGTAGGTACAGAACAGATGGTATTGTCATGAAACCGCCCTTCCCGACTGGAGGGTCCTATCACTGGACACGGTCTTCGTCCCCTGTTTGGTCCGCAAAAGACACGAGGGGCCAGCTGTGAGGTCCCAGACGACCAATCCTTTTGTATTAAATTTGATTTAAGTGTTTGTTTTTTTAGAGGACGTCTAACACTGGACACTCGTTGCGGTATTCCAGCAAAAGAAGCGTGCCCATGCATATGATTACTTAGGGTTTCCTCATAAGGATATGAGATGCATTTGATCCTCGGTGCATTGAAGAGGGAGGCCAGGCTAAGGTCTGTGGATATGTCCCCCATGGCCTGGCGAGAGAGAAACTGGCGAGCTGCTCCAAACAGCCAAACAATATGGACTGCGGACTACACGACTTATGGTTCACCAAAAGGCTCGCACTTGGTGAGAAAATAAACCGGATGTTTCAGACGTTTCAACCCTGAAAATGGCCTGAACACATAAAATAGCTACTTCATAAAGGTTTCATCGACATTGAAGACGGATTCCTAGCCGAGCGAGGCATGATGCCACGATGGCGTTGTTTCAACCACCGCAACCAAAGAAACGATGACGGAGCAGGAAAAGAAGATAATCTCCGATCAGGCGACCAACACAGAGTCCGAAACAATGGACCTTTTAGACTGGATCAACCTTTCTAATCTCATTGATGAGTGCGCTACGGCTCCTGCATCAACAAACATCGAACCGTTATGGGAGCAAGACGACGTGACGGAGAAACCAAGCTCGGCCCTCCAAACCCCTCCCTCAGCATGTCTTTCAATTAAAGTAGACCGCTAGCCTCCATGAAGGATAACTGGAGGAAGCTATGAGCGAAGCTCCAACTACCAGCAAAAGCATCGAACCCCAACCAGAAATGGACTGCGAGAACTGTCAAGGCGAAACAGCCAAAACCAAAGAAGCTCTATCGATGTCCCAAACGGCAAAAACAAGTGGTACAGTTCCCATTCGGTCCGATGAAAGTGGACCTAAAGATTGTCAGACCTGAATTATTTTAGAGAACAGGGTCTTATTAAACAGCAAGATCGGTTTATTTTGTTTTTCTATTTAAAAAGTTTTTGAATTCGAACAAGTTTTTAAATAATAAGACTGGACCAAAAGACTGATTAGTTTTAAGATTTTGTCGGGTATTATTACAGAGGGTGTGATAAAAAGAGTGATGATTAGTCTGGCCTTAGGAAGCTAGTTTTGTTAATTTCTGAGATGATATTCAGTTGAGTTTTCTATAGAAAAAATATGTCTCGTTAGTGAAAAAAACTTTAGATTTAACTCTCCTTTTCCTAAAAGGACCTGATTTTTGGTACGCCCACAACACTTCTATCTAAGAACGTAAACGTAAATAAGACTTTTTTCTGTTTTTCTTTTGTCAGCTGAACTAAGAAGGGGGTGAAACGTGTTAAATTGTCGGTGGTATTTTTTTTCCGTTTAACAACTGCTTACACTGTACTTGAATTCAAATGGCAACACATTTGGTTCGAATTTCCCGCCGGGGTTTGGCTCAGCGGCTGCTATTGGCACGGAGGCAATGGTAGTATTCCGGGCGCCTCACCGGTGTTACCGGTGACTAAGAAAAACGATAATTGTCGTCTGCTAACAAGGCATTTGCATTGTTTAGCAGACGACAATTATCGTTTTTTTAGTCACCGGTAACACCGGTGAGGCGCCCGGAATACTCCCAATAGCTCAGGAGCACGCATGAGTGGACCACAAGCACTTTTCCCCTCCCTTCACCGGCTCACTCAAACAGTCAGTCTCTCGCTGGCCATGGAGGTAGTCGGACCTGGACTCAAGGTAGGACTCGTCCCAGTCCTTTTAGTACTACCGACTCTAATACGAATTAGATTATTCACGATATTATTTGCGACTTTTTTTTTAACTGTTTACAGTTAACGATTATATTTGATTTGCCATTTTTCTAACTGAATTGCCGTTGATTTCGAAATACAGATTTTACTAACTGAATTGATGGATTGATTCAGCTTGGTTATATTTGAGCTTGGTTTAGATTAATATTCTTTAGTTACCAGCTTCTGTAGGCTTTGTAATTTAACATAAAGATTAGTAAACTCACCGTCTATACAGCAATCCGTTGAGTTCAAATGCGAACAATTGTTTCGCCCCTCTGTCCTAGGGGCATCATCAGCGCAATACTGCCACGAGGTTAAAACATTGCAAACGTTATGTTCTTGTCAAAGATAAAATTACATTCACATTTAACACGCACACGACATTTAACACAACACGGAAGTTTAAATTTACGAATACACATACTGCGCGTATCAACTTTCCCCTAACCTCACTTTATTATAATTTTATTAGCAATTCCTGGTCGCCAATCACCAGATCAACTGATCAATCAATTGATCAACTGGCCCCTAACCTCACTTTATTATACTAATTTTATTAGCAATTCCTGGTCGCCAATCACCACAATATTAACATAAAGACACTTATGAATATTTTTTTATAAACAAATAAATTTAGTTCAAAATAATATTTATACAGGGTGTTCGGAAAAACCGTTTCAGGAATTCAGGAGGTTATTGCCCACATCAAAATAAGCAAAAAAATCCCTGTAAACATATGTCCTAAAATGCTTCGTTAACCCGCTAGCCGCCATTTTGTTTTTTACACTAAATAATTTTTATTTCCGTAATGGATCATTGTATTAAATTAATATTTGGTATGAACCTTCATCATAGCAATACCCATTTTCAAGAAAAAAGTTATTTTTTTCTTATGTGTATTTTCAAAATGGCGGTCATTTTAAAATTTTAAACTAAAATTTCTCAAAACCGGTAAATTTTATAAAAATTTTACTAGACACAAAAAAGTTGACAAATTTAATTATCTAACCAATGGTACCAAGTTTGTAAGGATCTGACAATAAATAACTGAGTTATTGAGATTTTTCAATTAAAATTACCTTAATTTGCATTAATTACAATGCAAAATCAATGTTTTTATGCATAAAAATCTCAATAACTCCGTTATTTGTTGTCAAATCCTTACAAACTTGGTACCATTGGTTAGATAATTAAATTTGTCAACTTTTTTGTGTCTAGTAAAATTTTTATAAAATTTACCGGTTTTGAGATATTTTAGTTTAAAATTTTAAAACGGCCGCCATTTTGAAAATACACATAAGAAAAAAATAACTTTTTTCTTGCAAATGGGT
Organism: Neoaliturus tenellus; assembly: GCA_030545055.2. NCBI lineage: Eukaryota > Metazoa > Arthropoda > Insecta > Hemiptera > Cicadellidae > Neoaliturus > Neoaliturus tenellus. Next base: position 202,335,181 of record CM061531.1, read on the forward strand.
ATTGCTATGATGAAGGTTCATGCCAAGTATTAACTTAATACAATGATCCATTACGGAAATAAAAATTATTTAGTGTAAAAAACAAAATGGCGGCTAGCGGGTTAACGAAGCATTTTAGGACATATGTTTATAGGAACTTTTTTGCTTATTTTGATGTGGGCAATAACCTCCTGAATTCCTGAAACGTTTTTTCCGAACACCCTGTATAGTAATAGGCAAGCGTGTTTCTTTTCCTCCTTTTTTCTCAGCTCGTGTGCATCGTAGGAGAAATCTGCGCATGCCATTAGAAAAATATAGTCCTGTGGATGAGCAGAATCTCATTCTAATTCACATCGGACTCCAGGGCTACACTCCACAGGCTTTCAAAGTTCCAATGTTAATCTTATGTAGGAAGGATAATTGATTAAATCATTACACAGCTGTTGTAAAAACAACTGCTAGAAAAACAGGAAGAACAGATGTTTCATTTGTAAAATGTTTTGAAACTTCTTGAGACAAGATCAACTGAAATTTTAGTCGGATTTCGATCAGGAGGCGATCTCTTGTAAGAATAAATTGCCAATCATTTATTTATTAACATATACAATAATCTTTTATTTTTTCATAGAGTTTAAATTCACTAATTGTAATTTAACTATTGATACCACAAAAACAATTTGATAGTCGTTCTGTGGTGGTAAACAAAGCATAAAATAAAAAATATAAAACATATTAAGGCTAGATTGATTTTTTTGAGTGAGTATTTTTAGAAAGGTAAGTGTAATGTTGTGAGGTTGCAGAACAACGTCTTCTTCAAGGGGAATGAGATCACGTCAACAATGTCTGTCTTTTTATGATCCTTCATTCCCAAGCAGAGTATTTCATGTTTTTACATCTCACGTCATTACTTTGTCCTGTTTCTGTTCTTATCTGTTAAGTAACCCACTTATAGTTTGTCACTTTAATTAACAATATAATATATACAGAGTGATTAAAAAGGAATGACCCGATTTTAATTTTTGATATTATTGATAGTACCGCATTACCGCCACTGAAACTAAATTATCTACAACAAGGGTGGTCTAGAGTTTTAGAAAGTCGCCATTAGATGTCTAATGCACTAACTGTGGGTGGGGCGTTAGTTAAAAACTTTGGTCACCTACCAAGGTTTAAGGGCCCTACTTTTTTTAGGAAAACACAGTGAACTGTGCATCTTACCTAGAAATGCTACCTTATAGGCTATTTCCAAAACTTACTGCTGACTCTGACAACTTCATCTGTCAACAAGATGATATCATTTATCGACAAGCACCGCCACTCTGGCACAAGGATGTTCGCGGTTTCCTCAATCCCACTTGCCCCAGACGTTGGGTAGAGCGCACAGGACCACGAGACACGGCTTTCCATTCTTAACCTCCAAGGTCACCTTACTTTTACGCAAAGTGATAACACGGTGCTACTTTTTCGTGAGGAGATACGTAAAAGAAAGTGTTAATGTTCCTTCCTTAGCTCGTGACATCGAGGAACTTAAAACCAGGATATGAGAAATGCAGTAGCTACAGTCCAAAAAAACATCTAGTGGACAGTTTGGGATGAGTTCGGCTATCGTCTAAATGTCGTTAGAGGCTCCAATGGAAAGCACAGAGAACATTTGTAGTTTATAATCATAAACTTGATGTTTCTGTGAGTAATTTGATGTATCATTTGTTTGTGTGCACCATTTTTTTTACAATTATAGTTTTCTGAAATCAGGTCATTCTTTTTGAATAACCCTGTATAGCATTGAATTCATTTCGTGTATTACTATTACTTACCTACGGCTAATGTTTGGGGGCCTCAACCGTCAAACCCCTCAGTTGTTCCCTCGAATTTTTTTAAAGGCTCAAGGAGACAGTTGTGTATTTGAATTTGTTTGTTAGAGGCGCCACCTCATGCCTCACGGCTTACTCCTCTGAATTCGTAAAAAAGTGTTGTGCATTAACTCATTTTACAGTATAACTGATTTTATAGGATAGTTGTGTAATGTGTTTAGGAATGAACAGGAGTGTTATCAAATGTAAGTTTTCTTTTAAATAGGTTGTAATTTGAGTGTTGCAAAATCAATGACTTTTAGAACGATTTTAAAAACGTATCAGTCGAAGTTGGTTGTGTGTTTTGTTTAAATAAGAGTTGTTTTAATTCAAAAAGGCATAAGTTATTCACGATGAACTCGTTCTGGCTATGAAGTGAATCGACATAAGAGTAGAGAACCGACCGTGTAGAATAGCGACTGACTTTTAAATGACGAGCTCGTGGATATAAGGCCCGTAACCTCTACTGTTAACAGTTTTTTTAATCGTTGATATTCATACTTTTGATTTTTAATTAAATTACAATCCTGCAAATTGCTTAATTATTTTATCAATCTCTGCTCTTATTTATCTAAACATTTATAATCTCCAGTAATATGTATAATTTAAAAACTTATAAGTTGCTTTATTACAGCATTATTTAGTAGATTCAGTAATATCTGCAATGTAAAACCACACGTCTGTTACTAAACACGAACTCCCCACATTAACAGTTGAGTCAGCTGTTTTTGTAATTTTATTGTTGTGATTTTCAATTTAAAAAAAATGTCAAAATTGTTATGATTTTAATTCAAGATTAAAATTAAAGAAGTTAATTCCTCTAATGTTGGGAGAAAATGATTAGAGTAGTTTTGGAGATTCATACATACATACAAAAATACCTTACACCTATTAGAGTATAGGATGGCAGAAAACTGTAACAGCGTGGCCTCATTCGATTAACATTGGAATTTAGAATGTCTTCCTTGGAGCTCTAGCCTAAGCCCGAGAGAATTTGGAGGATGCGTATCTTAGGATCCTCTAATTGTAGTACAACAGCGATAAAAAAATTTAGATTTCATTCCTTACCTCCCTGTAGTTAAGCTGTACAACGATCCAATCGCAATCAAGAACTCTGTTTAGTCTATGCTGGTAACTGCCCACGAATATCGTACCTGAAGCTGTTATTGTTAACGCAACTCCTTCCTTATTTCCGGACAAATTTTAACGATTAAAGTGTCAATAAAAGTCAATAGAAGTCAAAGTTAAGCCAAGTAAGCCAGTGGTGCACCTGCTTAAGAAACAAAAAAGTGCAGGCCTCTCAGGCGAGGATATCTGTCAGTTAATTAATTTAAAGCTTTAATACTGTTTTTACTATAAAAAATACTAAAGAAGCCATCGAAAGATCTATCTAATTCCAACAAAATTTTATTCTTAAGACCATTTTTCCTATCTCCACCCACTGACCGTCAAAACGGATGATACAATTTAGTGTTTAAAATGAAGGTGAGTATATGGTATTACCCGGAACCTATACAGGGTGGGTTCTTAAAGTGATCCAATAGCTAACCTTTTTATTCTATATCTGGCAGTATACTTCTTATGGGGAACCCCCTTTACTTTTTTATTTTACTTTCAGGTATGTATTTCACTTTTCAAAATTTCCCGCCATTTTTCCAATATGGCGACCAACTTTAAAATTTCTTATGAAACATCCTATATTTTATGGTGCTTTTGAAATTAACATGTGATTTTAAGACATTTTTATTCGTTGCTATTTTTCTCTAAACCTAACGGTTAGGGAGCTAGAGGCAATTAAAGTTCGTTTTTAGTTACATAAGAATAACATGAGGCAAACTTTATCTGCCTATAACTCCAAAACCATTGATTAAAATAAAAAATACTCAAAAATAAAAATGTCTTAAATTGATGTTTTAAGAACATTTAACTCATAAAATAGTAGTTTTCATCACTAGGAGCAAAAGTGGGTCTTTTTGGTGCGCAATCGTGTTTTAAAAACGAGGCGCAGCCGAGTTTTTAAAAACGATTAAGCATCAAAAAGACAATTTTGCTCCGAGTGATGAACAACGTTTTTTATCATAATGCGAAATTAGACTTGTGATCATTAAAAATTATAACTATAAAGATGTAATTTTCGAGGTTATATTTACAAAGTTAGTAATATGCAGTGTTTACATTTATGTTATTTACAAACAATGCTCTTTATAACGTTTGAATTTCAAAATTCTGCTCCTCAACATTAATAAATGGATAATAATATACATAGCAAACAGCTGACTTTTCAGTACTAGGACCTAAAAAATTCTCCAGATGATTTTTCAGTCCTAGGACAATAAAGAATCGGTTTTGGTACAGTTGAGAGAACAAAAAACAGGCTGATTTCGTGCAGAATGATAAAAATTATCATTTACGCATGAATTAACTTCTTTCTTATATGGCGGCCAAAAAATAAAATTTCAAAAAAAATCGATGTTATTATGAAAAAACGTTCTTAAAAAAAAACATCTATTTAAGACATTTTTATTCTTTAGTATTTTTTATTTTAATCAATGGTTTCGGAGATATGGGCAGATAAAGTTTGCCCCATGTTATTCTTATGGAACTAAAAATGAACTTAAATTGCCTATAGTTCCCTAACCGTTAGGTTTAGAGAAAAATGGTAAAGAATATATTGGAAAAATGGCGGGAAATTTTGAAAAGTGAAATACATATATGATAGCAAAATAAAAAAGTAAAGGGGGTCCCCCATAAGAAGTATATTGTCTGATATAGAATAAAAAAGTTAGCTATTGGATCACTTTAAGAAACTCACCCTGTATATGCCTATGTATATTACCCGGAGTACATATTATACTGTCGTGAAACCTCGGTGAAACTAGCCTGCAAACATTGATCCTAAATAAAACAATTTTCAATTGAGTGGGTAGCAGGGCTAGTCTTAAGATCACATTTAATTTCTTTAAGATGCCAGCCCGCAATAACCACATAAAATAGCGAATAAAATGGTTAATGAGTATTTGGTATTAATTGTACAGCAAATGGAATAGATTTTATTGTTTTGTGGTTTACTACGTTCGTCTTATCCAATAATTAATTTTGATTACGGGGGACAATCAATGGCTTTAACATTTAAAATCAAGATTTCAGCGCACACATTATTTTGGCATCCAGGAGAATAGAAAACTACCTCGGCTAAATGTGTACCTCGTTAGCCTGCACAGAACATAGTATAAACATATAACTTCTATAATGGGCAGAGGGTATCATAAAATGCCTAAACTAGAGAACCCGTGCTGCTCCGCAGCATTGACATTGGATACAGATAGTGGTAATGTAATAATACTATTAATAAAATTAATAATTATTAATATACGTACATATATTTTTATTTATTTGTAAAACAAATGAGTTATGAAGTATAAACACAATAATACAATCATCTACTATTTATAACACTTCTTTTCAAACAATATTATTTGTATTTCGTCCTTTTAATTTTATTTCTACCTTTACTGTTTGAAATGATTTTCCTCTAGATAAGGCGACGTATAGCTGACCATGGCTGAAAAAAGGTTCCGGAAAATATACTCCCACTCTCTCTATCGTTTGTCCTTGCGCTTTGTTTATTGTCATACAAAATGCTACCTTTATAGGGAACTGTCTACGCTTGAAAGAAAATGGGACTGTACAATCTGAGGGCGAGAGATCTATGCGGGGTAGCAGTACTCGTTGTCCAATATTTTCCCCCGTTATTATTTCTAAGTCTAAACAATTTTCAAACATTTTCTTTACAATTAGCCTTGTACCATTTAGGAGACCTGCTGTATAGTTCAAATTTCTCAGCAGCATGACCACGGTACCTTCTTTTAAAACTAATTCATGCGATGGTAAACCGGTCATCTCAAGGCTGTTCAGGAATTCTGTAGGAAATTGTAACACCTCACCGTCATCCTCTGATATGAGTGTATTCACACTGGTGTACGTTTTTGTTGGACATGGAATTAGATCTACAACCTTTTTATTAATTTCATCACAGTGCTCATTTTTTGGTGCTAAAATGGCACATTTTGAATAATAAGATGAATTATCTGTGTCTGGTAGATGTTTGCCATATATTTCTGTTACAATGTTCAAATCAGAGATTATGGAGGAAGGCAGGTCAATAGAACCATCATCATTGGTATGATATTCCCCATTCCCAAGTTTAAGCAAAAAGTTTACAAACTCACTTTGGTCAGTGTTGGCTCTCATATTTTTGGTTAGTTTAAAAACTTTGAATAGTGGCCAAAGAATTGAAAATTTAATTGAGTTTTGAACAGTTGCAGCTCTTGAGGTATGTGGCACAACTGGTAAAACTTGCCGGAAATCTCCACCAAGAACTATTATTTTTTCACCAAATGGAACATCATTGTCCATTATATCTTTTAATAACCGGTTAACACACATTAGAGCGTATTTTGTTGGCCATTGGTGCCTCATCCCAAATTATTAATCTAGCTGAACGAATAGTTGCAGCTTCTTTACTGTTGATATTCAAGCATGATACAGAATGTTCATTTAAATTTAGCGGTAATTTAAATCTACTGTGAACTGTGCGGCCTTGAGGAAGTAACATGGCAGCAATCCCAGTCCATGCGACAGATATAACTTGCATTCCAAGATTAGTACAACTCTGGATCAAACATCGATAAATAAACATTTTCCCAGTGCCTCCTGGCCCATCGATGAAATATGCATTACATTTAGAATTATCACTGTTTTGCAGTAAGTTAAGGATTTCGTCAATCACAACACGTTTTTGTTCATTTGATGAAGCTATCATCTCTGTTAATTCATCAAATGCCATTTCCTCAACACTTTCATCAGTTGTTCGAGGTAAATCACCGATAGGGGGCAAATCAAAGGACGACAGAGAAAAACCATGTAATTTTAGAGTATGGGAAATGTTTTTCAAAGCTAATGGGTTTGCTATTTCACTCGGGTATGATCTAGCAAAATCTTCAGACATTGATTCCTTAAGAGGGCGTTGGAGTCAATCCAAATTCCGCCTTTCCTCCATAAGAACAATGTTAAACGGGATGTCAAATAACTCTTTTATTTATAATCAGAAAATAATGGTTTATAGCTCTAAATAAAGGGTTCATCAAGGCGGATTTGGTTTGCGAGAGGAATTTTTTAAAAAAATTAGTGTTTTTTACTAATTTGAAATAACAAATCAAGTTTTTTACTACTTTTAAAACATTTTCTACAGAATTTTATAAATAATTTACAAAGAATCGATCTCGCAAAAGGAACGGGGAATTTAATTGTGATTCAAACGCTATTTATTCTGAACCAATCGGACAAAAAACAAAGAAATTATATGACAAATGCCGGGTACAAGTTTAGCATTGCTCTTATGGGAAATAAATCCAACATGGCGGCACTCCAACGCCCTCTTAAAGAGATTTCACAACACCAAGACATTTGATGGAGACTAAAATATACATATGTACGCAAAAAAACTGCCGAAGTTGGTATGGCATTTGAAATGAAGATGCCTCTTCTAAGGCTCGCTGCCATTCCATATCATCCAATATTAACCCTCGTGCTGTTGCAGCTGCTTTAAATGTAGGATATGTCACATTTTCATAGGTTCTCATATCTTCAAAGCTTGTGGCTCCTATTACATTTAGTAGTAATAGACGTAAATGATATCGTTCTGAATCAGCTGGTGAAACATTGTACATTCTTCCAATAATTTTAGAATACTGTTTACGTTTATGCCATTCATTTTTCCTCCATACATAGTGGATCGGGGTCTCGGGATATATGTAAGGACTTCTAGTTACAGGGTTGCTGTTTAACTTGAACCATAATACTAACTGTGTGGTTTTTAATTGAGCTTGGATCAAAGCTTCTTTAGGAGCATCATTTCTAAAGTAAACATTCTGCGAATCAGGCAAATGGACTGGCAGTCTAACCACAGTATGTGATTGATCGTGCATATTGCATGAAAGGATTCTCCAAGCAGCTTCACTTGGTCCAACATATCGAGCATTGAGGAATAATTTTATTTCATCATAATCAAGCTTTTCTTCTTCTCTAGCTACCTCTATATTGCAGCAATCGTGACCTTTATAGACGTACTTATGAATGTATTTTATGGATCGTACACTGGAACAAATCTCCACATTGATATGAGCGCGGGAATAAAGTAGAAGAAATGGATTATATGGGACAACGAACTGGTTGGTATTATTAACATATTCTCCATTAACACGTTTTGGTATAGTAATTACATTGTTTCTTTGCCTGTAAAGTGGGTAACCATTAACATTTTCTTTAGTTTCCTCAATAAAAGACTTAGGGAAATTCTGTTTACAATGCCCATCTTTCATACATAAACATGAAGGATTCAAACTGCCACAAGGGCCATGTGTCATGTGCTTACTAATCAATTCATAGAGTTCTTTGTTTGAGGGGTTGCAAATTTCTGCAGAAACCACTTTGTCAATGTCTTGTGGGTCCCTAAATTTACAGTCATCCTGTAAAGTTAAAAGTAAATGTACATGTGGCAGTCCACGCTTTTGGAACTCTACGGTATACAAAAACGCTTTCACAGCTCCAAATACCTCCACCTTAATCAGTAGTCGTATAAGTTCTTGAACCTTAGTATGGAAAACTCGTACAAATATATCCGGTCTATTATTTGCTGTTTCCCAAGGATTTCCTACTATTTCAGGCCATGCAGAATTGCAGGTAAAAGTTATGCCGAAGTTTCGATCAGGTTTTCCGAACTTTCTCACTAAGGCCATAGCGTCTTGGTAGTTTTGCATCATATTTCTGGGACTGCCTGTAAAAGACGATGGCAAAACTACGATGCGTCCTACTCTTAATTTATCTTGGTCAGCCCTCAATCGTAAAGCATCAGCTAAGCCAACTTAACTATCTACTCTTAATTTTCTCTGTTCTCTTCGAATGTATTTAAGTTTATCTCCTTCAATCCGACAATAGTAGTTCACAAACAGCTGTTGAGTTAGTTTTCCAGCGTATATCACAGGATTAAAGTTACCGGCACAACCAGTTCCCCTAACCGCAATTCTGTACTGAACATATTCTTTCATGGTAACAGTTGTCCGTACTTTCGTTTTGCGTGTCCCTTCAATAGGCATATTTATATGCCAACCTGTTTCACCGCAGGGCCAAATTAACGGGTAACACATTGGGTCACAGTGCATACTATCATCGACCCTCTTTAGGCCACCGTCCTTTTCATATACTACAATATGTCTGTGAGAAGGTGGCGCAACATCTTCAGTTTCGAAAACAGCAGCGATTTCAGAGGTAGTTGGGTCATTAAAACGTCGTTGATCTGCAGATGGTTCATGATAGAATCTCATAACAAAATTAAGAGGAGCACGATTCTCATTTATTGCATGAAGGATTATTTGATGACCAAAACATTTCAAATATCTAAAATAGAAATGGAGTTCATCATCGATTGCAGATAGGTCATAAAAAATTACAACTTGTGTTGTATAGAATGCATTAGCGAGCTTCAATTTCGTGCGATTTTTATATTCAATGGCTTTTATGAAAGCTGGTATTCCAGAGACAGTTCTTAGACAAAAAAATATAGCTTATAATAATTATAACAGTAAAAATTTATCTTTCATTCAATTCCAAATTCTGAAAATTATCAAATTTATGTTTTTAGGTCGAGCAATATAGTAAATAAATGAATACCGATTTTGACGATCAATATCTCAAAAGAAGCCAATATTTTAATGATTATTTTAAGACCAAAACATTTAAAATATCTTGTTTAGAAATGGATTTATGTATCATTAATTGCAGATAAGTCCTAAAAATTAAAATAAATCATATTATTTGGAATGCTGTAGCGAGCTTCAATTTTGTCCGATTTTTATATTCAAAGGCTCATATGAAAGCTGATATTCCAGAGATGGTTCTCAGACCATAATATATAGCATAACATAACTATAACAGGAAAATTACATCTTTAATTCAATTCTAAATTATGGAAATTATCACATTTATGTTTTTAGGTCGAGTAATATAGTAGGTAACTGAATACGAATGTTTGATGGCAAATCTGTGCATTCTTACCTTTAATTTAAGACCAAAATTATCAAAATCAGTCGGTTAGAATAGCCAAACAAATTCGGAAAAGATAATTAAAATTTAACTCCCACAAGAAATACACAGGGAGGAAATTTAATTTGTGTGTAAATCGAGTAATATGATGGGAAAGTGAATTCTGATGCTTGATGGCTCATCTGTGAATGCACACCTTTAATTTAAGACTTAAATCATGAAAATCGGTCGGGTAGAAGAGCCAAACATTACCGGAAAAGAAAAATCCAAATTTTTTAATATATAGATTCTTCTATCCTTCTTGTCCGTGGAGCGTCGTTGCCCTTAAAATCAAAATAATTATGTTATATTGTTATTAATAGTGTTGCTAGTTTCAAAATATGAAATAAACTTCAATGGAATCGGGTTTCTTTTAAATTAAAGAGTTTTCTGACAAATAATTAACTGTAAGTACCATTATGAGTGTTTATCATTTTCATTTCTAAACTCATACTGACTTTTCTAGATATCCTTAATAAATTCATACTTGAACCAATGCATTTTTTCAATTATTATTTTTCAACGATTTTTATTATTTAAGATGTGCAATCAAACATATAGATATATAATTTATATAGACTGACGGATGATATGATGACTCCACATTCGATGAAATGCGCACAGAGAAAATTAACACCCAATTTAAAATCCCACGCGCCTCCGTGTTGCTGTAAGAGTAATTAAAACAGGGTTTGTAATCAAAAAGATCTCTTTTTTGACCAGGTAGTAACTTTACCCTGAGATCTACTTTCAATGAGTACATTTTTCAAATTTTTACCCAAACTTCTTAATCCGGATGATATTTTTCTCATATACCATTTTCCTTCTGGTCTAATTTTTAATCCACAAAAGTTAGATGAAAGGTTGTTTTACGTCCATTGAAAATTATTACTAGTTTTTATTGCCAATTATATAGTGTTACCTTGCGCAGACAATTCTCACTTCCTGTTTCGTTTCAGAACGTAAAAAACATTTAACGGAAGGGACTTATAAAAAAAAGGTTAAGTGTAGTAATCTGGATCATTACAAACTTGTTCTCTACAAAACTAAGTAAATAACTGCTGCAAATTCAAGCCAGTGCAACCAAAGCAAACCAGTATAATGCAAATACTCCTACCTCTCCTCTATATTGATAAGCATCCGGTCACTAACAAGGGGTGGATTGTTTCTAAATATAATTAATTATTTTATAATAGTATTCAAAATAACTACTTATAATTTCATAAATACAGAATGGCGTTGTCGTTATTTAAACAATACAACCGGTTGAGAGTTAATTGTTATGCAGGATCATACAAAGACATTAAGTTGCTTATTCAGTCGAATAAGCGATAAAACAAAACAACTTTACGGTTGGAAGTTTCACAGTTGATGAGACACTGATGTTCGCGGCTCTGTGACCACGGTGCCGATGAGAGCTTTTTGAATACGCGTACCAGAGCGTCACTAGATGATTGTTTCGGTTTTTGACGTTAATAACATTTTAAGCTTTTCAAGGTTCTGCGTTTTCAAAATTGCATTAATGGGACTGGTAACAAATACATTAAACTGTTCAGCAAATTGAAATAATATATCAATTTGCTGATATATTGGTAGTTGTACTGTTTGGTACTTGACATTAATTTTTGCCACGATTGTTTTAAACTGAACTTGTACGGTTTTTGACATTAAAGACGTGCTTTTAGTATGTTACTTTTGTATCCTATAAACAACAAAAGTAATCAATTTCAAGAGTACTGTACATCTAACAGTTATGATTTTATCCAATATCTCAGGCATTTTAAAATACAATGTGAGTCCGTCCCAATATGTCTCAATTATTAATGGGGAAAGAAATGTCTCTTATTTCTCTTTTCAATGTTTAATTTTTTTATGAGTTCAGTTTATACGAGTACTATACCCTCCCACGAACGGATATGCAATTGATGTTACATAAATTGATGACGGTCCCATCGATGATAAAAAAAATTGGTTTAACGGAAGAATGTATTTCATAATTTTCATAGACAGCAAATGCACCTAGTAGAGTAATGTGTATGTTATTTGTATTGATAAAAATTCGAAATTGCAAGTGGATGCCTGTATAGCGCGTTTACCTCACAACCGTAACGCCGAGAGATCTAACAACATGAAATGCTCTCATTGAAGGATTGAAGGATTATAAAAAGTCACATATTGCTGATGTGACCTCATTTTTTTACATTTCAAACACAAGAAACAATGATAACATAGAAGCTTTTTAATGTTTTATTTTAATATTGTGATTAAAATCACAGTAAAACAATTAAAAAGTTTCCCATTGTAAGAATAGTTTAATCATAATTAGAATGTTATTGACACAGCGAAAACTAAACCAGCAATTAATTATTATTGAATCAACTTTTAAAGTGTAAAAAAATGTTTTTATTTCTCCGTAGTTTAATTAAGGCGCACCAACCTCGTTTAGTAATAATGGAAGCATTTTTAGGTATATGAATTAAATATATGCACTTAAAATTAAGATATAAGGGCAATTTACATTTTTTATTTTTGCAATACCAGGATTTTTTTAAATTGTTTACATCAGTTTTCTTTAAAATCATTATTGAAGGATGATCTCATCATCATTTAAATTTACAATTTTATAAAATTTCTAAATTTAATTCTCAAATGTTGCAATAACCGACACATTATTTAACTAAACAGTTACAATATATAATTCTAAAATAGTTTAACTAAGTCTTCGATAAAAATCATACAATTACTTTGAAATTTTAGAAAAAGTTGTAACTACCGGGGATATTTTAAGCTAATTCGGTTTCATCAGTTAACGACGAATGCTCATTAACGCCAAACTGAGACCACAATATGTCCGGTGGCAGCGGCGAATGAGGCTATTTAAATCACAGTGCAGTTAATTACCACCGTAAACAATCAACCGTTGGCAACACTGACTTTTACAGAGGAAGATTTACTGCATTACGTCTATTCCCATTGCGTAAGCTGTGCATGATCATTAGCTGGGAGTTCATAACACCATACTGATAAATAAATAAAAAGTAAAATATAGGGTGCTTATTTTATTTTCTCTATGTCTTTGTCACTATCGTTCATAGATAAGTTTGGTTATGGGTAGGTTAACTTGTAAAGTAATATAAGTATAGTAAATCTAGCAAAAAGGCCTTAACCTTGAACAAATTCCAACTCTTTTAGCGAATTTCCCATAGGGAATAAGCTATTACCGTAGGTCTCATGGAAAGACCTAAGCCCGGGACCATGTTACTTTTTCGTTTTGAGGTGCCCAGAGACTAAAAATAATAGTCATTAAAATTTTTATATATATATATATGTATATATATATATATGTATGTGTCCCTAGACACGATAACTCTCGTAAAAATGGTCCGATCGACACCAAATTTGGTAGAGATGTGTAATCCTACGTTTATTCGGATGAGTTCGAAAACCAGACATATCGACCTACCGGAAGGGGTAGTTTTTGGGGTTTTGTACCCAAAAAATGGGTTTTTTGCATTTTTCATATGTAAATTTTAAAAATTTTAAATTTTATTTTTACTATTGGATTTAGCTCAAAAAACACACAATTTAGTATTTTGAAGCTTTGCTCTATCTCCATTGGTTACCGAGATATTACAAAGTCTAAAGACAGTACATTGTCTTTTGGGGCTCCAATGTTAATCTTATGGAGAATAAGGATGTGTTAATATTTCACTTATTAACCAATATTTTTTGATGAAACTTAGTATTTAGCTTCATTTGGTTGAGATTCATCCATTTAAGGTAAAAAATCTTGGTTTTTGTACTTATCATGGCAGCAAACCTGCATACTTTTTTCCAATGTTAATCATATGGAAAATAGGCACCCTCTTTTATTTATGGACAGATATTGATGAAACTTACTATATGGCTTTATATGGTCGAAATAAATTTTTTCTATGCTAAAAACCTACTTTTAGTGTCCCCATGGCAGCATACCTGCATACTCTTTCCCTATATATTAAGGAGAATAGACATTTATTTCCCTATTTATGAGCACGTGATGAAATTTTGTTTACAAGTTTAGCTGGTCAAAATTAATATTATTAATTTGGAAATTCGCTGAGTACGCAGGTCTGCTGCGACGGGGGGTATCAAATTTTTTTTATGAACTGGCATTTTTACTGTTTTCAAATCGTTGAAATTTCTTTGTTAAAATGTTTACCAAAATTGGCCCACCGGAAGTTTTTTTCAAGATGGCGACTGTTATTTTACAAAACTTTCTGACTTCGTCTACAGTTTGGTATTTTTTTATTTATTTATTTATTTTTTTTTAATTCTCTAACCAATGCATATTGAATTTTACTTTAATGTCATTTTGTTCGTGACTAATTAAGTAACAGTTCTAAATTATATTATATTGAAAATGAAGTAGTACCACTCACCATTTCTTAACAACACCAATAATATTTTTCTTGTAGACACTCAATTGTTTTATATTTGAAATTATAACCGTAAAATATGGTTGCATTTTATTATTCAAATCAAAGTGCATTAATTTACAAACATTTTAATTCATAAATCATAATTATATAATTGTGAAAATATTGTGTTCCGATATATGATCATTTTAGTTTATAATGTAAGTTTCCATTTTTTAACAATTTATGCGTAATGAGCACTACTATATGGGTATTTGAATATTAGTTACGAAGAATTTTTTTTGCATCACAACTATAACTTGAACTGACAAGTAAAAGTTGAATTTTTCACCAAAGTCTTGCCAAAAGTTCTCAATTTAGATTTTCGATGAAATTTAAAATATTTAATTGTTGATCAGCTGATGTTTGTTTATAAAAATAAAATAATTGTGTACACACCGACTGGGAATATTAATTCAGTGCATAGCATCGAATATTAGTTCAAACTATTAGTCTGCATCAGAAATGGTGTTATCGTTACTTTATCATACTGAAAAAAACATTATGTAAGGAAAGTTTATTATTATTTTTTTAAGATAATTATATTGTAATTATTTGCCTGTTGGCTTTTTGAAAAGGGTGTCAAATAGAATAAACACATCAAGTGCATTGAAAGGCGATAATATTGTTGTTTCTTGGTAGTAAGGTGCATATGAAATGTCGACAGAGATATGTCAATAAAAAATACTTTGGAAAACTAACACTTGAGTATGAAATACCTAAAAAGGAGCCTAAGACGCTTAAAAAAGTGAAGGATTATTTATTACTCCATTGTTTTCAAGTAAAAGTGATTGCCTCTTTTGTGGACCAAACGTTATTCTTGAAATTTCTGACTACTGTTACTGTTATGTGAAAACTGACTCATTTGTAGCAACTATCAAGCAATGTTGAGAAAATCGTTCCAATGAGTAGTCAGGCAAGGTAAATCAAAGTATATTGTACTATTGTGTAGATTTGCAGGCAGCTGGCTGTGTATACCTTCATGTATGTAGTGTAAAACTTTCGCACTGGCTTCGAAATCCCACTTTATTTTAGATTAACCTCATCTGAAGTTGAAGAAAAGCACAGAAAATGTGGTCACGCAAAATTAAGCACAAAATCGTGCCCTTATGGGCACAAAATCGTGCCTTTATGGATGCATGCGTTTTTCTTGAATAAAATCATAAGGAAAATATTACTATCACTGACCTACATGAAAAATCCTAGATTTGTTAGTTATTGAAGATTTTTCACCCTACGCTTAACAATAGCTAAAGAAAAAGCTATCTGACCATTATGGTGATGATTTTTTTTTTTAAGCAGTCGATAAAAACACAGTATCTTGGAGTAAAAGATGTCGTAACATTCAAAGACAGTAAATCAGAAATAATTCTTTCTCTTTGCATAAATTCCCAAGAAACAATGTGATGAAGAAACCGAAAAAATAATTGATACTGACTCAAAGCTGATTGTCAACAATATTTATAAAAAAGTACAATCAAATACAAACTCTTATAAAAAAATTCTGGATGTAACATTAAAATCTGCTTTAGAATATATTCAAGGCACCTTAAGAGATTTATTAAGGAATGTTTTTATTTGTCGGCAGTAACACACAACAAAAAGTTTCAAGTATTGGACAAGGAATCGTCCAAACATCAAGACCAAGGGCCGTAATCGCTCCATTACAAATTGCCATAGCTGTTCAAATGTATCATCACTACCAATAGTGATTTCTCTTGGTTAGCCTGAACAGAATGGGATTCAGATCTTCATAAAAAGAATTTTAAGAATTCTTGACTACTATAATAGTTTAATATCAATCCAGGTGGCAAATCATCATGAATAAAAAAGAATTTTATTGATTTGAAAGTAACGCTGCATCTTTTGGAGAAAATGGATTATTTTGTGAAACGAATGATGAATTAAAGTCCACCTGGTTGTTTGCTGGTGACAATGTTTACCATAATTCAATAACACTTGATGGCCATGGAACATTTCACGGGATAGAGATGATCGCTGCTATGAACCCTAAAAAAACCACATATATATTGTAAGTATAAGAGAAACCGAAGAACTTAGAATTACTGAAATTGCAAGTGTTAACATTGTCGAATGCACTTTTGAAAAAATATGCATTGAAATACCTAAATTTTAAGATTATTGATTTACATAAGATTGTAAAATTAGTCAAAACGTTGGTATTATGTAGGAAGCTTCTTTCAGTTTTAAGAATGCTGCCCCACTGTGGCAGGAATAATGCATATGCATCAAGAAAAAATTCACCCTGGTAAATCCTCTGTCTTCTTTTTACCAATGATGGATATGTCATCCAGTGAGAAGACATAAATTTTGTCTACATTATAGTTTAATTACAAATTAGCAACCAAGCAGGGGTGTATCCACTAATCACATCTAAGAACAATAATGGTTCTTATATTAGTTATTATTTTGTACTCGTTCATGAATTGTTGGGAGCCATAGGATCATTAATGGAAGGCACAGGTCAAAGGACGATTTTAGAAACAGTGTACGGAGAGAATTCTTATTGGAAAAAGCATTGGGAGGACATCTTTTATGGGATGAATTCCTCAGTAAATTGCTTGTGGAATATATAATTGATGAAAATCCTGATATTGCTCTTCACTTAGATGAAATGTAGCAAATGTATTCATCACCTGCAGACCATTAATGTACTTTATGAATCAAATGCAGCAACTGAACTAAGGGACGTGTTACTGAGGAACAAAACTGAAGTAGGAGCAAAAACTAGTAAATTATGGCTAGCTTATCACGAAATGCCAGGTACTTCTAGAGCAGACTTTTGAAAGTTTTTTTGCTAGGTTCTTTTTAACGCAGACTGAATACGTTGTTGGGAAAGTTTTGAAAGCTATCTACCATGCTTTGCCTATATTAGCAGCTGCCGGACATCATAATTATTTGCGATCGGATATCTTTACCTTCAAGAAATGAGTGATCGAAGATAACCATTCTGAGGTCTACGAGTTTTTTTAATGGGTTTGCTTGTCATTCGACGTACCAACAAATATTGGGCTAGTCTTGGGTGCAATCTTGTGATCGAACAAAACCTCGTAAGATCACTGGAAACTTAACTTAAATGTGATTTAACCCATGTGAGTAAAATAACATATCATCAGCGATCCTTGTGGACTATGCCAGCGCCTATAGTGTCTGACTACAACTCTGCCATGCAGGAGTTCAATGGAATAGAATATTCCACAAGAGAACATCATAAAGAGTTTGGTGTGACCAGAATTGAACGAGATATACAAGACTTTAAAAAATGTATGAACTGGTTCCTTCATGTGAAACCTTCTCTAATGACACATTCTTAAAAAACTTTGATAATGGTTTTGCAGCGAAAGGCGATGTAAATGTTTATGACTACAAATATTTGGCGGAGAAAGTATTGAATAGGATGATTGGACAAGATGTTTTCTCTTTCTCTTTCAAAGAGGCAGACAAAGTAAATACATTGAACAATTGCTCTGCGGTAAAAGTTTCCCAAGAAAATATTATTAACTCAAGCTTACTTTTTCAACGTTTCATCGTGGTCTCCCAGACAGGACAGTGTTGAATCTAGAAGAGGTCGTAGTTAATATTGTATGACCTCTTCTAGATTTAACTGTGTTGTCTGGGAGACCACGAGAAAGCGTTGAAAAGTAAGCTTGAGTCAATTAATATTTTCTTACCCCACAACAACCATATTGTTTTACCCTCCACCACTGTTTGATTATTTCATGCGGAAATCTGGTAATGCATAGTTAGCTCATGCTATAGATGAACATTGTAATGACAAATCCAAGCTGACAGCTAACTCTGCCCGATTATCTAAACAAGATTACGTCCCTTAAAATATGGAAAAGTATGTGATTGATGGCTATCAAACTATTTAAGAACTAAACTATTTAAATAACAATTAGTTTTTTATTTAAGAACAAAACTATTTAATAAGAAAGCTGAAGTAGACAAAGGGAGAATTATTCTAATATTTCAAATTTTAAAATACTTTTTGTAATTAAAAAGGTTCTTTTTAATTATGATTATATGTTCCTCAAAATTAATTACTTATTACTTATGCCAGGGAAGCACTGCAAATAAATTTGTTTCAATATTTCCAAATTGGAAAAGTGTTTTTTTTTTTTTTTTATAATATCTACGTTTTTAATTATATGTTAAACATGTATCTACAATTCCCAATCCAATTTAATCAAATGATAATCAATTTGTATTTCTATAAGCTTTAGAACTTTGATATTGATAGACTTATTTGATCTTACGAAATAAAAACTAAACATTTAAGGCGTTGAATGTGACAGTTTTTACTCCGTGTCATATATCACCGTAAAAAAGGATTTTTGTTTTAAATATTTTTCTTCAATCAAATGCCAAATTGTTTAATTAATTACGTTTTACGACCAAATTAAAAAAAATCCTAGCATTTTAATTGCGAAAAGTAGTTCCCAGAGGGAAAAATCTTAGAATGAAAATTAATTCATGAATATACAATATAATCATCACAGATTTTGCAAAAGTAAGGAATGAAGGCAGCTTGATAAATGTAACTTATCAATTTGCTGAGTACGGTCTCGGGGCTGTGACGACGTAAAGAATCGCGTCACTTAACCCTCAAGGCCAGACGTTCTCCAGTTACATTAATCAGCAGTATTTTCGTTACTACCTGAAAAATTTTAAAATAGAGATATCAAATAAAAATATTAGTAAAATTTACGCTTTTACAATCGAGTAAATATTTTTAAATATACACCCTTCAAATTTATTAGCTCCCAGATATAATAAAATGGATTTCTATGTAGTTTAGCAGCTTATAGGTAGAAATGTCGAATTCAGGTATTTCAGGTATTTATGAACTGGAAATTCATTAAGTTGATTGATATTATTAGCAGTAATTAAACGTGAAAACTAATACATTTACAGGCATTGTAAATTTGTGTTTCATGCATTTTCATCCATTCAAGGCAATTTTATGATACTAAAAGTTAAAATTTATTTTAACTGTATAAGTAATTGGTGTTTATTTTCGAACGTATAAATTATATCCTGGGCAACTCCAAGTGAGCGACACACCGCCAGAGCTGACCCTAACAAGCTCCCCCCGTCTCACGAAGGGAACTTCCACCGCGTTACTTCCTTCTTTAACAACAGCTGGTCCTGTGGTAATTTTTTTTTAAAGAAAACCCGATTACAAGATGCATTTAGGGTCATGTCGTACTCAAGATAGACTTCGCTTACAAATTCATCTAAAAAATTACTATTTAGTTTTTACTTATTTGTTTAATTTACTTTCCTAGCGAATCTTTGTATTCAGTCAATTACATAAAATATTCAATATTGCAGAAAATTATACAACAAACCCATAGTATTAATCGATAAAAATACACTTCGAGCGAAAAACCTTGTTTAAAGTATTCATCAGTGACACCTTAAAATAATATTTGTCAAGGAAAGTGCATTATTATTTTCGATATATGGCCTTTACGTTATAATAATGATTTAATGCTTAAGTGTTATACTTATATACTTACGAGATAGAAAATACTCTACTAACTTACTACATAATGTTTTATCAATTGTTGTCCACATTATTCATGATTTGATGGCTACTTATCACTATTGAAAATAAGAACATAATTTTGAAACCGTATATTTCAGCTTTTTGCCTTTTTCCTGTATTGTTTTATTTTACAGAAATAGTTCTTTCTGAGTAATAATAAATAGTTAAAATACTATCCCGAAACAAATTTTAGAATTTTTTTCATATTTAGTAGGCATTTTAAATTGACATATAATGAATGGCAGTAATGTATTTCTAATGACATTAATATCTTTTGGAACATTCAAAAAGACAATATTAATACTAGATGAAATAAATGCTAAATGTAATATTCTTTTGGAAAACGATAGTGATTGATAATGTCACTGGTTTACACGGGAATGACAATCGACCGTCGAGTCTACACTGTATAACATGTACAAGCTACAAAACCCTCCATAAAACAATGATTAATTTTCATAATTGTTGAAATTAAGTTAAATCCATCATTGTGTGTGTTGAAACAATGTTATTGTTTAGTGATTGAATATAGCTTCCAATATGACTTTAATTTTTCAAGTGATTTTATTATGCTTAATATGCCTTATATTGGTTGTTTTTATTTTCACAGAATCGTTGTCTTGGATCATTATTTACTTGCTAGATTTTATAATAGTGTTTGTGGCACATTTTGTGAGTTTTGTTTTACATCATTAAAAGGTTTTTAAATTTTGATAAAGTATGTCAGTAGGGATTGGGTTATAGCTAAAAATCTTTATATTTCTTCTTAAATTCGTACAAATGGAATGCATTTAAATTGACTGTGTGACTTAAACGTATATAAATCTCTGTTGAGATGTTCTTAAAGACTAGAATCATGTTAAAGATAATTTAGCATAACTAATGTGCTGTTGGGGAGGCTTAGGTTAACGACTGGCGAAGTTAAATGGGGCATAACTCAGTCTGTGTGAACTAGGACCTCGCTTGGCTTGTGTTTTGAAAGGGAAAGGTGATAAAAATTTGTGTTGGTTTATGACTAACGAATTTAAGAACAACATTCAAATGTGTAATTAAATAAAAACGTCCAGTTAAACTGATTTTCGTTTGCCTTACTAAGATTAAATTAAAACATTAATTATTGGGGTGGTTTTTAGTAAGTTTCAATACTACTTCATGGAAATTTTAAAACGAAGGAAATGAATAAAACAAATGCAGTAATTCAATTTAGTTCATTAATCCAAAACTACTATAATTTCTTCTTATATAATACAGTTAATTGTTGACATTACAGATAATTTGTTTTTAATATAAAAAAATAAATATATAAAAAACTATGAACTGACTATATAAATATCATCCATCCAATTTTTTTACCATTCAATATATTTGTTTTTTTTTTGTTTCTAAAAACAAGGAGAGGTCAGTAAATGTTACCTTCTCTTGCAGTGTGGACCACAAGTATATCTGAAGACACAACTTGATATCTGAAACTGCTAGATCCGGGTAGGATGAGTAATTGTCTTACTTAGAAAATATATTTATATATAATATACAGGGTGTTCGGTAATAAGTGTTAAAGAAAATTATGTGTCAAATTACATGGTAATAGTAGTAAATGATGCCCATTTGAGGTTCCCAGCTCCTACAAAATGAGAATAAAAGAAAAACTATGATTTTTTCCAAAATAACGGTTTTTATTATGGAAAAACTGAAAATACAATGCCATAACATAATTTTTCGTTACCTTCAGTATCATTTTTCCCTCATAAAATTTCTTTGAAGGAAAAGCAGTAAATATTGAGAAATTAGGTGAAATTATGCGTTATTTTAATCGTAGAAATTAAAAATTTTAATTTATTTAAAAACTTAAATATTATTTAGAGCTTTATTACAATGTTACAAAGTTTCACTGAAGGTGTAAAATATTATTACAAACTTCCCCATTAAATAAGCTTTAGAAAGATATATAACAACGTTAAACTATTGTCACGTTTCTCTATAAAATTAAAGCATAAAAAACATGGTGAGGCTAAAAACTTGCTTTTGTTAAAAATGGTGGTTTTTACTTTCTATTTTAATATTTTATTCATTTCAAAATAACATAACTTAAAAAAACACTCGCACACTTAAATTCAACTCAGATACATGTTTTGGTGGAACACAATACAGTTAATGAGAAATACTTGGTCCTAGGAACAACCTTTATAACGGAATCATAGTTTTGGTTAAAAATATCCCCCATTTCCCGCAAGGCCCTCGTTAGTTTGTGCATTGCGCCAAATGTGACCTCGAATGTCAATTTTTCACTCACTTTCCTTGCAGTCAACAAAACTCTTTCTCGTAACTCAACTTCAGAGTTTACAACAGTGGAGTAAACCTCACTTTTCATATATCCCCACACAAAGAAATCCAATGGACTTCAGAATGCAATGGAAGTCAGGTGACCGAGGAGACTTCCACATGTAATATAAAAATTATTACTCCAGTAGTACGTTAAAAACTTATCTACATTAAAAACACCCAACCTTATCAAAATAAAACACCTTATTACTTCAATGTTGTAAATTTACCAATCTGGAATCAAGTGATGCATTTGAAAAATAAATTTGAATGCTTATTAAAAAATTTCTGTATTATTTTGAATTCAATTGTTTTTCGTTTCATAAAAATAATTAATTATAAAAGGACTATAATACTATTTTATAACAATTAATTACATACACCAACACCTTTGTTTCTTTGTTGAATTTCATGTTGTTTAGAAATGATTGAAAGAAATCCTCATCAGTAAGTATTATGCTAAAACTATATTAAAAAAAATAGTTTTTAGCCTCACCATGTTTCTCACAACTATGCTTTAATTTTATAGAGAAACCTGATAATAATTGAAGGTTGTTATACATCATTCCAAAGCTTACTTAATGAGAAAGTTTTTAATGATATTTGACACGTTCAGGGAATTTTTCATCGTCGTAATAACGCTCTGAATATTATTTATTTAATTATTTTAATAAATTAAAATTTTTAACTTCTACGATTAAAATAAAATAGAATTTTATATAATTTCTCAATATCTTCTTTTCCTTATTGGAAAATTAATGAGGGTCCCAAAAATGATACCGAAGATAACGACAAATTATGTTATGACATAGTAATTTCAGTTTTTCCATAATAAGAACCGTTATTTTGAAAAATATTAGTTTATCTTTTATTCCTATACTGTGGGATTTGGGAATCTCAAATTGGAGTAGTTTAATCACTATCACCATGCAGTTAGACACTTTTTTAGCGAATTTCCAATAGGGAATAAGCTATTACCGGAGGTCTCATGGTAAGACCTGAGCCCGGGACCATGTTACTTTTTCGTTTTTAGGTGCCCAGAGACCAAAAATAATAGTCATTTGAATTTACATATATGTATATATATTGTTATGTATGTATGTACGTGTCCCTAGACACGACAACTCTCGTAAAAACGGTCCGATCGACACCAAATTTAGTTGAGATGTGTAATCCTACATTTATTCGGATGAGTTCGTAAACTAGACATATCGACCTACCGGAAGGGGTAGTTTGGGGGGGGGGGTTGTACCCGAAAAATGTTTTTTTTGCATTTTTCACATGTAATTTTTTTTAATTTAAAATTTTGATTTCCATTACTGGATTTAGCTAAAACAACACGCAATTTAGAATGTTGAAGCGCTCTATCTCCATTGGTTACCGAGATATTAAAAAGTCTAAAGACATTGTACATCTAAAGTACATTGTATTTTGAGGCTCCAATGTTAATCATATGGAGAATAAGGATGTGTTAATATTTCACTTATTAACCATTATTTTTGGATGAAACTTGGTATTTAGCTTCATATGGTTGAGATTCATCCATTTATGGTAAAGTATCTTGGGTTTTGTGCTTATCATGGCAGCAAACATGCATACTCTTTTCCCATGTTAATCATATGGAAAATAGGTAAACTCCTTTATTATGGACAGATATAGATGAAACTTAGTGCATGGCTCCATATGGTCTAAATATTTTTTTATGCTAAAAACCTACTTTTAGTGTTTCTTATGGCAGCATACCTGAATACTCTTTCCCTATATTTATTTACCATAAGGAGAATAGACATTTATTTACCTATTTATGAGCAGGTGATGAAATTTTGTTTACAGGTTTATCTGGTCAAAATTAATATTACTAATTTAGAAATTCGCTGAGTATGCAGGTCTACTGCGACGGGGGGTATTTTAAACTTATTACTAAACACCCTGTATAGCAAATTTAGTTAATTTAGTATATTCCCTTTGTTACGAAGAAAATACCAAGAATGGTTTTTTTTATCTTATTCTTTAAAGGAAATTGATAAGATGTTATATATCACTTTATTTTTTTAACAGTTTTCAATACAATTTTGTATATGCCTTCAATAGGTGGTGAGCAACTAATATTTTGTCAAACCCCCGTATGGCAGCAAACCTATATATTAAATCCCATGGCATTTTAATGGAAAATAACTGTATAATGGGAGAAAGAATAGAAAGAGGTATTCCTAAGAGCATAATCAGCTGATTAACTGAATTTCCATTTCATGCTAATGTTTAACTTTTGGGATCTATATACGGATCATTCTTTGAGTATGTACCTCTCGCTATGCACATTCTTTACTGTTCTTAAAACTAATTATATCTGTAATAATTTTATAGTAGGATTCACGAAAATAGTCCGATGAGAGTCGATGCATTGTTGCCAGATTTATTCTAAAACACGTTTTTCTACTGTATAACACATGGTAAACATAACCACAAATGACAACATTGCAGGGCGAGAGGGGGTGAGGGGGGACACAGCTGTTAAATTTTCCATCGGACTATTTTCGTGCATCTTACTATAATAATGAATGTAAATACATTCACATCCATCATACATTACATAAGTCTTATATAATGTAACTAGCTGTTTCCCATCACGGCTTCGCCCGTGATTGAATTTATTGTTTAGGTAATAAAATCTTTAAAAGAGCAACAAAATCTATTTCTTAAAAAAGGAATTCGAAACAAAGTCGTGTGAGTTGAGCTTTGAAAGAATTTTTCAAAACCTTTTCTTAATGAGAATCAATGAGCAAACAGGGACGACCAAGTCAAATTTCAACCCCGTAGGCCCTACAGTCATTTTTAAATCATGTGGGGAGGAGCCCTAAAGAACTTGGAAAACTATATTTGCAAAACCGTGGCTAAGTGAGCACCTATTAGCAAAACGGAGCATTCACGTTAAATTTTAATCACTTAGGATCTATGGTAATTTTGAGGTTCTGTGGGGTGGAGCTCTAAAGTAAATTTGCTAAATTGTTTCTTAGTGAGCAAATATGAGCAAAGAGGAACGTCCATGTCAAATTTCAACCCCGTTGGGGCCTAGAGTAGTTTTAAAGACCTGTGGGGCGGAGCCCAAAAGAATTTCAAAATGTATATTTGAAGAATCTTTTCTTAGTAAGGAACCTACCGATGAGCATAGAGGAACGTCCATGTAAAATGTCAACCCTGCGAATGCCCTAAAGTAATTTTGAAGTCCAGTGGCTCGGAGCCTTAAAGTGCTTTAAAAACTATATTTGCTAACCCGTTTCTTTGTGAGTACCCATGAGAAAAGGGAATCCTCCATCATATTTCAACCCCGTGGGCCCAAGAGTATTTTGGAAGTCCAGTGAGGCGGAGCCATAAAGTGCTCCAAAAACTACATTCCGGTTTGCAGAACGTTGCTTAGATATCGTGCTAAGAGAATCGTCCATGTCAGCTTTCAACACGAAGGCTATACAGTATTTGTCAGATTATTTGGGGCAGAGCCCTAAACAACTTAAAAAACTATAATGGCAAAACCAATTCTTAGTGAGCACCCATGAGCAAAAAAGAACGTCCATGTAAAAAAAATCAACCCCGTGAATGCCCTAAAGTAATTTTGAAATCCCGTGAGGCGGAGCCCTAAAGTGTTTAAAAATGTATATTTGCAAAACCGTTTGTTAGTACCTATGAATAGTAAAAAAAATATAGTAATAAAATACGAAATAAAGTAAACTGCACTTAATACAACCAAAGTACACCACACTAAAAATAATTGTACATCACTCTATCAAAACATAAATCTTGACAAAGACAAAAATAAATAATTATTATATCTCACAGCTGGTTACTTATATGGTTATAAGCATTTCCTTGAATGAATCCTCATGTGGCAGATATAAACAAACCTAATTCAATTTCCATAATCATATGTTAGAAAACAAAAATGTTGCTTCCATAAGAATAACATGGTAACTTTGAGGACGTCTAGGGCGTAGCCCTTTGTGAATATTAATATGAAAATAGTCAGACTTTCCTATGTTAAACCTAAAGAAAGAGTATACCAAATTTCAGCAATCTAGCTAGTCGGGAAGTTGGAGAATTAGTGATGGATGAGTCAGTGAGTGAGGGCTTTGCCTCTTATATATTTAGATAGATACTATATTTTCTTGTATGGATTAATAATTTAAGTAATAATTCCCAGTATTACACAATAAAAGCTATCGGCAATTAACACGCAGGTCTGCTACGATGGGGGGATTATTGTATTGTGTCAAGAAAACGTGCGAAAAAACCCACATGTTAGAAATACTGTACTTTTTCCGGCAACATTTTCTTGTAGTTTCCTGTACAAGTCTTAGCTCTGTTTCTGTTTTATTGTTACCCGAGTGGAGAATTTAATTACGAACTTTCCTTAGACTACAAGTTTACAATTGAAAGTTAAAACACACAGTGATATTGCTAATCTATAACTTTTAATATTAATAAAACTATAATTTTTTAGTATAGTCCTGGACAGACTTATTGGCGGGTGGCCGATCAGCTGTTACAACCTTCTTTCTTCGTAAACTGTTTCAAGATCGTAACAATAGCTGCTCCAACCAGAATCATAAAGTAACGGTTACAAACATATTATAATATTGCCAGCTGTTACGTATAGACACAACATTCTTTGTAACTTGTTATTAAACCATTAAAAATATTGTTTTAATACAGTTTTACTAGCGATATCTTTAAAAAATTATAGTTTATCAAACACATTTAACTTAAACACACACGTATTGAAGTGTTAGTTTATCTTTAATGTCGCACTTAATGTACAATCGTGCGTCTAAGAAAGAGGAAGGCACCTCATGCGTAGGACTACGCTAAACGAGAAGTGTGATGAACAATTGTTCATCGCACTTAAGGCTTAAGCCTCACCCTAATTTTCCAATATATTCAGACTTTGTCTAACAAGATAATTTATTATGATTTATAGAAGCGTTACTAAAAATTACACTGACATGAAAAAAATACTGTATTTGAAAATCACAGTTGAGTTCGCATAATGCTTTGGGAATACTTTTTTTATGGTGATACAGTGTAAATCCTTTGTGTAAAGCCTACTTCTTTTTCACTCACTTAAACAATATTGCCTATTTCTGTCTTTGTTGTGGTCTCATTAGACAACATTTTGTAAGTTTTAGTGAAAGATGAAAATTACAAAACTTTTTAGGTTATCCTATACAACTCATAACGTGTTTCCTCATGTTTTACGTTTCCTATAGCCTACGTTAATGTTTTCCTTTAACGTTTGTTTAAGGTAAGATATTCCTGAATCTGCCTAATGTAATCATTATGGATCCTTCTATCTGTTTCACTTGATAAACAAGCAATAATATATAAAATCATTCGGCCAAAATAAAAAAGCATAAAAAATAGTATAGCCTAAATGTGAAAGAAGCTGACGTTAAAAATGAATGGTAACAAACAGTTACATTATGATTCCAATCAAAACAGTTACTATTACCTTCTGGAAACAGTTTACTAAGATAATAGGTTGCATCAGCTGATTGATCCACCCGCCAATAAGCCTGACCACGACTATAGACAGTGAGAAAAGCTTTGTCTGAGCAGATAACAATACGCGTCCGGCAACTATGTGCTGATTCCAAGAATTCAAGCTTCAATACCGGATTGTGTAACATAGTAAAAAAATGTTGTCTGTAACGATCAAGACAAGTAGTCCACAATATTCAGTCTTCAATTGCTGATTCTGTTTTTAGCTCTTTAATTAAGGAAATGTATTTTAATTGTGATAAGTGAATTTTTAAAGCTTTTAATTATATATTCTAAGACAAAGTACGCACAAACACGCTGTCTTCCAAAAAGTATGGAAGAACAAACTACATTCCTGAGCTGCGTTGCCGGCCGCATCGATGCATGGACGGTCATACCGTCATCAGCACTCGGCACTCAGCAGGCTCTGTTCGGACTATTATTGTCCTTCTTCTTATTTTTTTCTTGCAATGGAAAATGGAAAATTAAAGTTGTTAGTTTTAATAGACCACAATTTGAACAATATGAGACATTCCGACTTACTTAAATCCTTGGAAATAAAATAACTATAACTATTAGTTTATATCTTATTCTTTCTCTCGTAAAAATTCAACTCATGACCACTTCACTTTGCTATGTGCAAATTATACAACAAACTGTCCTCCCAAGCTGGTCTCTTTTGACGAAGGGTGGGATGTAATAGAATTATAAACATGGCGTTCTTTATAGTTCTACGGGGGATGTCCGGGATGACGGAACGCAGTGCCCCGACACTGGAATGTCAACCAGTGCGTGCACTCCCTCTAAAACCTGCTGTCCGTGCCGTATCATTCGAATCATTACTAGAATATCCACATTGAGAAGAGAAGGACAAGCGTAGGCATGTCCTTTGATTCCCTCTTCCCGTCAACTTATCAAAAATCCGGCGCGCCCCTGGCGCCCCGTGTGGGTGCACGGGCCATGAGCCGCTACTGAATGGAAGGTTGTTCAACATTTTCATTCCTGCATATGAAGGAGATCTTTCAAAAAGGCACATCAAGCGATGTATTTTAAACTCAAAATTGTTTTTATGCCTTGTACCAGACCAAAGGCATGTACAAATATTAATAGTTTGTCGATCCAATACTAACCAAATTACTAGGATGTGTTGTGACAAACCCTTGCTCTCTTCAGCAAAAGTTGAGACATCCCCTTTTCTAATTTTATTCAGGGAAGCATGATTAAATTTTCAATTTACAGTAGTTGAGTTAGTTAAAAACAATAAAATAAAAATATTACAAATCACATGAAAATATTCTACTTTTAATCACAGATATTTGTCAGTTATTTCTACAACGGAAGCATGATTAAATTTTGTAATTTAAATGAATTGGGGGGAAAACAAAAGATGCCAATTTACATGCATATTGGTTTGCCAAATGACAAAGTGTGCTGAATATATGTGTAATTTATGAATTCAATGTATTTTGTGTAAAATAGAGAAATTTTTTGAATTTTTCTCAATGTATGCATGATATAAGTTAATTTACTTATTTTTTTAATTGAAAACAGAAATTTACGATGAATTTTGGTTGTAAAGATGATTTGCTAAAATTAGAACGGAACTTTTCAGAATACTTTTGTCACAATTCTATTCATTGTTTTGGTAGTTTGAATGTCCTTCTAAATTCCAAATTGTTATTGTTGAGTGACTTTAGAGACTTTATTTGAAACACCGATGCAGTGTTCCTTGGAATCCAAAAAGAAGTCCAATAACATATATTGTCGATTTGGCGTTAAAAAAAATACTTTTCGTTATCTTTTAGGTAGTGATTAAATTAAAATTGTCATTCTTTTAAGGGGGATTCTTTTAATATAGTAGTTTTCATCACGTTGTTCATCACTCAGAGCAAAAGTGTCTTTTTGATGCTTAATCGTTTTTAAAAACTCGGCTGCGCCTCGTTTTTAAAACACGATTGCGCACCAAAAAGACCCACTTTTGCCCTGAGTGATGAACAACGTTTTTTATCATAATGCGAAAATTAGACTTTTGATCGTTAAAAATAATAACTATAAAGTTTTATTCTCGAGGTTATATTTACAAAGTAAAGTAATATGCAGTGTTTATATTTCTCTTATTTACAAACAATGCTTTTCATAATGTTTGAATTTCAAAATTCTGCTCATCAACATAAATAAATCAATATAGTAATATACTTGGCAAACAGCTGACTTTTCAGTACTAGGACCTAAAAAATTCTCCAGATGATTTTTCAGTCCTAGGACAGAAAAGAATCGGTTTTGGTACTATTGAGAGAACAAAAAACTGGCTGATTTCGTGCAGAATGATAAAAAATGATTTTTATCATTTCCTCAGTTTTATATTAGATCAACAATAAAAAAACAATAACACTTTAATAATAAAATAAAAATTTTATTAATCTCATAAATGTATATTCTACTTTGAATCACATATATAGGCATGTCCATATATCGGCATTTAATAAAAGCGTGATCGCTTAGTTTTAAAATCACATTAAATATAGTATGGCCACAATAATAGCAATCTTCTTCTCTTAAATTTCCGATTTCTCACATTCTGATTCTTATTTGGATTCGTGATGTGAATCGTATAGTGATTCCCTGATTCGTGCCAATGCCAATAAGAGGATAGTGTTGGTTTCACGGCATCCCAGTTAGTCATTCGGTAGTCGTTGTAGAGTATCGAATTGAATGTGTAGAGTATCGAATTGAATGTGTAGAGTATCGAACTGAATGTCAGAGTATCGACATCGTTTTGGCTACGTCGTCGTCTGCTCACTGCTCAGACCAGACCAGACTACTTTCACTTTCTCTTGTGATTTTCTGTTTGCTCTCTTTCTCTCTCTTTAACCAGGATAAATAATCCTATCAGAATTTAACAGATTAATTACATTACATATATTTGCCGTTTGCTCTCTTTCTCTTTAACCAGGATAAATAATCCTATCACAATTTAACAGAATAATTACATTAGCCTACATCTAACATGTCTGAAACGTGATTTAAAAAGACATTAAAATACGCAATTGTATAAATTGTGATGCTAAAGACTTATGTGTAGTTACGTTGAGTAGTTGGGTTTTCTACACAACTTTTGTCTTACTTGGGACTTGGGATAGGCCTAAATTTGTTATAACTAAGTCGTTTAATGTTAGAGTTGCTAGAAGCTCAATTATTTCGCTCATCATTTTAATATATTCCAATAAGGCACATTTTAATTAACAAACTAACCGAAATGAACATAACACAAAATGCCCTAAATTGGATCATCAGTTATCTACAAAATAGAAAACAGTTAGTAGAAATTGAACACATAACAAACAATAAGGAAATCAAAAGTAGATCAAATATCAAACCAACTATATCGGGAATACCTCAAGGTTCAATCCTAGGCCCCCTTCTATTTTTGATATATATAAACTCATTTCCCAAAAACATACCACAAGATTCAACCTGCATCATGTTCGCAGATGACACAACCATCATAACAGCCATAGATCCAAATAACTTCACACAAACAGTTAATGAAACCATACAGCAAGCCGAAAACTTCTGTGACCCCTTAAATCTCAAAATCAACCGAACCAAAACTGTCTCAATCAACTTCACACCAACCAACAGAACTGCAGAAGTAAATAATCAACCTACAGCAACAAAATTTCTTGGAATTATTTTGGACAACAACTTAAATTGGACAAACCACATCAACAGTCTTCACAAAAAGCTGTCATCAATACTATATGCCCTAAGACGAATCAGAAACATAACTAACAAAGAGACAACAAAAATAGCCTACTACGCCCTATTTGAAGCTCATCTCCGTTACGGCATTGTGGCCTGGGGAGGTGCCGGAGATACCCATCTGCAGAAACTTCTAGTTCTTCAAAAGAAGGCTCTACGGATCCTGGACAATTTACATCCGCAACAGTCCTGCAGAGAATACTTTACCTGTAACCAAATCCATACCATAACCTCTCTCTACATTTTAGAATTAATAAAATTAACTAATATAAATAGGGTAACAAAAAGACAGGAGTGCCATAAATATAACCTAAGATCAAATGCTAATCTAAATCTCCCCCAACATAGACTAAAAAAGACAAGTCAAATTCCAACATACATGGGCTCAAAAATATTTAACTTGCTCCCAGAAAACCTGAAAAAAATAAATAAAAAAAATGTTCTTGAAAGAAAGCTCAAACAATACCTTTTTGGTAGGCCCTATTATTCCCTACAAGAATTCATCGATGACCACACTATAGGCCCGGACTACCGATCCTGAATCATCGACACTGCTCCGGCTGGAGCAGTACCCTGACGAATCCCCGGTCCTGGAGACTGCGGAGAGGACGCCATAGGTAACAGGTAACAGGTAAGGTATGAAGTAACTTTGCCTCACTTTTCAAAGAATTGTCCATTTTAGGAATTGTTCAGATTTATTCTTACTCTGTAAAAACGGTTATATCCTTTGGTGATCAAATAAATAAAGTAAAATAAAGAAACACAAATTTTGGAAAACTTAGGCAGACCTAAGTATTTAGGGCCTAAGTATTAGGTAGACGATTTGTCCTTACAACATCCATAAAGCTTTAAAAAGCCTATGAGGATAGGCCTATAAACAGTTTAATTCTCATGTTGTATTTGATTACTGTACCACAACTTTTGTCCCACATGAACTAATTTTAACAGATGAACTTATTGATGGAATTCATATTTGATTTGTTCACTTTCCAAAATACTCCTGTTTATAAAATTTCTCTAAACACACTCATCATAATAAAATGCAAACCAAGTTTCTATTAAACAAAAACCAACACCAAGTCAACAACTTCAAAGAAAGTGGTGGCAGTAAAATCCATTAGTAGTTAAATCAAGTAAAAACGATTCGTATTTTTCTTCGCCTTTGACGAAACCAGAAAAAAATGATTAAAAATAACGATCACAAATATCCTCCATTTTGCAGCATTGAAATCAGGGCCGCATTTAGCCAAACGGCGCCCCTAGGCACATAAAACAGTTGCGCCCACCCAGCCGCAATACGTACCACGAAATATAAATAAAGTCACGATTAGTTTTTCCGATGCGTGTATGTAGTCTCAAAATGACGGCAAATTTATAAATTCAAATATCTCAAAACCGGTAAATTGTATAAAAATTTTAAAGAGACAAAAAATTGACCGGTTTCTTAAATTAACAAAACGATACTAAGATTCTACAGATCTAACAACAAACAACGGAGCTATGCACTACGGCGGCACGGCTCGGACGGGAGCATGGCACGGCCCGCAGTTTTTTGAGCGGTTGCGCTTACTCGAACATTCTGTGGTTCCAGCGGACACCCGGCGTTCCGGCCATCCGCACTTTTCGTCAAAAGAGATCAGTCGCTGTAACAACTCAATTCGCTATTGCGAGCTGGGTATAGAACGGCGAAAATAACGCGCCGCCCGTCTCGGAGGGTACCAACCGCCACGGTCGGTAAGGTAGCTCGGAGATGTCCGAATCTTTTGCAAAACTGCGGTAGGTGCGAATAATCCGGGAGCGTTCGTTGCGTGCCGTATTATCGCCCTAGTTCGCGCACTCTAATGAGTTTCAATGTTAAAGACTTAAAAAATTGCCGATCCGCCCATTCGTTTGTGAAGTGCCGCCCGCCGTTGTGCAGGCGTAGCTTATTGTAGGTAGTTTTCCAATAAAGTAACCTTTATTTGCATGAATAAAAATAAAAATCGAGGTTTTATACAGAAAAATATGAATAGCTCCGTTACTTTTAGCTTCCGTTACTATTATGCGTTACTTTTTATCTGAATACCGTACTCCTTATCTTGGACTCATTAATTGTGTAATTTATTTTGTTCAATTTTTTTGTCTCCTGTAAAATATTGTCCAACTTAACCGGGTTTGAAATATCTGGGTTAAGTTATTTTAATAGTGACCATTTTTTTAAACTATTTTGAAAATATTTTCCCCTGAATATGAACATTGGTGCGTGATAAAATTTAATGCCAAATATCTAATTAATATAGTGATCCGTTACGGATATAAAAATGTTGTGTAAAAACAAATTGGCGGATAGAGGCTAAACAGAGCCGAAATCGAAAAATATTCTACACATTTTAGATTTTTATTTTGATGTGTAGATATGCATAGTCAGTGACGGGGTTTAATGACATACTGTATACACAAATGTATATTTTGATATTTTAAATAAATCAAATCCTCTAAAATGTATAGTATCATATTATACTTCGCAGTAATTGTTGACATATAACCTGTCACTGTTACTTCACTTCTTCAATCTTCTTCACTTTCTTCAAAAATTCAATCTTGAAGTAGAATATCGACAATACAATTTTGTATTGAAGGAAAAATGTATATAACCGTGGGTTTTAAATAAGTAATAACTTTGGTACTGTCAAATTTTATTTGGATGATGTATAAAATAACAAGGAAGTAGTAGGTCTACTGTCCGTGGAGTAGGCCTACGATTTGTTTAGTTTGGGCGCCGCGCGCCGCCGCCGCAAAGCAACGCAGAAAGGTCTGCACGAGCCTTGCGTTGCGTCGCCCTATTTTGCAGGCGTTTACACGGAAATAAATTACGCTATTGAATAACAAATTTACCTTTTTTAACCCCTCAAAATTTGGCGCCCCCTAAAATTTTGCGCCCTAGGCCTGGGCCTAGTGGGAATAAATGCGGTACTGATTGAAATTGGATTTGTGTTCGAGTTCAAATTGATATTCGATATGAATGATACTTCGATACTCTGCAGTTTCGGTTGGCTACTACCGAATGACTAACTGGGATGCCGTGAAACCAACACTATCCAGGGAAGGGAAGGGAATAGGGATGTGCCAAACTGCTGTTTGGACTAAGCAGTTTAGCTGTAAGCAGTTGCAACCATTAAGCTGCTTAATTAAGCTGCTTACTGAAAGCAGTTAACCTCGGCAGCTTCATACATATTGGAACGCTGTATCTGTTTACTGTTGTTGGCTGTTTATTGCTTAACCAGCTTTAAATTGATTTCTAATTAAGCTACAATAGTCAAAGATAAAAAAATAAAAAGTAATACATTTTAATATAAAAAATACTATATTTTTTGCACATAAAAAATATTTAAATCACAGTTAACAGTCATAATGTTATGAGTTTAACATGAAAGTAAAACAGCTGATCAGTGAGTTGACAGCTAGCTGCACAGGCGTCTATTTCGGCATTTTTCACTTGGTGGGAGAGCAAATTCTGATGAGGAGTGGGGGTAACGCCGACAGTGTTACAAACACCGCAAATACCACTCACGGTCATCACGGACAATGCTGAAGACCGTATTTACGAATAAGAGAGACGGAAACAAAAGAAATTATACCGAAGGTTGTTATTATTGATAATGACTATTAAAAGACTTAATTAGATAAATAGTACACCAATACAACTACGATACATTAATGTGATAAACGTGTAAAAATGTAAGCTTGTTAGATGTCTGATTTGTACAAATTAGTCTACTTCCTTGAAATATTTTAGGGCAGCAAATTATTGTAACTTATTATGTAATTTACCTACATGAACAAATGTATAGTAAGCTGTAATTGGTATTGCGTTTTTAATATGATGTTAAATATTAAAAATATAAGCCTTTTTTCAAAAAATGTATATTACAGTATTTAATTTTAATTAAAACAGTCAGTTGATTTTTTTTTAATATGAAAATTTAAAACTTAGTAGCCTATTTACCAGGTGGCTTATCCGTTATGTACTTCGGCGATAACCCGTTTAGCCAAAACGTGTAGAAAAACCCACAGACTGTTTGAATTAAATTAATTTTAATTTTTTTCTTTATAATATACATTTTTTGGAATTAAATAGGCTTATATTTTAAATATTTAACATCATATTAAAAACGTAATACCAATTACAGCTTACTATTACATTGGTTTACGTAGGTAAATTACATAATAAGTAACAATAATTTGCTGTACCGTAGTTGTATTGGTGTATTATTTATCAAATTAAGTCTTTTAAATAGTCATTATTAATAATAACAACCTTCGTATAATTTCTTTTGTCTCCGTCTCTCTTATTCGTAAATACGGTCTTCAGCATTGTCCGTGATGACCGTGCGTGGTATTTGCGGTGTTGGTAACACTGTCGGCGTTACCCCCACTCCTCGTCAGAATTTGCTCTCCCACCAAGTGAAAAATGCCGAAATAGACGCCTATGCTAGCTGCTGCTAGTGATGGCAAAATTTCTTGAAAAATCGATTTTTCGATATATCGATGTATCGAAAGAGTAAAATCAATTTCGATAAAAAATCGTGAACAAAAAATCGATGTCAAAAAATCGATGTATCGAATGGTAAAAATCGATTTTTCCGAAAAATCGATTTTATTTTGCCATCACTATAATGGCAAAATTTCTTGAAAAATCGATTTTTCGATATATTGATGTATCGAAAGAGTAAAATCGATTTCGATAATATATCGTGAACAAAAAATCGATGTCAAAAAATCGATGTATCGAATGGTAAAAATCGATTTTTCCGAAAAATCGATTTTATTTTGCCATCACTAGCTGCTGCTATTACATGCCGGTTCGCAACAGTACAAGAGAGGTGCAGCAGACAGCAACTTGCATTTTGCTTAGTACAGCCATCTTACTTACTTACTGCTGTTGTTGGCTAACCCCATGATGAAAATACATCATGGGCTAACCCTGCTTTTCTGAGACTGTTGACTCAACAGTGTTGAGCGGCCTTATACTGCTGCCGAAAGCAGGTATTCCCAAACAGCTGTTTAGTAGCTAAGCTGCTTAGTTCAATAAGCTGCTGCTTTTAAGCAGCTTATGCTTTTTACGCACATCCCTAGAAGGGAACCGTGGAACGGAACTGGTCAACTGCAACTGAGTCGAGTCGAGTCTGTCTAAACAATATTTCATTTTACCTTCTCAAATCTTATTTTATTACATGTTGAAATGTTATGTTTGTCTCAGTGGTGTTTACTGTGTCAGTTTTATTTTTTATTAGAGATGATTTAAAACAGTGAAGAAGGTTATTTATTTGGTGATAAAGTGATTTATATCTGGAGCAAAGTGTTAAACTGTACTATAACCTAAAACCGCCAAAGTTTTACAAGATGATATATTGAATGATAGATGAATATATTGAATGAACATTTGCAATACACAGCCGACGTTTTTGTTGTTCAGACTTAAAGAAAGTAATTCCATTACTTGAAAGTCATTTCTTCTATCTACATCTGTTAAATTTTCTTAAGGTGGAAAATGACCTGGATGGAGTTTTTAGGCTGTGCTGGAGTGGCTTATGGACCACCTTTTGCCATGTTTGTTTTCACTATAATGTCTGACCCAATTAGAATTATTATTCTAATTGCAAGTGCTTTCTTTTGGCTGGTATCACTACTTTTATCTTCATTTGTATGGTTTGTATTTCCCTTTAAATCATTGCTAATTTTTGGAATAATCTGCTCAGTTGTGTTCCAAGAACTTTTCCGATATTTGATCTATGTCCTGTTGAGGAAGGCTGAAGCTGGCCTAAAGAAGGTTACCATTCCAAACACTAATACTGAAATAGCGAATAACAAACATGTCTTGGCGTATGTGGCAGGATTGGGGTTTGGCATTATGAGTGGAGCATTCTCTCTTATCAATATTCTTGCAGAATTAGTCGGGCCAGCTACTATGGGACTGAAAGGCGGCCGCAGCTATTTTTGTCTTACATCTGCAATCATGTCGATGTGTTTCATTCTGCTCCATACATTTTGGGGTGTCATATTCTTCGCTGCCATTGACAAGAAGAAGTATCTCCAGATATCATGGGTCATTGGAAGCCACATATTAGTCTCCTGTCTCAGTTTATTAACTCAAACCATGCTATACTTCCCCATAATATCAGCATTAGTCGTCATGTTATTCAGTGGATACATTGCATTTGTCACCAGTGGAGGTTCTTGCCTAAATTGTAAGAGAGTTTGTCGATGCAGTGACCAGAGGACATTACATTTTGAACCAAGCACATCAAGTACTTGATCTTTTCAAGTTGAAGTTGTGACAGATGAAGATAACTATGACTGAGTGTTTATGTTATGTTCCTTGTTCCACAGTGGCTTTTGTACTATTAAAATACTTACAGTATTTAAAAATTGGTAGTTCAAAGTTTAACACCTGGTTACTTAGGCCTATTATTTTTTAGTTAGCTTAGCTAAGTTAGGCCTACCTATTTTCATGGTTTAAAGCCTTCATTTCAATTTTTGTACCTTATTGGCCTATTACCTAAGTAAGAATTACCTGTTCACTATTTTTGACCAACCAAGTTAAATGTTTTTCTTGTTGCTGTTAACGCTTAAACAAAGGTAGCTCACTGAATATTATATTTTTGTATCCAACAGGCCTAATCGATTTTTTCATCTGGTCTAAGAGTAGACAATAGGTTTCACCCAAGATCCAAGCTTGCATCAATGCCTAAGTTATGTAGAAAGAAGCTTGATCAATCAAAACAGCATAACTTAGTTAGTCTATTTTATATGGTTTTAGTTCATTAAGCTAGTTTGGCCTAAGTCCTTTTTAGGCCTACCTTATTGAATGTGCTTAGGCCTAATTGACTTTTCCTCTCGAAAAGTTGGATTCTTAATCATTAATTACAAGTTGATATAACAACGGTTAGGCTACCCTGGAATAACTGCAGCTAAAGCCCAATACACTGTTTTAAGTTTACTCTTGTCAGTTAGTTGAAGCGTCCATAAGCAGGTCACAATGCATTTAATAACTACAAACTGAAAACTACAGTGGGTTCACACGTTTAGTGCAGGTTTTTAAAGTTATTTTTTATTAGGTCTAGGCCTATCGATAACTTAAGAATTGTTTAAAATATTTTGAAAAGGCCATCGAAAAATACAACATACTGAAAAAAGGTTTTTAACACATTCAGTAAAACACAGACTAAGTTTAACACTTTTTTAAAGCTTCCCCTAAACATTTTTAATATTTTCTAATGTGTTTTGTAGGGGCTGCTGCCCTCCTTTTCACTCCCTAAAACTACCCCTGGCACAGTGGGCATAGGTAAGTTAACTGAAATAAAAAGTAAGTTAACCCACTGTACACTAAGTAAACTTAGGTGAGCCTGCAAAACCACTCTAGATTTTTTTGAAATCTTAAGTTTTTGTAATTAATTTAGCTCTGTAGGTAGGGTCTAAATAAAACCAAGTTACTCAGCCGTTACTATCTCTTGTTATTTTTCAGTTTTTCAGTACACTTTTCATACAAAAATTATAAGTTTTTTTACACACACAGCCAACAAACATGCAGTCACATGTTTTTTTTTTTTTTTTTTTTTTTTTTTTCAAAGATAAGCCTTGTTATGAAATAAATGAAATAATAAAAACTAGTCATATGTTGGATACCTAAAATCAACAGCTGCCCAGTTTCCTTCTACATCTCTACTCTTCTGATCTGGAACTGTAACACATTTTTCATACACTAAAACATGATGATGATGGTAATCTCCAATATTTATAGATAACTTAACAATTGGCAAGACACTGTTAATGTCAAGAGTCATAATAAGTCACTTTAAACTTTTTGAGGTGTTTTATTAATAAATTAATTTGTCATAAATAGGCCTAATTTCAATGATTCAAAACAAGTCCCCTGGTATCTGTGAGTCGTACGTCCGATGGTCTGGACAGCTTCAAATGGGCCAAACCAAACTTAGGCCTAACTCATTGACGAGAGGATCCTTCCACAGCAATGCAGTCACAGTTGGTTTGCCGAATTATTAAATGAGATTTTATGTCTGTGAATGACCTTTAAAAGTATTTTTGACGTTTACTGTACTCTCGCTATTCTGAACCCTGTTAAGTTTAGTAAGAAATCCGCTTGTACCGTATCCAAAACATAGTCCATTGGGAAAATATAGATTTTTAATGAATTTCCCTGTAGGGAATACCCAATTACAATAGTAGTCATGGTAAGACCTACGTCTGGGACCATGTTACTTGTTTATTGTGAGGTCCCAAGAGTCCAAGAACACTATTCGTTCATTTTCATAGGTATTAATAATGAAAATTATAGGTATATATGGCCGTAGAATTGGTAACTTTTGTAAGGGACCTCCGATATTAATGAAATTTGGTATGAAGGTTCCAGGTCTATTTTCATGAGTTTGCGAACAAGCATAATTTAGCTATGAGAAAAGGGTTTTATGGAAATTCCCTCAAAAGGGGTTTTTGGCATATTTGGACATCAATTAAAAACATCCAATAATTTTAACTAGAACCATTTAATGGCTTGAAAAAACAAACAATTTCGTATTTTGAATTTTAAATTTGGCTTCACAGATTTCAGAGAAAATCCAAAAGTACTTTTTTCAAAAGGACTTTTTGGTTTCATATGGGAAATCAAACTCTGTCTCTTTATTATTTATTGGCATAACTTGATAAAATTTGGAATGTGCATTCTCTAGGCAGGGTTTTACTTCTCTTGGCTTACAACAACCATACGGCGGTAAACCTACATACTCACTCCCATGGGGTTTTTTGGGCAAAATACAAAAGTACCGGCAGGTACTATGGTTTGATACAATTATGTATTGATCAAAGTTGGATTAACTTTAAACCATTGTAGTCCTACCTTAATATAGATTCAAAATATAAATGAAATCAAAAAGCAAATCATATAGCCCAAGTCTTTATATTTTATTTACAAACTTCTTACATTTTTATCAGACTTAAAATAAAGACACTAAATGGAAGCAGCTGTACTGCATGATGTTCTGAAAGGAGCGTTATTAATTACTTAGTTAGGTCCAAGACAAACACATTTCACCGTGTAGGAACATGAGTCTCTGGTGCCTAGTTTTTCATCAAAATCGAAGGGTCGTGTCAAAAGTTTTCAGTGCCATAGACACATATACATGAAATTTATTTATTAAACATAAACGGCTTACAACATTTTGCAAACGAATTTTCAATTTGCAGGTACACATCAAGATGGCTTAACAGATAACCAAACCACATCAGAGCAATAAATCACATAGTTGTCTTATTTGACATTCTTTTGACTAAGAATTGAAATTGAACGAATGATGTTTTTGGCTTCTAAGGACCTCAAAACAAAAACGTATTATGGTCCCGGACCTATGTCTTACCATGAGTACTACCATAACAGCTAAACTATAGAAAAATTCACTAAAAACTAAAAAAAAAGGATTGGCCTAGACGGGTAATAAGGACCAGAGACCCATGTTCCTATGGTGAAATGTGTTTGTCTTGACCTAGGCAATAATGTTATAGCCTACAGCAGGGTCATAGAGTTAGGGGACACCCCGTGTAAAATGAAAAGTCATCAGTTAAATTTTGCCATATTAAATGGCTGATAAATAAAGAGGCTACTCATGTCTCTTGATTCGAAAATAGCCCATTGATTTTACAATATTTATGAAAATATCTTTTATGTTTATTCCTTTAAGTACCTGATATTCAAGACAAGGTAGCAAATTTTAACATTACCTATTGTTAGAACTACATTTTTGATTTAAAACACCTACAGTCGACTCCCTCTCAAACAGACTGATGGTCCAGACTAGGTCTTGGAATGAGTCATCAGTGCACACAGAATTTCTCACTGCTGAAATCGACAGGATTGAATGCATATATTTTCTTCTGGCTTATATGTAAACAAAGAACCACTGATTATGTTTGTCCCGGATAGTCATATAGCAGTGTAGCTGATTTTATTAGTTACTGTGTTGTATATCGTTTGTGTTTTAGTAATTTTGAATTATCGAGTTACGGTATATTTATTAAAACTTACTAGTTCATTTTTAGGTGAAATTGTAGTTACAGTAACTGCATAGGGATTTTGTCAATCTAAAATTGTAGACCGTTTCTTCAAAAAATAAATTATGAAGTTTTTAATTGTGGTGCTTTATACTTTCATTTTATTTCCTATTGTTTAGTGTCAAGTTTGCTTTTATCAATGTCATGAAAATGAGGTTCCAACGAGTTGGTAGCAAAACAGCACAATGTCTGGGTTATAAAATTGTCTTAAAATGTGATTTATAATCTTATATATACATATACACTATTAAAGATTGTAATTTACAAAAGTAAACAACCACTGGATGGTTCAGAAATCTTATTATTCGGACAATGGTCCAGTCCCGAGGTGTCGCGATTAGAGGGATTCAACTGTAATCTTTTGAGATAGCCTACCTATGCCGATATTTCTTTAAAACTTTATTAGAATTACTTTTTCATCACTTATTTTATGAAACCACTAATTTTTTGTGTTGGTTGACTTCAGAAATTTTAAATCCAACTTATGTAATTTATCTTTGTTTGAATGTCCTTCAAACTGTTTCTTATTATGTTCATTACTTTTTGCACCAGGACACTTAAGTTTAAACAAACAATGTTCCTGGTAATGTTGTAATTAGTGCAGTAGTGAGTCAATTATTCGAACCTATGAACAGTTTAGTGATGTACAGTATTAAAAAAGAAAAAAAATGAGAAACAGCAAACATAATGCAAGTGTCTCCAAATACTACAAAATAAGTACTATTATTGGTTTTTATCTCTTTTTTTTCTTTGATGATTTGCTCCAAAACCTACATTGGATAGAGCAGCCACTAACACTCAACACTGAGCACTGCCAAACATGGCCGATTGGTGTTTAATAAAGCACATATAAAATTCGGAGTTGCTCATACGCTATAGTGTAACCTAGGCTTTACTATTCTATTCTAGTATTTACCATTCTTCAGATATTACACCTTCCTGTATGTGATTTCAACTAAGTTTACCAAAACTCCAAGGAATAAACTTGTGTTTGTTAATACATTTAAAACAATTGACTTGAGGTTCAGTTACTTTATAACGGTTATCAACGCTTAATTAAGTGTGGGATAAAAATAATATATATTGAGTATAACAACTATCTACTTGTACTAACTAAAAACATAAACTGGAATTTTATTGAAGAAAATACATATTTTATATGAATAAAGTAGTAATGGTATTAATATTTAATATGTTGTCATTATTTTATCCTAATTTCCTATTTTTTTTCTTTCAAAAGGAGTAAAACTTATTACTTACTGTGAAAACAGAACACAATATCTTCATTGGTCCATTTTTCATATACAGCTAAAGATATC
Organism: Neoaliturus tenellus; assembly: GCA_030545055.2. Taxonomy (NCBI): domain Eukaryota; kingdom Metazoa; phylum Arthropoda; class Insecta; order Hemiptera; family Cicadellidae; genus Neoaliturus; species Neoaliturus tenellus. The sequence goes on from CM061531.1 coordinate 202,378,211, forward strand.
TTAAGGATTACGAATAATGTTGGCAAGCAATCCAAACCTATAAATCATCTGGCGTGTGTCTAGCCCAACAGTTAGGCCAGCCGCACACCAAAACGGATGTGACACGACAAGACGTGTCTAAACATTTAAGACTTCGCATAACATGTTTAAATAGCATTACCGCACACTACAAGGAACACGACAGTGTGTGGGTATTCCATTTACTCATTTGGTATTACGTTCCTTGCAAAGTCCTAAGATGTTTTTTCACGTCGCATCCGTTTTGGTGTGGGGCCAGCCTTATCATTTTGGACTCCGGTCCAAGAGGTGACGAGTTTAATTTTCGGTACGGGGTACCAAAATTTTATGGGTTGGACCGCTAACCTTAAAGCGCTCATCTGTACTCAGTTCGGTAGGCTCCCATTTAACTGGCCTACCTTGTTTGTTACAAGAATAACTTCACAACTACAAAATTTAAAATAATTGCTGTAATTACACAATCCAATTACCCTTCCAAAAATTCTTCTATTGAATAAGTAGCTTTCTCTTAAAACAATTTCTTAGTAATAATATTAATAACAAACATATTTTATAATAACGTTTTAGAATTTCTGCATTTTGAGAAAGAATCAATATTGTTTTTATCAAGTGATAATTTGATCGTAAATTTTGGGCCTCATGTAGTGGGGAATTTACAAGAAGGGGGAGTGGTCGTAGAGTATTTACAGTAGTGGAGGAGTGAATTTATTTCATCCTTCAAGATAATGTTTTTTTTTTTTTAACAATACATTTAGAAAAAAATTTTTGTGGAATTGTTATTTTTGAATTTTAAACCCATTTCTCATGATGGCATTTGACAAGAATCATCTGGGGGGTGATGTTTGCATCCGCAGCATTCCATTAAAGCTGCATTAATGGTGATAAACTAACCACAATTTTTGGCAGCTGAACATGAGTGATTTCTCAGCTATCCCGGCTGCCAGACCAAATTCAAACGACTCTTTCTAAGGCCAATTTGAAATTAGGATCTATATTAATAGACAAAATATTTATTTTGCACTAGGAACTTCTCTTACAGTTTTCAACAATTTTTAAGATTTTTGGCATTGGATAGGGCTCAGCGTGAAGTTGTTTCTAAAGTAAATTGGTGCATATCCTTGCAAGCCCTAAAAGTAATTAATTTCCCCATGTGATTAAAATTCAAAATTGTAAGGAAATTGATTAATTGTCAAGAACAGCTGTGACAGAATAAACACAGAACACCAGCGAAAGCATCTTTCTTCATACAATAGCTATTTGTTTAATAAGAGCGTAAAGTACGTCATTGCCACTCGAGAATTGTATATGGCCGCACGAAGCGTCAGCTGAGTGCGGCCAAACATTTCGAGAGCGGCAATGACTGCGCTCGTAATACACACAAGACTTTTCCTACCAACATAATTGCTACAGATTACATGTTTATTGCATACAAAATGTCATTTAGATTATTTTTTATTTGTTTCTGTTGGAACACACTGTTAACTATCAAACATAACCCCAAACTAAAAAAGAGGCAATTACTAAACGACAACAATTAACAACAGCTGTGCATGGTTTGTAATAACAGCTGATTTAAAATTGCTGTTTGATCCAGCGTGTGGTAAAGAACATTGCCGCTCTAGAGCGGGAAAGTACTTCAGAAACCGGAAATGAACTGTTTTACATAGGGGTTTCAGGTGTGGTTTAGTTTTTGTTTTTGTGTCTATCTACGCCAGTGGCATTTTTTTAACGTTTTGACGGGGAACGGTCCAAACCCCAGTCTTGATACTATCTAACATCGACCAGTTGTTAGAAAGCATCATTAATTAATAGCCCAATGAACAAATGGCAACTGGGTCCGGAATCATCCTTTAAAAAGCTACTAACTTTTCTTTAGGATCGAACCAGCAACCTTGGATTCAAAGGCGAGAACTCTAACCACTCAGCTACCAGCCAGTTAATGTGATTATTTCCATGCTGTGGTAGGAGAACAGTTTATGTTAAATCATGGAGCATACAAACTGCTTTAACATGTAAGCGAAAAAATTGTGAGCGTTTAACAAATTGTTAAACGCTGAATGATGGGCGTACTCTCAAATCAAAGGTATTCGTTCCAGCGACTAAAAATTAGTCATTTAAAATAGCGGCATGTCAAAAATGATACAAGGACATAAGAAATAACACAAAACATTCTACATAAGAATAGCAATGGTGATTTTTTAAAGTCTGTATTGTTTGTATAGATCATGAGTTTTGGTTTGATAAAAAAAAAAATAGCCAGATGATTTTAATGAGTAAAGACTCAATATAAAATAAAGACAGTAAAGACTCAATGAGTAATTATAGCCTGGCATTATAATATAAAAAATTTGCTTTATAATAACAAGGAAAACTAGCTAGGAGTGCCTCTGTTTGTTCAACTTATGGGTGATTTGAAAAATAACAGTTGATCATAACTTCATCACGTATAACTTAAGTGGCCAGCAGAGAAATTGAACATTTTTATGACCCAGGGAGTATACTTTACGCAATTAAAAAGTGGTTTAAGTGTGACATGAGTGCTGGGATCTGGTCGCATTATCTATCTCATTGCCATTGGTTGTATTAACACGTTGAGTGCGGCATGTGTATCAGATAGGATACAAAGGCGTACCTTCGCGTATCCGATCGGTTACATATGACAATGTCAAGATAATGCGACTGTTTCTCCTCTAGCGTTTGAGAAGGAAACACATATTGTGCATTAGGGTGTAGGTAAGGTAAGGGTATTAAGTTTTAGATTACTTGTGATTAGTATATATTCTACAGGTTTTTAATTTTGCGCTATATCATTGGAGGAATGTAAAATATAGTTCAGCATGGGGGTTGAGTTTTGACATTTTATATGCCGCAGCGAACGTGTTAATAAGTTATCTTCACTCAAATATTATGATACAACAGTTTTTACTTTTTATGTAACTTATTTTTTCACAAATATACTAGATCGCTTTGGGATTCGGAGACAAGTGGTTAAGAAAAATGAGCTCACTAAAATGTTATCTTTAAATTAAAATTTATTGCTCAAATTTTCACGGGCATTACTTAGCTATGGTCTAACTCTTACTATTTCAATTATTTCATAATTTCTAATGACAACCAATTAGGGGTTTTGAGCAATTTAACCCCTCTATGGCAATAGGAAGCCCCTATTATTGACTATATACACTAACGTGAATAGACTTCTTATAGCATAGGCGTCTTTTAACCCTCCGAGCGTTCAATATAGCACCCCTGGAGCGTTACGCATTTTTTAAGGTTTTGCATACTTTCAAATAAAAATTAGTAAAAAATATATTTTATGACCTAGCACTATAAATGTATATATTATATGAGAGTCGATAAAATGGACTATCTACAAATACAAAAGTTACCACCATTACTTATTGTTACCAAAATAAGGCTATAGGTTAAAAATTAAAAAATTACAAAAAAAATTTTTTATGTAACTTTGCTCTCCCCAAAAATAATTTTAGAAACACATTATCAAAATTCCAAGATATACATTTTGTTTGGAATTTTATGCAGTTCAAGAAAATATATAATTAATATAGGCTAGAAGCATTTGAAAAAAATGTATGTTGAATAAAACTAAATCTGTCCTATGGTACTTACCCTAATCCCATAAGAACACATGTAAAATCAAGCTAGGGATATTATACTAATTCCTACTCATATTTATGGTTGTAAACTAGATAAAACATATAATTTATTCAAATAATGTAAATTAACAGTATTAGTAACACTTTTAATCATTTATATCCTTAAAACAATTGGTTAAAAATTTATTTCATTGTTTACAAAGTTGGCAGATGGTAACAGTTTTTTCCCAGATGTTTCATTGCATATTACAAACAACCAATCATTTGAAATGGGTGTTTTTTGGATACCAAATAAAGGTTTATGTTACCTGAGCTCTGTCAAAATGATCCACTGTTGTAGCGTACCACTACAGCCGTTTCATGCACATCGGCACATCTTCAGGTGGAAAACCGCAAGTTAAAACATATTCATATCCCTCGTGGTTGAGTTCGTCATAAAATAAAAATACACATAGTCACGGAACACTTAACCACACGGATACACGACACGGAACGAAATAACGGGACGACACAAAGTTACACTTATTAAATACGAAAATTTGGCCAAATGAATTCGGACACGTGATGCGGCGCCAAGAGATGGTCAGTTGCAAATAACTGTCATGTGCCGTGAGCGGTGACCCCCACTCCACCTTCCTTATCGGGTCCTTTTCTTATGGGATTTTTATCTAATATGCGGATAGCTGAATTGTAGATTTATGTTTGATTCGAATGATAATTTTTCATTGAGTACTCTGTCAGGTTGATTTTTTGATGCCTTATAAATTTCGAACTCTTCAATGGTGTCCAGATACCTTCCTTTATTACAAACATGCATTACTTCAAGGTTCTTATGTATATCTGTATAGTTGTGGTTTGAATTGATCAAATGATTGGCATAAGCAGACTTAGAATTCTTTTTTGGTAAATGTTCTTTAAACCTAGTGGAAAAAGATCTTGAGGTCTGTCCTATATAAAATTTAGGACAGTCGTCACACTTAATTTTGTAGACTCCCGTTTTGTTAACCTTCTCAGATTTGTGTTGTTTTCTATTTTTAACTAGGGCAGATAATTTATTGCTGGTTTTGAATGATACTACCACATCGTTTTTGGCCATTTCTTTCCTTAATGTGTTATTCAGCGCAACGCCATACTCAGCACTGACATATGTTTTATTAATTCCAGCGGTGCTATCTTTGGATTTATTTCTTTGTTTGGAAATAATTTTATCTATTAAAGAGCTCGGATATCCATTGGAGACTGCAATATGTTTCAATATAATGACTTCATTTTTGTAATTTTCAGGGCTGAGTGGTATGGAAAGTAATCTGTGGACTAAACTATTATATGCGGCAATTTTATGGTTGTAAGGATGATGTGAGGAAGAATGTATTGTCTGATCTGTGGTCGTGGGTTTCCGGTATATTTAAAATCAAAACTGCTGTTATTTCCGGTTGATGGTGACATCTAAGAAATTTATGGACTGGTCTTTTTTCTGTTTCAAGTGTAAACTTCAAATTCTTGTGTACACTATTCAAATATGTTCCCAGTATGTTTATCTGTCTTTCGTTTCCGTTAAATAAGACTAGGGTATTAACTTCGTGTCGTCCGTTATTTCGTTCCGTGTCATGTATCCGTGTGTTAAGTGTTCCGTGACTATGTGTATTTTTTATTTTATGACGAACTCAACCACGAGGGATATGAATATGTTTTAACTTGCGGTTTTCCAACTGAAGATGTGCCGATGTGCATGAAACGGCTGTAGTGGTACGCTACACAGTGGATCATTTTGACAGAGCTCAGGTAACATAAACCTTTATTTGCTATATTAAATGATCCGGGAGGCTAATCCATCAATAATGAAATTGTTTTTGGATAGCTTAGAACCTCCCGGTAACGGCGGTAGCGTTCACAAGTCGTTTTTGTCATTCACTATAAAGTTACGTTGCGTTTTTGAAGAGTCGAAAAATCAACTCAAACGCTCGGAGGTTGAAAAGCTGGGCAGAAAAATCGACGAATAACGCTCGGAGGGTTAAACCACTTTCCGTTAGCATGATCTTCCATGGCGTGCATGGAAGTACATGAGATATATGATAGATAAATCAGTACTACCACTCTTCTCAATTAAGGATGAAGCATTTCAAACTGAGCGTTGTGAAGAAACACATATAGGATATGTTGATAAATAACAGTTAAAATAACTATAATAACAGTTTAAACTAAATTAATAAAATAACAGGATAAAATAACAATGTTTTTTTTGCATCCCCAGAATTCCATTAAAGCTGCATGTACTCTCTTAATGGTGCTAAACTAACCACAATTTTTAATTAGGTTGAATTGGGGTAAATTGCAATTATGTTGTTGTGAAAAAATGTTTTTGCAGCACTGTAAATCCAGCAGAATAGTTGCAACATTGATTACAATGCCTCTGGCGGCGTACACGAACCTTTCAAATTTCGGTAATGAAACAAAATACATTGGATGAGAAGTCTATTCAAGTTAGTGTATAGTCAATGCCACTATAATATCATAATGGTTAGCCTCTGGATCACTGGATGAACTAAATTGAACCTCTCGTCAAGTGATCCTCTAGTCTTGATTATTTCTCGACTACAGCTGTTTCATATTCCAAGAATACATCTTCAGGTCAGAACGTAATGACGGCGGTGGTTAACAAACCACCGAACACCCAGTGGTCAGATACAGTTCCAACTTTTGAACATTCAGTTATATGTAACAGTCATTACACACTGTGGGGATACATGTCTGATGATGACAGTAACATTAGTGTTTAGTGTTAGCAGGGCTGAAAATAACAACCTTTTTGGAATTAATGCCAAAGACATACATTATTCATTCAGCCCGATGGCGTCATAGCCTAAGTGGAGTTTTAATAAAGCCGAGTGGGAGGACTTCTCTTCCAGTGATATTTTCTTAGGGGTTATTTTTGTTATAATAAATGAAAAGGCTGGGGCCTACTTTGGATAGGCCTTAAAACAGACCATTTAAATACGATTTACGTGTGTGAGTGAACACAAAATACTCATCCTTTAAGATAGTTGGTGCCACCAAAAATTTTGATCTAAATCCGCCTATGATGGTTAGTTGTAACTCTCCTTGTCACGAAAAAGTTGTATCAAATCTTGGTTTTATTGGACAACCAACATTTTTTTAAGGAAGAATTATAATAGGAAGACAATTTGTTAGTACTGTATTACTTATGGGGTTTGTTTTATGGCATAATAAGGAAATGTATAGCCAGATTACATTATTTCATTATTGTTTAAGACAAGTTCATCATTGATATCCAATTTTGGCTATATCGCAGATTAACTACAACATTTATTCTGTGGTTATATGCTAATCAAATAAAAATAAAACTGCCTATAATATTGCATAGTTTAAATTCTGCGGAGAAGTACAGTTGACCTAGTATTTATTAAAATATGTCAATAAATAATACTATATATGTTTTTACATTTCCTATAAGAATACCATGTAAACTTGATTCTAATTTAGTCTGTAACCTGTGCTAGTTTTTTAACATTTTTCTCTAAGGGCCGGTTTCTTGAAGCAAGTTTAAACCTAATATCAAGTTTAAACCAAAATTTTCCATTATGATGATTGTCCAAAATGATTAACATTGAGTTAAATTAAGTTTAAGTTAAACGTGATGGGAGAAACCGGCCCAAAACCTAACAATTTGGGAGCTGGAGGCAGTTCAAATTTACTTTTAGCCCTGTAAGAATAACTTGGGAAAGAATAAACATTGGATTAACAGGCTATAATCTTCGACACCACTCCATAAAATAATAAAACACTCAAGGATAAGAATGCCTTAAAATGATGTTTTAAGAACTTTTCACATTATCAAACATTTTTAAAATTATCATTTATGCTTAAATAAACTTATTTATAATACGGGGGCAAATAATAAAATTTGTAAAAATTAGAACTTATTATGAAAAAAATGGAACAAAAATTGTATAAACATTTTGATTCAAATTACAAATATTACAAAAAATTACAAATTTTATTACAAATATTCATGTTTTGTAAATAAAGAGATTTTGATTTGATGACAGGTGACCTCCTATCTAAATTCATCCCTGGTATCACACAATCTGAGTATTTGTGATAAAATTTTAGATCCCTATCATCAACGCACAATTCTTATAATAATTTTTACCAATCTGGTGGACTATTTAAGTTACAGTTATAACTGTCATGATAAAATGTGAAAAATATGATATAAAAAGGTTTTAACGACTAATAATTTCTGGTGTGGCTGGTTTTGATGTTTAAGTTACCAGTAGACACAGGATCAGCATTAAAACAAATAAAAATAGAATACATTTTAATCATCCAATATAATAACAATAGATAAAATGCTTTTAAACAGACTAAGTACAAATATTGATTATACGATAGAAAACCCTATGTAAAAAATCTAGATGAGAAGTCATTAAGGCTGGATCACATAAATGCTGACATTGCTTGGTAAATTGATTTGAATTTCTGAAAAAAGAGAACATTTTTAAGTTTCTATAATAAAACTATAATGAAGAAAATATTACGCAGTAAACCACAGCAGAAAACCTATACATACCGTACAGCAAAAGATTTATTAGAATTTCGTTGGCCCATTACTACAAAAGTAGGGAGGATTATGGATTGTGAGAACTTGAGAGATGAATAGGAGTTGTCTTCACATTTGTTGATGTGAGCCTGAACGTCGTTACATGTGTTGAAATGTTTGGAAAAAAATTTTATACTAGCATGCTCTAGCCACTGAATCTGCAAAACTAGAGAAAGAATGGAAATTAATGGAGTCTAGCAGTTTCGAGATGTTTATGATTGCGAGGTGGATAGCAAATAGGGACCTCTTGTCGGCAATTTATGATTGGGAGTTATTAATATTTTCAAAATCACCTTTAAATTCTTAATTATTTGCAGCAAGTTCCATTCAGTTAAGATTTTTAAATTTTTATTTGAGTTAGGTATGCATTTTCAAGCAATGTATTTGATTTCAATTTAAAGCTTATGATTCTGTCTTGAGGAAAAGTATTATTATTTGCCTTAATTACGAAACACAATGTGTGTCCCTTATACGTTGTAGAACATTTCACTTAAAAAATTATCATTTTTACGCATAAATAAACTTATTTTCAATGATAACAAAATTTGTAAAAATTAAATGTTAATATGAAACAACAATACGAAGGACACAAGTGCATTTTATAAAACAATTATTTGTTATACCTGGTTGTACCTCTTGTCGGTCCTGTGTTGTAAGACTGAAACTCGTAATAAAAAGATGAGTCCCATGCCGACAGTTCACTAAATAGACTTCACAATTAACAGGTAGTGGATGGTTTTGAGGATGATGGTTGAATCTAGGTTAAAAGGGAAAAACACATAACAACTGCTGTAATTTATTTATGAGAGTGGGAGTGTATTTTTGCGGGAAGAACAGAGAAACAACTGTCCTAGACTGGCCATCTCTAGTTGTGAAGTACCCAAAATAAACAATCTTTTCTAGAAGGCCACCATAGTTTCACTGGTTACCGTGAGAGTTCAGGGAGACAAGTTTTATAAATAATGCAAGGTGAACTTGTGTGTTCCAAAAAAGGGCCCTCTTGTCGGCTTCATGTTATTACTCCAGAAGCGACTTGAGATCAATTTTTCTTGTCTCATTTACAAATTAGTTTGAGGATTTCAACTGAATGAAACTGTTTCACAATCGATTGTGTCTTGTGGAGGAAACTATGAAGTATAGGGACATGTAAAAAACAAAAAATCAATATTTTTGACCCAGATGACTTACATTAGTTGTACTGATAAATTCACTTTGTTCACATGAGGTCTCTTTTTGCTTTCTGCCTCACAATTTAAATCCCATTCATCATTAGGGTCGGTTTTTATCAGTTTTTGACAAAAAAAAACAATAACCAAGAATTAATAACAAATGTCGGTTTTCGGTTTTATCGGTTTTTTTTTTTTTTTTTTTTTTACAAAGAAAGGTAAAATGTTAAAAACAGAAATCAATTATAAAGGAAAGGACGTCCAGGAATATAACGATACAATGTAATATGAGATGATATATGGAATGCGGAACACCTGCCAATAAGAGCTCTATTGTTTGACATGGCCAGCGATCACTTATCTGATGTCCTTATCAGTTCCCTAGTTCATTATTTGTACTTTTTTCTGATCCAATTGTCTTACTATAACAAATTATAGCTAATTTTTTTGTCTGTTTTTCACGAATTGAATAAAACTTCATATCAAAATTGTATAACTTATGGTTTAACGTGTGTTATTAATGTTATTATTATGTTGTTTTCAATATTGAACTAAAAAAAAAAACAACAGTCCTTTTTTTAAACACATTTTCCAATTATAGGAATCAATTTATTATTTTACTGAATTGTCAGAACAAAATGAATTTCTTTACATATATGGTAATTCAAATTCTTAAAAAAAATTAGACATGGAATAACAAAACATTTTTAAGCCATAATTTGAGGGTACTTCTCAAATTTTTTTAATTGGTTGGATTTTAATACCATCTGTATTCTACCCTACCACATATCTATACTTATTTTTTAATACGCTAAGGGTTTTTTTGTCTTGAGAACTCCTCCTACAATTTTCAACCGATTTTCAAGTTTTTGGTGTCGTTGGATAGGGCTTGGTCTGTAGTTGTTTCCACCAAAAACTGATGAGAATCGGACTTAGGGCGCTATCCACAAATTAAAATTGAAATTTTCCCATTAGAATAACATTGAGATTGGTATGGAGCATTATGAACATCTGTTAATGTACAGCTGTAGTTTTTTGGTAATCACTGATATTCACAATATTGGATTGGTCGGATGTTGTTGCTTAGGAACTAAATGTAACTTTTGTATTGTATCAAAATAAATTGCTCGATGCCGAGCAACACGTGCACTAGTTTAATAAATTCCTATAAAAAACACAATAGTCAAAAATTTTATTTTTAGTCTTGGTTTTTGTTTAAAATTGCAAATTCACCCACTAAAATGGTTGTATTGATTTTTGACTATTTTCAGATAAAATATAA
>CM061531.1:202389014-202426142 GCA_030545055.2 Neoaliturus tenellus
AATTGTTAGAAACACACAAATAGAACAATAGTTAATTTCTTAAGACTTTTTTAAAATAGTAATTTTTTTTTAAAACGTATATCAATAATTAAAACTAAAATCGTTTCGCTAAATTACAAACAGTATTGTAACACAACAGTATGTAAACAGTGTTGACATTACATTTGGGGAAACCCACTCTGCGGAAATTGCCATCCAATTAACCCCAAACAAAATATTGATTGAAACATACCTTAATGAAAATTTATAATTCATTAAAATGGAAAAACGCCTTTGATATGGTCGATCATGAAATACTTCAGTTGAAAATGTTTAATGTGGGTATTAGGGGCATAGCGGTATTCAAGATTAATAGGGTATGAAGTGAAATGGGGGAGATCTTATATGGGGTCCCACAAGGGTCGAGTCTTATTTTTTAAATTACAGGGGTGAAAAAAGTCTGGAAACGATAAAATAATTTTAAAAGTATTAAGTATTTTTAAAGTATTAAATATAAAACTTATAAAGTTTTAACTTTGAAAATTGATTCGGAGTAACAAAGTATAATTGCTAAAAATACTTACTATCCTTGGACCTCCAAGGGGGAACGATCCACAAGGTGTCAGAACAAAATCTTAAAAGTAAGCATAGGTCTGTTACATCAAATTAAAGGTCTCTAAGAATAGAGAAACAATACCGCAAACCCGACCTCAAAATCATGACTGAGTCAATGGGACTAACTTCATTGGCCTACGTCATATCATAGATAATTTTAAAGGGCTTTGTATTCTAAGAAATATGCCACACAAATGACCTCAAAAGGTCGAGTCTATCAGGAGTTATTACATTTCTTGTTTTCAGCAATATGATTTTAATGCAAAGTTTGATCGCCAACCATTTTCGACTCGGTTATCCTTTTGAGGTCGGGTTTGCGGTATTGTTCTCAATTCTTAGAGGATTTTAATTTGATGTGCATATTGACCTATGCTTACATTTATGATTTTCTATGACTACTTGTAGATTGCCCCCCCCCCCCCATATTAGGTCCAAGGTTAATAAGCATTTTAAGAAGTAGACTTTGTTACCCAAATCTATTTGAAAAGTTTTATTACTTAAATACTTTTAAAGATATTATATCGCTCTCAGACCTTTATCCATTCTGTATAAATGATATTTGCATTGCATGTGACCTCCAAGGTCACCTGACAACACCGTACGACTTTTTCCTTTGGGGATACGTAAAAGAACGTTTTAATGTTCCTTCCTTTGCTCGTGACATTAAGGAGCTTAAAACCAGGATATCAGATGCAGTAGCTACAGTCCAAGAAGACATCTTGCGGAGAGTTTGGGATGAGTTCAACTTCTAGATGTCGCCCGAGCCTCCAACGCAGGGGCGGATCCAGAGGTTGGCCCACCTGGCCCGGCCTCCCCCTACCCCTTGGTTATTATTATCATTTTTTTATGTTGGAAAAGTTGAAAATAAAAATTATTCATTTTATTTGGTTAAGTTTGCTTATGTGTGAGAGCCAATATCATATCCGAATTTATGTAAAATTACACAATTAACAAATAATATTATTATATATTTATAATTGCTCCAAGAAAATTACACTGCGCGGCGGTACGTGAAATATCTGAGGAACGACATGGACACGCCGCTTCTGCGACGCGGCAGCAGCAACACTAGATACGTCTTCACGCGGAAGTGACACCGTGTTGACCCACACTGACCACGGCCTGACTCTTGGTGTGTTGTTTCAAGTTAGGAGGCTCCAACGAAGTTTTCTGTTAATACGTGTTTTACCAATAATTGTGTTTATGAGTTTATTTATTTTGTCGAGGAAATTGTGTTATATAAAACGAGATGTAAGCGGAATGAATTTTTCTATTTGGAATTTTTACTTCGGCAGCACTGGGTTACGTTACAGGTACGTAATTTTGTTTATTGAAAAGGGCTAACATGTAGACTTGATTTTACTTTATGCGTCCTTCGGTATTTTTTACTAGGAGGGAAAGGAATTAAAGCAGCCAAACCATGAAATGAATCAAGAATAATGTGTAGGTGTAGGCTACCTAACGTAATTTAGAAACATAGTGGGCCAATAAAAGATAAGTTATATGCTAGCTTAGCCGTTGAAACTAATCAAAGACGATTGTAGAATACTGTGCATTTAAAAGAAAATAACTTTAAAAATAAAAATTTTAGTGTTGCATTTATTTGTTTAAGTTCTCCTAATGCTAACAGTATCCTTACTTTTACCTCGAGTTTTATACCCAATAGCTCAGGTTCAGATCGCCCGATTGTCGTAAAACAAAAAAAAAAAAAAAAAACAAAAAAAAAACTTAAGTTTAATCTTTATGTGAACGCATTAAAAAATTAGCCAAGTATAAAAAAGTAAAGAATTTATACTGAATTATACCATTATTTCACTGATGGATTTCTTCTTTTGTAGTTTCCATCGTATGTTAAACCAACATTTTGTCCATAACTTTGCCTCTCAGCAGACTTTGTTAAAAGAAGAGTGGATATCAGTTTTGTCCAGAGTACCATCAAAGAAACAATCGAACTGCTTGAAGAAAAGAGGCAAACAAGTAAAGAAGTATTTCACTGCTTATTTGTTGAAGCTGAAGAATTAGCTACGATGTTAAATTCAAATTTAACTGTACCTCGAGTTGTAAGCAAACAGACACAAAGAGACAACTATAGAACAACGTCCCCTAAAGAATACTTTAGATTTTCGGTATTCAATCCAATTCTGGACCATGTTATTAAAGATGTTAAGCAGAGATTTTCTTGTAGTACATCCCTAATACCATGCACCTTGGCTCTGCTGATTCCAGCTGAGAAAATGACACTAAAAATTTTTGAAACTGGTGTTAAGAAGATATTTGAAGTTGCAATACAACTACTCTTTTGCAGTAGAGTCAATACAGGTTTTAGAGGGTGAATTCCTTCATGGGATGAGAATGTGGAAAAAATACCAAAGATCTTGGTAACAAGGTGCCTGAGAGTGCCTTGGAAACACTAAATGCTTGCGATGAAGACATCAATAACTTGTTTCCGAATCCTGTGTTCTCTGCAGTCAGTGTGACCTCTGCAGAGAGGTCCTTCAGCACCTTATTGAGACAAGTTAAGGACTGGATGAGAAGTACAACATCTGAAGACAGACTAAAAGGCCCTGCTCTGATGTACATACACAGGAATATAACAAAGACCCTTGATCATGACAAAATAATTTATGCATTTGTAAAGAGAATCGTAGAAGATTATATCTTGTTTTGTAGACCTTTTGAAATAAAATTGTGTTTTTCATACCGTTCTTTGCTGTTTTACTGAATCTCACCTCTTTTTCTATAAACCATAATGGATAATTTTTATTTAGGCTACACTATTTTAATATGTAGGTCTATTTTATTTAAGTAATTTACACAATCTCAGTTTTCGGGTTGACTTGCTGCCCCCCCCCCCTTTACTTTTGTCTAGATCCACCCCTGCTCCAACGGAGAGCACACAGAACATTTGTATTATATAATCATAAACTTGATGTTTCTAAGAGTAATTTGATGTAACATTTGTTTGTGTGCACCATTTTTTGAAAGAATTATAGTGTTCTGAAATCAAGTCATTCTTTTTTAATCACCCTGTATAACGAATGGAACTAAATTATATTTATTAATTTATAACTAGTCCGTTATTAGTTTAAATATAAATATATCATATACAGAATGTATCAACTGCGACAAACCTATTACAACTACCCACCCTAAAATATTTAAGTATTCGGTGGTAAATTAAACGTATTTCTAGATACTTTAAGTTCACCTCACGTGTCAAGTCACACACTGGACTTTAGGATTTTTAGGTACTGGTGCTGAAGGTAAAATGTTGTAACATTGTTAACAAATATAATAAAAACAATGTCAAAATTTCGAATTGAAGAATATTAAAATAGAATCTTATAGTCACATGATTTGGACAAAAATATTAAATTTTATTAAAACGATATTTACAGCAGATAATTGTACAGTGCATTTGAGTCCCTTAAAACACATGTAATTATACAAATGTATAATTGATTTCTATTTGTAAACATCTAATAGTGAATAATACAAGCACAGTCCAAAGAGAAATTGCATAAAGTTTTAACGGAAGGCAGATCGAATGCGAACTATCAAATCAACTTGCAAACAAGTTCCACAAGTATAATTTTACAGTTTAACTAAGATTGAGTTCTCCGAATAACATAAAAGTACCTGGGGCAGAGCATTTGATCGGTAAACTCAAACAGTAATATTCTTTAAAGTAATATTAGTTACAGACAGTGCACTAAAATGTCCAGTGCAAAAAGACTTGTTTCTTGTTCAAGACAAGCTCGTTTGCTTCGCTCACTTTCCTTTTAGGCTGTTTCATCTTTTCTTAACATACAATTATTCGTTAACAATTCGTTAACAATTATTTTCTTAACATCTTTTTCATAATTCTTACTAATGCTAAATTATCTTTAATAAAATGCTTAAATTCAAATGCAATTCTGTAAATTCATCAGTTGTTTTATACATACATACATACAAATATACCTTATTCATATGAGAGTATAGGATACTAGTGGAGTGTAGGGGCAAAGGCCCCTAAAAATCAAAATGGTTATGTCTCCAAAAATAAGCTTCAATTTATCACCTCCTTGCAGTATTAGGCCAACTGTATTTTTCTCAAACTGTAGTGTGAATTCACACGTTTGGGTTTTCTAATAAAATATTTCCCAATCAGTTAACTGACACATACTTTCTTCCAATAATATAAAAAAGGTGTTAAAAGCTCCAAACATTAATGTCTTGATGAGTCAGTCGGACAGCTACCAGCTAAGCAACGCTCGTTTGACCCTGCGCGCGTCTGTGACTTTTAACAACGTACTGCGTTTACCGCTAAACGAAAAATTGAATTTTCTCCGCAACCACTTGACGTAGAACAATAATTTAAAATACTGGATTATTTAATTTTTTGAGCTTTATTTAATGGTGATAAGTAAAATTTATTTCGAGACAACAGCTATTTTGAAAATTAATAAAAAATTATTTTTGAAACACTTTTTACTCCATAACTTTTGAACGTGCATTTTCTCGGAGATGCGGGTGGTGTCATTTTATTCACCATTTTAAGCTTAATAAACCACACAATTTTAATCAAAATCGTTAGAGCCGTTTTAGAGAAATTTTGATTTTTTCCGATTTTTGAGGGTTTTGGGGGGTAAACTACCCTTAAAAATAAAAAATTAAAAATAAATGAAAAAAAGCCTGGAATTATCGTGGGTTTGGACCTACGTACCAAATTTCACCAAAACCGGACCATTGGGGCATTCTCTAGCTCTGTATACATCCTGACACACACACACACACACACACACACACACACACACACACACACACACACACACACACACACACACACACACACACACACACACACACACAGACATCACTCCGAAAACTACTTTTTTGGACCCAGGGGGAACCAAAATGGATAAATCCACCAACAACTCAAATTCGAAAATTTTGACGAAAACAATATTTTCTCCATATACTATGGTATAGGGGGAGAAAGTAAAAGAAAAAAAAATATTACACTATTATACTACTAAACGCGGTAAAAATAGTTTTAACCTCAAATATGTTCATGATGAGTTTGTAACTCAAATAAAAAATAGTTCAATACAACGTAAGTCCATTAATACTGTACACTCCTTCACCCAGGACCTTATGTGCCCCCCCATTCCCTCACACTCGCCGTCACCCCATGCCTCCCCGTGCTTCCGTTCCCTCTCCTAACCCTTGTTTTCTGTCTCCCCTAACCCCCAGGGGTCCAAGCAGCCCCCACGCCCCTGTACCCTCTTGCCTCCTCATAACCCTATGCACTTCATTCTCTCTTGCCCACATGCCCGCAGTTCTTCCCCGTGGCCCCCGAGCCCTCTATGTTCCTCATTCCTCCCCAATGCCCCCCATGCCCAACCAACTTCAATGCCACCGACGTCTCTAGTAGGCCCCACCCCTTGTGCCCCCATTCCCATGCCCCCATACCCCCTTGCCCCGTGCCCACCATTCCCCTTCATGCAACCTATATCCCCAAGCCCCCGTAACCCCAGTGCCCCCGACAACCCTCGTGCCCCCATGCTCCCGCACCCGAGTACTCAAGTGCCCACTTGCCCACCGTTCTTACCCGTGGTTCCCATGCCCTCTATGTCCCACAAGCCTCCCCTGAGTCCCCATGTCTATCTGCCCCCCATGCCTCATTCCAATGACGCCCCTAGTGCCCATTGTGAGTTCCAACCCCCGCTCCGCCACTTGGGCATCTTATGTTTCCGCACCCCCATGCCCGACGTTGCTCCCCGTAGAAACCGTGTCCCCCATGCCCATTTACCCCTTTTGCCACCGACACCCTTAATGCTCCCTATGCCCCCACACCCATTTGCTTTTGTACCCTTATGCTCGCCATTCCACCTTGTGCCCCTATGTTGCCCATGCCTCCACCGAGCCCCTCATGCCCTCCTGTCTCCAGTGCTACCGACACCCCTCGTGCCCTTCGTGCCCCCATATCCCCGAACTCCCCTGTACTCCCCATGGTCCCGTACTGCCATCCCCACCGTCCCTCCCAGTACCTCCGTGCCCTTTTGTGCCCCCGACATTTCCCCTATTTCTCCCATGTCTATACCCTGTGCCCCCATGCCTCCTTACCTCCGTGCCACCGACGTCTCTCGTACATTGATTGTAATCTATTTTGTCTGTTCGACCATGAAGGAGAACACTGACTGATATATTGTTAGTTTGTTTTCGCACACTATCATTTACATAAAAACCTCCCCGTCTTTATGGATTAACGGCCGTTTATTGTTTCCCGACGACCTACGTAAAGAAAATAGCAAAGAATGGATAAAAACAAAACAAAATATTCCTCATACGGAGGTTATCCAATGTTAGTAGTTTACATATAATGATTCAGTCGAAAATAAATAAATACTCAACAAAACTATTCAACTCTTCAACTCTATCTATTAATAGCCAATGTAAAGCAGTAACGTATTACCTAAATGACATTTACTGAGTAAAGTCAATTAACCATTATATCAACCATGCCACGTCTAAGATAATTTTAACTTATTTTTTATTTTTTATGCTGAATCTACCAGGCATTCTACACCTATTTCCTTAATGAAATAGATGGGGTCACGAAGATGAAATCTCTTCTGTGGATTTGTAATCCGTTCATGACTATTAGTGTTTTATTTTTTATAGTGCATTTCCAATTTTAAAACATTACAACTATGGGGTTATCTTAACTCAAAATATCTGCTCATTAACCAGCTGAGTTTATGATAAAACACTGGAACATCTGTTTAAACACACGTGTAGATCTAAAAATCTTCTTCCCATTAGATTAACATTGGAACTTCAAGGTCCATTGGGGCAAAGCCCAGGTAACTTTCGGGAATTCTGGTATTTTTCCTTGCGTCCTTGGACCTCAAGCTTTAAAATGAGCCATCATACGTCACCCTATCTTTTTTCAAACTCGAGATATTTCGTGGGGACCGATTCGCTTACGGAATTATATATACAGGGTTAGGCAAAAGTCTGGATACCCCCAGTTAACTTTTTAACGCGTTGCAGTAGGAAAACCAAACTCGGCACATGTTTACAACATCAAAAACTGCACTTTTTCATCAACTACACAACTTTGCCCCTGCCCCCAAAATGGGGTATTTTGGGGGCAGCCCCAAATTTTCAAATGTAAACCCCTATCGAGTGACCCCTCATTTTAAACGGTTTATCAAGAGAAATTAAATGGCGCAAACCGGAGGTCGATATCTCACCCCTAACCAAAATGGCAGCCATTTCAAAATTTGAGATGGGCAAGCAAGTATAAGTCTGGACACCCCCAATTAATTTTTTAACACGTTGCAGTAGGAAAACCAAACTCGGCACATGTTAACAACATGAAAAACTGCACTTTTTCATCAACTACACAACTTTGCCCCTACCCCCAAAATGGGGTATTTTGGGGGCAGCCCCAAATTTTCAAATGTAAACCCCTATTGAGTGACCCCTCATTTTAAACGGTTTATCAAGAGAAATTGAATGGCACAAACCGGATGTCGATATCTCATCTCTAACCAAAATGGCAGCCATTTTAAAATTCGAGAAAGGTAAATTGACTTTACATTAAATCAGAAAATAGCTTTTTTAGAATCGAGAATATCTGGAATTATTTTAGAATTGAACCTACTAGTTCATTTCTGCTATTAGGTTCAATTCTAAAATAATTCAAGAAATTATAAATTCCAAAAAGCTATTTTCCGATTTAATTTTAACAAATGTAAATTTACCCTTCTCGAATTTTAAAATGGCTGCCATTTTGGTTAGAGATGAGATATCGACATCCGATTTGTGCCATTCAATTTCTCTTGATAAACCGTTTAAAATGAGGGGTCACTCGATAGGGGTTTACATTTGAAAATTTGGGGCTGCCCCCAAAATACCCCATTTTGGGGGCAGGGGCAAAGTTGTGTAGTTGATGAAAAAGTGCAGTTTTTGATGTTGTAAACATGTGCTGAGTTTGGTTTTCCTACTGCAACGTGTTAAAAAATTAATTGGGGGTGTCCATACTTATACTTGCTTGCCCATGTCAAATTTTGAAATGGCTGCCATTTTGGTTAGGGGTGAGATATCGACCTCCGGTTTGCGCCATTTAATTTCTCTTGATAAACCGTTTAAAATGAGGGGTCACTCGATAGGGTTTACATTTGAAAATTTGGGGCTGCCCCCAAAATACCCCATTTTGGGGGCAGGGGCAAAATTGTGTAGTTGATGAAAAAGTGCCGTTTTTGATTTTGTAAACATGTGCCGAGTTTGGTTTTCCTACTGCAACGCGTTAAAAAGTTAACTGGGGGTATCCAGACTTTTGCCTAACCCTGTATAGATTCACTGAACACTCATTGTGTTTCTTCATGAATACCTAATCAGTTATGTAGAAACATTTACCTTTTTTCATAAATCAGAAAGTTTCTTGATTTCTTTATTACGAATTAAAAAAAGAAATTTCGCCGTCTAAGGATCTCAAAAAGCAACAACAAAACACATCTTTAAATTTTAAGACGAGAATATTTGTTAGAATATTTAAACATTTACAAAAATAGTCATATGTTGGAAACTTAAAAAAAAAATTAAACCTTCTAACCTTTATGAGCTTGCATACTTTTTTATAATCGGTTTCTTTAAACAAAACCATCCTTCCTTTCGGCATTCAAATTCCCCACCACAAAGCATCCTTTTCACGCCATAGTATATATTATTCGTAATAGTACAAGCCTGATTAAAAATACTTATATACAAAAATGTTGAAAAGAAAATTGTTGAACTATCTCAAGAAAATTTGCTTATCGTATAGTTATCACAAAAAGTTTCGCATTAAAAAGCGCTGTCGATTGATAATGAATCGTCAGAAGTATCCATTATTTTCACATAGCGTGACTAAATAATTCATTTGGCATTCATAACCATTTCCAAATTTCATTTACCGTTGCACAATAGCATTTCCAGGGGTCGTATGATCAACTCTGCCGCTGAGTTCACGCTTGCCGGGGATGGACAATTAGAGTGGTGTCGCTGGCTGTTCATGCATCGATGACACTTGAATTGCCCTCGCATTTCGTTCAAAAATTAATTAAAATATTGAATAATTTCGAATTTATTATAACAAATTGCGCTAACGTTAAAACAATTTAACTACACTAACCACAGGGACTGTGAGAGGTAATTTGGAAAGTTTTCTTAAGTTTTATCCAGAAAAAATATTTGGATAATAATATTATTTAGTACAGTTATCAAGGTATAAAACACATCTCATGTGGAATGAGACTCAGTGCAGATCATCATTGGGTCTTAGAGGGTTTACCACACCTTTCCATTAGTAGTATTAGTGAAAGTGCTTTGTGGCGAACATAAATAATTTGAAACTCAAATGGCAGGATGTTCCTGCTCAAATAGGGTCTAAGTGTGTTATTCAAATATTAAACAACTATAAATATTGAAAATGTCATGTTATGTGTAACAGAGGACTGGAATTACACTTTATATTTCTGATAATATTTTCAGAGTGGCGGACAGGTGGAGATAGAATTATAGTTATTGTGGTTTCAATCATGCTTTCAAGATTAGAGCGAGCTTTCATCAGTGGTGATAACAATTGAGGTTAGTAAAAAAGCAAAAATAACTATTGTTAAAATTATATTTTCCCACTAGTGGTTTCTAAGGCCAAGTGTGTGCGTTATGTTAAAAGCTATTTTATCAACAGACAAAATTCCGTGAACGACTTAAAAGTTCAACTGTGGTCGACCTGCTTTGTGACTGAAGATGAGACTTCGGGTCTGAAATTGATCTCACTAATGCATTTAAATAAAGGATTGCTAAGGTACGATTTTAAATTACTACTAATGTACATAAAGCAATCCAGAGTCTAAAATGATAAATATTACACTTGATCTTAGAGTCTTAGTTATAATAAAAAGCATATAACTCGAAAGTTGCAAATGTTGCATTAGGGCATGTTTCATCCCCTTGGCTTTTAAAAACCCTGATAGCTCAACATATGCATCTTCATAAAAGATGTTGCACCTTATCGCCTTGCTTTATGATCGCCTATTCAAAGACCGCTGTGAATATACTCCCTCCTTTATCCTGTAAGGGGCGCCTTTTCAAGATTTATATATTTTTGCTTCTGTTGAAAAAGTAATATTAACGATTTATATAGGAAAATCATACTCATGTACAACAAACACTTGTAAACATAAGTTAGCTTAGTTAAAAACAGATTTTTATGTTAATCACATTTAGGTTACAACAGATATAACAACTTTTAAATATCCATTCCTAAAACTCTCTTCAAGTAAAAAAAAATTAAATTGAAATCTATATTCAATGCGGGTTTTATATATAACTCAAAATTAGTAAAAAATAAATTAGTTCAGCCACCATTAACAATTGTTATCAGGCAGCTTTATTTTTTAAATGAAACAAAGTCATTACAAATAATGGAAATCCGATACAACAACTAATTTGATTGCAACCCTATTTTTGCCAGTGTTAGCGGGAAAATAAATTAATTTCCTATAAGCTGCTCGCGTTTTATATTACTTCCGGCTTTTCTTTATTATCAATCATCAAACAATCTCGCTATTGTTATTTTTCCACTGCATTGTGTAATTCGATATTACACATAATAGGCTAAAGTAATTCAAAAAATCATTTTATTCCTCTTTTCAACTAGGTAAAACAATTCCTGAGTAACTATGTTTTTATTTCTTTTT
The DNA here is from genome assembly GCA_030545055.2 of Neoaliturus tenellus. Taxonomy (NCBI): domain Eukaryota; kingdom Metazoa; phylum Arthropoda; class Insecta; order Hemiptera; family Cicadellidae; genus Neoaliturus; species Neoaliturus tenellus. The sequence goes on from CM061531.1 coordinate 202,400,345, forward strand.
TCTTTTTTCATAAATCGGACCAAAGTTGAAATATAGAGTGCCATTAATAAAGCTTTAAAACGATGAGACAAATTTATAAAATCATATAAACAACTAACATTGTTTTTTTTTTTTAACTGTTATATAGATTAGTGTTTTATAATCATATTATAAAAGTCTACAAAGTCTATTGGGTTGAATTCTGTGCCCTTAAAACTACGTGTAACTTGGTGTTTTTTAACGATTCCGCATATAGGGGTTGTAAAATTTCAATAAGTAAAGTAACTAATGTATGTAATACACTTAAATTTTTTAATTTATATTGAAGTAATCTGAAGTAAAATAGTATATTTATTTCATCACTAGATAGTTTTGGTTCGCTTTTGAGGTCAAGTTCTACAATTTAGGCCTAAGCCAGTAACGTAAAAAGACCAATATATTTAACTTAAAATAAATAAATTTATTAAGTTTACTAAATTAATTTTACTAAGTTACTAAAGCTAGTGTTATGAAGTAATCTTTCGCCGCACTGTTCAATTTATTTACGATCTAAATAAAAAAAACAAAGGTAATCTAATTTAGGTAAATTTTATTCGTTGTAGTTAAAGTTATTGCGATATAAACATCCAGTAAAGAGGAGAGGTGGGGTTCAAAACAATAATTTCGCCACTCATGGGTACAAGCAATGAGAAAAGGGCCACCCCATTATCCTTCCTCCCCTCTGATAATGCTGTCAACCAAAGTTAACGAATTCTTTCCGATTTTTTTCGTATAAACTATTTTACAGACTATCCCGCAACTCTCAGACCCAACGGTACATGGCGTTACTGCTTAGGTCAACACGAACAAATTTTACCATTGGAACCCTCAACGGTGCCTATCTCTGTCTATCTGTCTGTATGTGTTTTTTGTTCTTTTTTATCCATAACTCCTAAACTATTTGTGGAACAGCGTTAAAATATTGCACAAAAGTTTGTCTTATTAAGATCTATCTTTGTGCAAAATGTTTTCTTAATATAATTAACCCTTTCGATTTGACAGCCATTTAAAATATTTCATGCCAAATTCCGTTAACGTTAAAGGAAACCGTTAACTTAACAAAACAATCGCAAGACAAATAAATCTTAGCCCATTTTTTTTTGGATTTCAGTTATTTTCATAATGCATGGTCACTTTTTCTATTTAAAAAATGTAAAGGAGTAACAGCATTGTTTAAATTGGGAAATTGGATTATACATTACGGAAGTAATTAGTTCCTGTTATTATTTATCCAATTTTAAGAAATACTTAATCATGATACATTTAATCATTGCAATCTAAAGAAAATGGACAAACTTTAAATCGTCTTAAGCACATTTAAGTCATAAAAATGAACTTTTATTCTTAAATTAACCTATTTCAAATATTCCGGACCAATAATGAAATTTAAAAAAATCATATTGTTGTGAAAAACCTCTCTTTAAAAAAAATGTTAAGACATTTTTTATTCGAGGTTTTTTTTTTTATTTTACTGGGTTCTTATGGGACTAAAATTTAATTCAATTGCCTTTAGCTCAATAACCATTATTTTTTTTTTTTAGAAAAATGTCAAAGAATAAAAAGTTCTCATTGCTATGTGTACAGTCTAATAATTACATAAAACTTGAAGGTTCGTATTTAAAATATTGAAATTGGCCGCTATATTAGTAAATGGCGGACTTAAAAAACTGGAAATCACCATTAAATGCATGATCAAAAGTAAAATGAAGTTACGTTTTAACTTTTTTCAATATTACTTACAGTTGTCAAGTGAAACAGCTGGCACACTAATATCAATCACCATGTACATAAGGTAACATCATCTCACATATGCAGGTATTAGTAAGTAACAGACCGTACTATAACGATGCAATGTCTAGAGATTGTTAGAATCTCTAGACATTCTAACAGTATACAAAACTTAAATGTTATTGGAAAAATGTTTGATCTTAATGACTGTTTCAACTTATTTGTGTATTACTTATACTGCACTTTAAACAAAATAATTATTGTGTTCATCGTTATACGTAATAATGTAGTGTTAGTGATCTTATACGATTAATGAGTTAAACAAGAAAATAATAATAATTGAGTTTGTGTCTCACATACTATAATAATAATAATTGTGTCTCACTAAGTGCCAGAATTCAAGATAGGTTTTACTGTGTTATAATCATGAGCACGAGAACACTCTCCACAATGTCACATTTCTGAAGGACTCGCTACTTCGCACAACGCCACGTGACAGGTGATAGGAATGGCATTATTGGCCTTCCGTCCGTTTCCGGATTGGATTGGAGCTGCTCCTGATTCTTTTATAAACAGGAAATAGAAATATCCCCGCCAATGTTCTCCCTCTCGGAGACTGGAGTTGATTTTTCAGGCTTGGAACTATAATTCGCTTATATATATATATATATATATATATATATATATATATATATATATATATATATATATATATATATATATCATCGTATGGCTGTCATAGCCAGCCACCATCTTAAAGATAATAACAACAAAATAAATAAAAGATTCGCTTATATTAGAAATTATGTAATAAAATGATTGTTACAAAAGTATCCGATAAAAATAACATTAAAATGTTTCATTGTATACAGATAACATTTGACGAGATATTATTCAACCGTTGCAATGGAAGGATTGTGAATCTATATATTAATGTGATTCGGGTGTACACAATGTAATTGCAATTTTCTCTTCAATGGCATTTAGCGTTATTGTTATTTTATTCGAATTAAAAAAGTTTTGACGTTTAGATTTTTTACTTATACTGACTCAGGTGCTCAGCACCGCAGAATTTATTTTATTATTCTTAAACCATGGTGGCTGGCTAAATGAGCCATACGATATATATATATATATATATATATATATATATATATATAAAACACAGGAGACATATTTTCAGCCTTCATCAGAGGGATGTATAAGCCAACCCTGTTCTTATATATCAGGCTGTTGAATTTTGGATTTTCTTTTATCCAAAGCTCTAAACAAGATTCACAGACGATTTTCTTCTGAATTTGTTTCACTACAAAACCAGCGTCACATTCCACTATATCGCTGGCGATATCATTATAGTGTCAAAATTAGTCAACAGAACCTCTTCTTCTACGTCATCTACTATTTCATCTGCTACTGGAGTTTCGTAGGTAATTTCCTCCTCGGTTTATTTTCTTCATTGACATATTGAAAATTGCAATTACATTCTGTACACCCGAATCCGTCCATTGCAACGGTTGAATAATATCTCGTCATATGTTATCTGTATACAATGAAACATTTTAATGTTATTTTAATGCTTAAAAGTAAACCAAGAAATCCAGTTTTACGTCGTGGAACTAATATTGGAACACCATATCCATCTTTAAGTTCAGATATATGTATTCCTTAGCTTTGCAGAGAAATTCTGAATTTAATTCGTTATTATGAGGATTCAAAGCTTGTTTCTCATATTTTGCACGAATACTTCTTGAGTTTCATATGTCAAAAACCAATCCTATACATTAACTTAAATGAAAAAAAAAAACATTTTAAACACACTTAAAAGAATTTATATAAAACCGCTGGTACATGGAAATGGCAAATTCATCACAACCCTTCTCCTTTCAGGTTTCGGGTCAACTTTTGAATATTTAATCTTCTGGGTGTGTTTATACGTCTCCTAAGAGAGGGAAGACCTTAATGTTGATTAATCCCCACGGGAGCGTTTGCAGGTGGAGTTACCACATTTGTATTCGGTGTCATTGCAGTTGGTAATTTTCTCAATATAGTTTAAATTAGACACAGTACACTATCACTTGTGTCTACTTTTTTGACCTTGGAGCCCTACTTTTAACTAATGTAGCTTCGGCTTTGCGATCTCTAATATACACTTTGCATCCAGGTGTGAATGATTTTTCTTCTCTTGCTTTTGTCGTTGATTGATTGAAATACTTTGCTTGTTTCCTGCGACTTTGCTAATCCACTCTTTGAATTTCTGGCGATCAATTAATCTTGGCTGTAATTCCTTTTTCAGAGTAGGAACGGTTGTTCTCAGTTTTCTACCCATTAACAGATCGGGCGCACCGAAACTGCGATCCAAAACCCAGGTAGACGCCGAAACTGCGATCCTTACCCCAAGGGCGACCCCAGGCAGACGCCGAAACTGCGATCCTGGCACGAAGCCGCCCCCGGGACGATACTGACGATACCGTACATAACACGATACTGCTGCTCTTGCTCTCAAACTGAGAATGACTGATATATTTGTGGGGAAAAATAAATAAGGAATGTACACCCTGAAAGTCTTCGTTTATTGGTCCAGGTTAAGAGTCATCTTCACCCCTGGGCCGGTAGCCCATTGTTGCGCAGTCGGCAATTTTAACTATATGGCTTTTAATGCAAAACATGGTACGGTGTTTGATTTCCCTGTTTCGGACGCCGTTTTTCAACCGATTTTCTTTAAACTTTGTAAGTGTTTAGTTGAATAGTTATATTAGGTCCCTCATACCTCGAAATTTTGAAAATTTAACAAATATTACTCTCTGTGACGTCGCAAAGTAACTCGATTTTCCTTAGTAATATTTGTTAAATTTTCCAAATTTCGAGGTATGAGGGACCTAATGTAACTATTCAACCAAACACTTACCAAGTTTAAAGAAAATCTGTTGAAAAAACGGCGTCCGAAACAGGGGAATCAAATACCATGTTTTGCATTAAAAGCCGTATAGTTAACATTGCCGACTGCGCAACAATGGGCTACTGGCCCAGGGGTGAAGACGACTCTTAAGGGGGTGGTATGTGCGAGTTTAGTACAACTTGGAAATCCCAGTTCATTGGTATTAGTTGAAAAGTGACTTGAGCTACACGTCGGACGGCGAAACATTCTAGAGCCAAGGACGCTGGAATCCCCGCTGGACCCTCCGCTACCTGCTGATGGGCCGCTGTGCCAGGATCGCAGTTTCGGTTGTGGGATTAGCAAACCCTTTTGAGGATTAAAACTAAGATCGCAGTTTCGGTGCACCGAACAGATCAGATGGGCTGTAACCTGAGGGACATTCAAGCAGGGAAAGAGTTGGTTTCTTCTTCTCATTGAGAATTAATTGCCATATATTGAAATACAAGTTGCTAAAATACATGCTCGATCCCTTTAAGTATCTGAACTGCTCTCATCTTCTCATTATGTCCCCATCAGCTTGGTGTTGCAAGGGACTACGGGTAATTATTTTTAATTCAAAATCAGCGTATAAAAAACGCCATTTTGTACTTGTGACCTGAGAACCTGAATCAGACACAACTATTTCTGGGATACCATAGCGAGCAAAACAATCCTTCATATTTTTAATCAATTCGTCCACAGTAATTGTAGTAGTATTTATCATTCCTAAATACTAGAATAATAGTCCACAACAGCTATTTACCTTTCATGAAGTCAAATAAGTCAACTGCTACCTTTTTCCATGGATAATCAGGGATGTCAGATCATATAATTTTTTCTGATGCGTAATGTTGGTGCTGTGCACAGCAATTTTCAATCAATTTTGCAATTTTCAACCAAGTTGTAAACATCAGTGGTAATTGTGGGCCAGAAAACTGATTGCTTCGTCCGAAGAACTGTGTGATTAATTCCAAAATGACAGTAATGTGGCTTGTTCATAGTATTTTGTATAAGTTACAAAGTAATTACATTTCTCTCTTTTACCAAATGAGGTTTACAATGAGAGATATCTCATTGTTATATGCATACCATTTTCTCACGTACTCCAGGAAAATCCTTCTTATGTTTAGGCCAGCTTTTATCAATATATTTCAGTAACACTTAACATTCTTGGCATCGAGTCTAATTGTTTTTTCTTTACTCTACTAGATTGTGTCACCCGAGTTTAACGATACCCGCTACTTTAATATGTTCTTATACTAAATTTGTGAAATCTTCTGTAGATTCAGGTATAGGTTCTCGGCTTTTAGTGTCTGTTGTAAACATTTCTTTTCGTGGAATATGCTATGTAGAATAGTTGAATTTCAAGAATTCTATTTTGAATCTTTGGATCCATGTGGGTTTGGTATCCAAATACTTTCACCCAAGAAGTGGATCAAGCGGTTTACGGTCTGTTAAAGCGTAAATCATTTGCACAATAGAAACATTGGAAATCTCTCTGCAGCTTAGCACAGGCTATATCCTCTTTTTTCATTCGAACACATCGCCTTTCGCAATCCTGCGAGGTTCTTGAAACCAACATTACAAATTTTGGAGTCCCTTCTTCAATTAGAAGCAACATTGCACCTAAGCCATATGCTGAAGAATCAGCAAACACAATAATATCGGCAATTCACATCATAATTAATTAAGGATACTGATTCTTTTACACCTTCAATTATATCGGTCAAATCTTTTTGACGTTGTGCAGACCAACAAAATTGTCTTTTTTCTTGTAAGCTCTCGAAACGATTATGTTTTATCAGCTAAATTCGGTATGAACTTACATAGTAGTTTAGCATATACGACGTACTTCTGTACTAAGGAGCTTAAACATTTGAGTGGAAAAATATTCAAGGGGCGCTTGTGATATTATAAGGTAGCCTTTTTTTACTAAAACCTACCAAAGGGAATGATGAAAAATGTCATTTTGGCTGTATCTGGAGATATTTTTATTTGCAAATAAACCTGATGAGCATAAAGTCTAGATAGTATTTTAGAGCTACCAATCTGACCTAAAGTTTCTTTGACATCCAGTAGTTTGGTAAAACAGTCTTAGGACTTTTTAAGTTTCTGTTCGATTCAGTAGTCAATAGACAAACGAAAATTACCATTTGGCTTAATTACTGATACTATTTGTGCACACCGAATGCTGGGAGTCTCCACTTGCTCAATAACTACCAAGTTTAACATACGATTTAATTCAGCTTCCACTTTTGGGCGTAAGGGAATTGAAATATGCACTAACTGAATAAGGTTGGGCGTTTTCAACTGATAATATTTTATAATAACCAGGAAAGTTAGTTAATAAAGAGCCGTCAATAGTAATCGAATTGATGAAAACATCTGGTTTTTTAAGCCCAAGCGATTTAAAGATTTCATTGCTGGCATCTCAAAAGTGGTTAATTTAAACCTGCTACTAACGTCTCTTTTACATATTTATCACAGTACACTATGTCAGCAATAAAAGTACTGTTCTTAAGTATACGATCTGATTTTTTAAGATCAGTTGGTAAAACATCGCAAGGAAGAATAGTAACCTCTCCGCCTGAATAAATTTTAACATTTACTAATTGGTTGTTAATAAATAGGTCTATACACCATGAACCGCAGTCATGAGATGCAGTATGTACTAGTCTCAATATGCTACTCTGGCTTCACTATTGTTTAACTCATCTGAATACTTATTAACGCTATTTGTATTCCCTGTGGTTTTACTGTGTGGTAAAACGTAAAGCCTTTTTTATGTTGTTAAGCATCCTCTACAACATTTAGCAACGTGTCCGATTTTCTTGCAGCAGGAGCATATCACATCTTTGGCAGGATATGATTTACGAGGATGTCGTGAACCCCCACTTTTCAAACAAAATTCGTTTCTACTCTTCATAAAATCTGCTCCCTTTTCATATAACAAAGAAGTACGTTTCTGATCTGTTTTGATTCTATCAACATCAAAACAAGTTTTAATGTTCTTCTAAAAAATTCCATTTCTCCTGATTTTTTATCGATTGATTCCTATTGTTTCCAATTCTGGATGTCTTTTTCTAAGGTTAAATTTGAATCTTCCTGCAACTAGGCTGATAGTTTTTTGTCTGTTATACCAACAAAAATTCTATCACAAATAAGATCACCCCTCAGATTTTCTAAGGAACAATGTTTGGCCATTTATGTCACCAAGAAAAGCATCAAATATCAATTTTTTTATCTAGAATTCAATTTTGCTCTTTCGTAGGATTATTTACTAGAATTTTTCCCTTTAAATATGTCATAAAAATCCTTCTTAATTAATTCATAAGAGTTCTTGTCCTCATCTCAAAGATGAACTGTCGTCAGAATCTCATCAGAATCTGGTCTCCTACAAGAAATAAGAGAACTTACTTGCTTTCTTCTATTTCTATGTCCAATCTTGATGCTACTGTACCTTTCAAAACGTTTATACCATTTCTCCCAAAGTTCTGGGTGTTTGAATTAAAAAGCTGTTGAATGCAGAAATATAATTGCTGAAGTTTTTGCCTGTTGCATCCTCGGTTCTAATAGTTATGGTTCATTCAATGGTTTATGTGTTTTGGTAGAAGTTGGCTTAGTATTCCTTTTCATTATAATAAAAGGTTTAACGCTGCCACCATGTCGAATAACTAGATTAAAAGATAATTATCACATTTATTAAAGGTTTTATCTTAAAAAGGATAGTAATCATAAAATAACTCTTTTGGAACATCCGATTGTAGGTATAATAAACAACTACAGTAACATCATATGACATTATTCTTATTCCTCCTTTGATTAATTATTGATATTATATGTTTTATGTAATTGAAAAACTTCATTTTTATTTTAAGAGATAGATTATGTTTAATCAGAAAAGATTAATTGAAAATTTAAACTATTACAAATTGTATATAATAATATATTATTTAGTGTAGTATTGTTTTACAGCTTTGTATATCGAAAAAGGTGTACAATTTTAAATTTTTTATAATCAAATTAATATAGGAAACCACATAGCCTAATTAAATATGTGTTCCAAAGGAAAAAGAGCACAAAAAAGAACCAGAAACGACACAAGAAATTGTAAACGAAGAGCCATGTAAAACGGGAAAATGTCGGTGTGATTTTGTTGTCATTAGAAATGAAATGTCATGCCGTCACGTAATATCCTTTGTAAAAATTGGGACCTTCATTGTAAACTAACATATTTACAGTCTTGAAGATCCTGTCTATCGCCATGATATTGTTTTTAATATTTCTTTTGGGATATTTTTTAACAATTTGTCCACCTACACAATTTTATTGGTGTAGTATAAAGAAATTTGTGAAAGTAATTCGGTTGGTTAGCGGAGTGATCAAAGAACTCGGCTTCCAAACTGAAGGTTGCCGTTTGATCTTGAGAAAATTTGGTAGGTTTTTGATGGTTAGAAACTGCGTTAGTTCATACATGGGCTGTTATACCCCGTTCAAAATTAATGTGCGGTCAAAAGACCGGATGTTATTTCCCGAATGTTATCTCCGAATGTTAATGAAGGAAAATTCCCTCAATACCTTCCTGATTTCCCCCATTGTCTTCACAACCAAATGTTATTTCAATTTCACCCTTGCAATTTAGAATAGAAAATAGCGCTGATAATCTTATTACTTCCCCTAGTTGCCGTTTCAAGCGCTTCTTTTTATATCGAAATAAGAATATTTGTTTACGAAAAAGCAAATCGTTGGCATAAAATGACATAAGTCATTTAACAGCTACATTACTTATCTGTATTACTTGTAAACTGAAAGTGATTGGATAGATTCTTGGCAGTGGGAGGAATGAAAGAAAATGGGGGAATTGAAATATGCATTTCAACCGCACATTTATTGTGAATGGCGTATAATTCGTGCTACTAAATAATGAATTAGCTGGTCATTGTCACAGTAACAAAGCTGCACATCATCTGATACATCACATCCATCAGTTATATTCACGCTAAAAACAATAGAGGGCGTCGGTGTCTTAAGAAGTGTATCAAAAGATCAGATAGCTACTATATAAGATACGAAATAATTCATTCCTTTTTTATTTTATCTAAGTATGACGGTTGATTGCATTATTTGTGAATGGATATTTTACCCTTCATTCAATTGCATAAGTCATCACTAGCAATTAATGTGAATAAACAAGGCTGCAAAAAATGAAATTAAAGGGAAAAATAAGCGAAATAAAACAACAACAAAATCTTACTCATTGTAAATAAGGAAAAGCAACCTCTATCAATAGAAACGCTGTAAAGTATTTTTTTTAACGACACGGCTTTTAATTTCTAATTTGAAAAAAATTGCCATAACCCACTAATTTAAACGAAATAAAAATAATATCCAACTAATCAATTTTACTAAAACTAAAACTTTCAAACTAAATATGAACAAGTTTCTTATTATGTTTACAGGAGAGCACATATTAGAAATTTTTCAATTGATTTACAACAGTATTTTTCACTCAAAAGTCATTTATCTCAGCGATAATATTTTATCAAGTGTTTTCTGCGACAGTGTGAAACAGACACATAACTTATCGGGTCTAACACTACCTCCATTAGCGCGTTTTTGTGTAAGTGCTTTTTGGCAAACATAAATAACTCTCAACCGACTTGACTCTTAAAATACAAAAATCACACTTTTCACGTTGAAAAAATCATTATTAAAAATAAGAGTAAAAAAATTAAACATATTCTAAATATAAACCCGCCAATAACCAAAAATTAATTGTAATTTTTCCGCAAATTTATATCCAATATCATTGCTTACAATAATATTAAATGGAACAAATTATCGATAATGATAAGTTTGGTTACTGTATTTAGGGTATCATAAGTTAAGACTTAAAGTAATGACATCCATATTTATTCTCAAGTAATTTTCTACAACCAGATTTTGGGACAAAGATGAGAAACCTATTAGAAGGGAAGCCACCGGTTTGCTTTTTGTCCCTATTTCCACCTAAATAAACCTGAATGTCAAAACAAATTTTATGACACAGAGTTTTGAGTTTTTTGTTTAAGTGTGAACAAAATAGTAGTTTTCGGCTACTGTGCCTCGTTTTTAAAACACAATTGCGCACCAAAAGACCCACTTTTGCTCGTAGTGATGAACAAGGTTTTTTTATCATTCTGCACGAAATCAGCCTGTTTTTTGTTCTCTCAATTGTACCAAAACCGTTTCTTTGTTGTCCTAGGACTGAAAAATCAGGTGGAGAATTTTTTAGGTCCTAGTACTGAAAAGTCATCTGTTTCCTAAGTATATTATTATTCATTTATTAATGTTAAGGAGCAGAATTTTGAAATACAAACGTTATAAAGAGTATTGTTTGTAAATAACAGAAATGTAAACACTGCATATTACTAACTTTGTAAATATAACCTCGAAAACACAACTTTAATATTTTTAACGATAAAAAATATAATTTTGCATTATGATAAAAAACGTTGTTCATCACTCGGAGCAAAAGTGTCTTTTTGATGCTTAATCGTTTTTAAAAACTCGGCTGCGCCTCGTTTTTAAAACACGATTGCGCACCAAAAAGACCCACTTTTGCTCCTAGTGATGAAAACTACTATTTTTAACATAATGCGAAATTAGACTTTTTAATCATTAAAAATATTAACTATAAAGTTGTATATTTGAGGTTATATTTACAAAGGAACTTATATGCAGTGTTTACATTTATGTTATTTACAAAGATGCTCTTTATAACGTTTGAATTTCAAAATTCTGCTCCTCAACATTAATAAATCAATAATAATACACTTAGCAAACAGCTGACTTTTCAGTCCTAGGACCTGAAAAATTCTCCAGATGATTTTTCAGTCCTAGGACCAAAAAGAATAGGTTTTTATAATATCGAGAGAACAAAAAACAGGCTGATTTCCTGCAGAATGATAAAAAATCTATTTTTGTAATTAACTTTGCTATGAAGAGTAAGAAAAACCATTTACGCCTGCTGCTTCCAGCCTTGTATTTAATGCAGCACTTTGATAACTCCACTATAGTACCCTTATGATTACGTTAATATTTGGAGTATCCATTATTTATTTAGGTATAACACTAGCAAATAGCCCGTGAAAAATAACAGGGAATTTTTATAATGATTGTTAAATTTATCAAATGGAATGTTTTGTACGCTTTAATGGTCATAAAATTTTCGAAATCTTGACAACATTACATTAGTTACTAAATTAAATTTGGCCACTTATTTAGGCATGGAATAATATGGAAAAATACTAATTTATTTTTTGACATGTTTTTGCAATTCAGTAAGGTAATTTACAAATCAAAGATAATATTGACAGATATTTTTACATTGCAGTATTCCTATTTATCCTATTCCAATTGTGTTAGTTAAAGAACTTAATTTGTTAACACCGAATTTAATTGATATTACTCAAAAGCTGTAAAACTCAAGTTTCATGAAAAATTTTTATAATTGAAATGCCCTTTTTTGACATTTATAAAAAAAAAAAAAACCCTAAAAATTTCTTTATTGTTTTTATCGTATATATTAGCACGTTGACAAAATTTCTACACTTAATTGTTCTACTAATTAGCGGGGTTTTTTATAAGGGTAGAGACAGAATAAAAAGAAATGGAGGCTACAATAATAGCTCGATAGGAAACATGCATATCATTTGTGGCAAGGTATAAATAATGTAATTGAAAAAAGAAAAAAACTGGAAAAGATTTTAGCAGTTTGACTTCAGTCTAACATTTAAGAACAATAAAAATATCAACAATGCTTTGTTACGTGAAATCTCATTAGTGTCTGAGACGGGCTCTTAAGGAAAACAAACAAATAAATGTAACCATTTGCCACCGTAAGAAATAAATTACAACTTGAAAGACTGAATTACAAAAACAGTTCACAATGAATTACATTTTATTTTTAAATCTTTACCTGTAGTATTTAGTTTTTTTCAGAGTTCAGTTAAAATACTACAGTTGAACAAAGTGATGAGTCGAGCGGTAACATTGCTTTGTTTTAATTAATACTTTCAAATAATGATAAATTATTTAACACCATAAATTAATATAAGAATTAGAGTGATTAAAAATTTAATTACATGGCTGAAAAATAAATTAATGACCATAGATGATTTGAAGTCTAGACTCACAAAACATTGCATAGCTATCAAAATAATAACAATTTAAATTGCCCCCGTTGCAGCAGACCTGCTTACTGGGCAAATTTAAAATATATATTTTTATTTCATCAACAAAGCTATTTGTGATTATAAAATTAATAATCCTCACGAAGAAACATAAAGTGTGTGAGTTAGTAGCAATATATTTCTTATTTAATATTTTACTGCTATTTAAATATTGTGATAGTTTTCAACAGTAATAAAAGTGCATATCCAAAGCTGCCATGCAAAAAATTTTCAAATCCTAAAACATAAACACTACAAATTTGACAAATGCAGGAGACATCTGATCAGCTGATTAAGAACAAACACCATATTACCTCCATCACCCTCTTTCCCATTATATACTTATTTTCCATGAGAATGCCATGGGATTTAATATGTAGGTTTATATGAATTCGAATGAACGATGTTTTTGGCCTCTTGAGACCTAAAAACAAAAAAGTAACATGGTCCCGAGCTTAAATCATAACATGGCTACCACCGTAATTTTCCCTGAAGGGAAAGAGCTAAAAAACGAGAAAACAGTGTATGCTCACATCAATAAAAAAGGCTCTAATGGTTATTATTTTTAGGTATAAAAAAGTGATAATAGCTAAAAAAGTGAAAAGTAGACATTTATTGGTATTATTGATATACCAAGTATCATTACCTTATCTATGATGGTAAAAAATATATTTCACCGTTCCGGGACTTTCAATCACACTGTATATAACCCAAAGAGAACCGGTTCAAATGTCCGAAGAAAATTTTAAGAATCTTGAATGGTCCTAGAAGCTAACTTTACATCGTTAACATTACAAATAAGAAATTTACTTTCAGTCCAGAACTTCTCCAATTTTGTTAAAACAAACTTATTATTATTATTATTTTAGGAAAGGGTTTATTACTCATAAAATGAAGTTTAATAGGTTTGAAAATATTCAATCTACTCTATTTGCATGTAAGAATGATGGAAATTGATATCGGTTTAAATTCTGATGGTGAAAAATTTGATTTAAGTACGAAATTGTATCTTTCTCAAATACGAACTCACATACTGTAGGAAAGATATTTGCCAAGCAAAACATTTCTACACACTCTGAGGAAGTGTTTCGAGTTAATCTAGATCTTGTTACAGATAGCTTACACCTTGCCGTCTCAACATAACTAGTTCCCTTACAAGGTTCAAATGTTTTGAACCGGATTTATATCACTGTCACTTAAAAATTAACTTATTTTTAACTGGATCTATCAATTACGTTCGATTATCAATATAGATTAATGTAAATAGAACCATTTGCCATAATTTTCACTCAATCTATATTATTCGGAGAAAGTGTCTTTCTCGTAAAATTTTGATATTAAAGTGGTTTTTTGCACTTTTCCCAAAACGATGTATTAAGCTTAAGGGTAGTGAGTGATTCGTCTTAAATGGCTTTAATGGCTACTCAATGGCTTTATTTCCAGAAAATTTTGAAAAAAGTTGAAAACATGCCTTATGTGCCCTAAGGTCACAAGTAGTGTGTTTTGGTTACCGCTGGCTCAGGTCAGCTGCCCCGGAAGCCATGCGCCGGGGCATACAGCTTCCGGTCGGTTAGAGAAGGTATCAGGGGAGGGGGAGGTACGCATAAATTTAAAGTTAGTTCAAAATTGAAATTCAACTTGATAAGTGGGTTACGGAAAGTATGTCAAGGTCATCCCGAGTAAGTTTTAAAAAAGCCTATCCCGCTACCACAGGAAATAGTTCTGAGAGTCGAACTACCCGGTGATAGCGGGATAGGCGGATTTAATTTTCTGTGAACTTTATTCGTAAAAAAAAGAACAGATACAATCAATGTGCAAAAACAAATACAATCAATGTGCAATACAGGTTGAATTCTTGTGATGAAACACGGAGTTGTAAAAGCAAACGCCGACGACGAGGATGAGGTAGAGGCAGAGTCCCCAGATGACGTACTTAACGAGTTTGAAGAAACGGAATACCTCGAGTTGGTTTTGCCGTTCCAATTCCAATCGTTTAATTTCCAATTTCAATTTTTCTTCCTTCATCTTTTCCTCTTCCATCCTTGTGACGAAGGAAACTTCATCCATCATATCCATCATTAGTGTTGTTATTTGGTGTTTGAAATTTTGAAACAAGTGATGTCGATAGTTCAAAGGTTGGAGACGGAATGAGAAGTTAAAGCGAGGAACGTTAGTTAAACGAAAAAGCGGTGGGGGGAATTTAATTACACCGAAGCGGTGGGGGGAGTTGAATTACAACGAAGTGGTGGGGGAAGGAGGTTGCTCACCATTTGTTTCCGTACTTGCTGTCGTCGTGTCTGATTGTGGAGGTGTTAGCGGAGTAAGATTTAGCAAACTATCTTCATCAGAACTGTCAACCTTATCACAAATAGGACAGGCGTAAGTTATTTCCAGACTCATTTTAACAGTGTTGAATTTACTAACAATTTCGTGTAAAGTATTAAATATCTCTTGCAAATCTTCTTTAGAATTTACTTCGAAACTAGAATTCATTCGTGCCAACGGAGAGTTGTTCATCGTGCGAGAGTCGGTGAGTGAATGAAGATCGGTGCTTAGGAAGGAGGCCTATTTTTCGGTGAGCATGAGCTTGTTATTAAGTAAATAGCTAAGTTCCTCTTCTTCGTCTTTCAATTCAAATATCTTAGCTGAAGTAGTAGCCCTTGTTTCGTCTTCACTCGATGATGAAGAAAATCGAAACATCCTAGCTGAAGTAGTCGTTGTTTCGTCCTCACTCGATGATGAAGAATATTCACGAGGACGTAAATAGTGAACATCAAGTCTGATCCATCTCATAGGATATCTATCCATGACAGAGAGCAAATTTTGAAATATTTCCTCCAACTCTTCCCTGTCAGTTATTATATGTTGAAACTTGACGAAAGGCGATCCCATGTTGTTAGTCGGAGTGTTGGAAGTGAAATAATTTCAAAGGTGGATTCAATAAGATACAAAATTTAAACAAATGGTGGGGGGAAATCTAAAAGACTTATGGTAGGGGGAAATCTAAAAAACTAATGGTGGGGGAAAGCTCAAGGTCATCCAATTGAAGTTTTAAAAAATAGTGTAAAACCGAACTTACACATTTGATGGTTCTACAGGATCGGAATACCAATCTGATCTGTATTTACATCTCATTATCATATGTGTACAAAAATCATTTTGATGAGACTTGGTGCGTTGACAATGAGCTAGATCGAGAGGATGAAATTTGAAACATCTTTGAGGACAGCATGTATGAAAATATCTTGATTTGTAAAATTTGAAGGTTCGCAATTCTGGTGGCGGTAGTTGTTTTGTTTTGCACTTGCAGTAACAAGATCCAAAAAATTCACATTTAGTGCAAGCTAACCCGTCCACCATCATTGGTCCTAAATCTGTACATTGTTGTTCACAACAGTAACGGGGTTCGTATTTGTATTTTTGTTCTTCCATGTTGACGCTGCTGTGTCCAGTGAAAGAATAAGAGCTTATAGTGTTGAATAGCGAGTTTTATGTACTACAAAAAGTGGTGGGGGGTAATTTCAAGGTCATCCAAACGAAGTTTTAAAAAATTATACCTTACTAATGTAAGGAATGTTGATACTTAAGAAGTTTATTTCTTTTTATCTTATTCAGACTTTGTCTGTTTGTTTTCTTCAGACCTTTTCTCTCTCTCCGCTTTAGCCATAGCGATAAGTTCTTCAGTTGATAGTGGATGTACTTCAGGAAATTTCAAAATTAACTTAGCTTGATATCCTTCTTTAGTTAATATTTCTAAATCTTCAGTCATTTGTTCAACTGTATTGTAATCTTTTCCAAAGATTTTTCCATCAAGTTCAATCATCATTCTGTATAACATCTTTAAAAATTAGGTGTTGACGCAGCGACAGTCGGGAAGCGAATGATTAGTTTTTACAAAATATCACCCCACTTGACGTTGATCACGTGATTCCTTAGTTCTATTTGTTAAAAGTTATTTAACATTGGTAATACTTGTGGAACTTGATGTTATGTTGACCAGTCGGCGATGAAGATGTTGTAGGTTGTGTAGAAAGAAATACTTCATCATCGCAATATTTTGTTTTAGTAAACATCCTTATATTAGTAGCACTAACATCAACAGTTAAATGATAACCACCGGTAAGTAAAACTCGCATTTCGTTTGTTAAATCTTCAAGTTGTTCAAAACTTGTAATGGTGTTGGTATCGTAAGATGCACACTTAACCTTTAGGGACATGTTGAAGTTTTGTATTTAGTGATAGAGAGCGAGATGCGTACGGTACGAAAGGTAGTCGTAGACTGATGAATTTCACAAGTTAATTTTCACTTTTATTATCACACAAAATTGGGTCAAGGTCATCCCGTGGAATTTTTAAAAAAAGCAACATATTGCTATGTATAAAGACATAACAATATGTTGCTTCTTTTATTTTTTTTCTTTTCTGTTTTATATTATCTTTATTGAGAAACCATTACAAACACATATATTTACAATACTATGTACAAAACTAATTAGTAGAAGGTGTTACATGAATAGTTAGTTCAGTTGAGTTGTTTCCACTCGGTCCGTGTGAAACCAAATAGAGTGCGCCGGGTTGAATAACACGAAGATCTTCATTCTGTAGAAGTTGTACGAATCGTTTCGTTAGGAATATCTGAAACTTCGGTTCGTCACCAACTGTATACGGCGCCTCGCTCAATGTGCAATTAATAGCATCGCCCACTGAAGTGTCCATCTTCTTGATTGTATGTATGATATAATGTTTTTCTTCTTTTAGTTCCGAACATCTCTTCGTTGGTAAGATTGTTGACTTCGAATGAGCGTTGAATTGATCAACCAAATTCTGAAGGAAGTTCTGCGATGCCATCTTAATGTTATTGTTAATCTTGTTGTTAATAATAATGTCCGTCGGAGATGTTGTCTCTTCGGAGGTTCGAGTAATACTCATGCTGCGTCATGGTAGCGCTCTCGCTTTTATTATCGATGTTACCCCCACCATTCTGTTGAAGGAAATTATTCAGGCGGTAAGCATTCTTCAAAGCGCACTGTGACCTTCGATGTTTAAAACTCTTTGATGAAATACAAAGTTCATTAAAGTAGCATTGGAAATCTCTATCCATCTTTGCATTAATCACTTCGTTAGTTGTAAATGATTGTATCCAATTAGCTTTTTCCAATCCCCTTGTGTAGATAGTTTTGAATTCTTTGCAATAATGATTCATAATGTGCGGCATCATGTTATAATTAATAAAACCTTCATCCCATCTTAAGTTGTGAAAATGTTTGTTCAACCATTTGTTTGTAACTTTCGCTTTAGTTGTTAGTCTACTGAATGGTAATGGAGGTTTAAATAAGTAATGATAAACTACAGATGTGTTCATATCCAAAATTACTAATTCTTTGATAATAAAGTTTCCATCATTACCTCGAAAAGCTTGAAATTCAATTATACCTCTTTTAACATCCATTAAATGTGGCGTATTAGAAAACGAAACCCGTTTGTTCATGATGAAGTCTCATCAGCAACTGACTACATACACGATTGTTCTTCTTTAACTTCTTGCGCTTCTTCGTCGATATTAAAGTTGGTGTGATAGTTGTTCAATTGTCTCCACATATCCACTTCTTGAGGTATTCGATTAAAAATAGAAGTATCCACAGGACCGTATAAAAGTGGAACGAAAGGTTGTCTGTCCAATGTATCGATTAGATAGTCTTTGATTATTGCACTTGAAAATATTAGTTGTTTTAAATATCTGGTGACGGGACCGGTAGTACAACTTAAAGTGTAAAATTCTTCTTTTGTCAAATGTAATTTTACATCATGTCTAGTTAAATCTCTGAAGCGAACGATATGTCCTCCACGATGTTTGACTATATCAACTTCAATATTTGATTCTAATAAACTTAATCTTGTTCTTCTTCCAAATGTGTTGTTACTTAAATAACATTCCAAAAGATGTAGATGTTTCATAAATGATTCCCAAGAAGTTTCAGTAAATGAAACCATTTTATTTCCATGATTTAAAATAACAATCGGTGAGTAATCTAATGTTTTTAAAATTCCAACTGATATATTTTTCGTCATGCATGCAGAAATGGGGTAGAAAATTCGAAGAAATACTTCTGTTAAAATATTTGTTGTAATGTTAACTTCAATCTTCTTTCTTTTTACTTCTTTTTCAACCTCTTCTTTTTCTTCTTCTTTCTTCTTATGTTTGTTAAACTTGAGGAATTCATCCATTTCTCGTTCAACTTGTTTTTCTATATCAGAACTATTATCATCATTAACCAGAGGTGTATTTTCTTCTCCGTTAGTAGAACTCATCTTGCGAACGATGCTTCCCATACGACGGTCGAAGATATAATGAAATTTCTACTCATTATTTTCTCTCTTTTATGTTTTTTGTTAAATCTTAAAATTTATACAATTACGTTGTACTAATTCTTCTTAAAGTACATTCTTCACAATTCCGGTTAGCGGTGTGTAAGTAACTATTTTATCGTGTAAAATTAAGCAGTATGCCGAAGTTCCATCCGCTACTGGTTCTTCAAATTCCATTTCAATTTTTATATCCACACTTGATGATTTTACCGATTCATTCTGTTTCGAACAATCGATTACAATTATCGGAGCCTTGGAATAATACTGGTCAGGTGATAATAGCGGTGTATTAGTTTTTCCATAATATGACGATTGAAATCTTGCATACATATCGTATAAAATGGAAAAACGTTTTTTGCTGAACATGACATTTAAATTGTCATATGGAAAGAATTGAGAATTTAGGAAAACCTTACAATTCTTTATTTTACAGTGATCAAATTGACCAGCATTTGCAGTGATAACATCTTTTCGCTTAGTTTGAAAACCAAGTATTATATACCTTGCTCGTTCCAAGTAAGTTGATGTCTTGACGGTCCATGTTTGTCGTTCTGTCTGAGGTAGTGTAGGATATTCATGGAATTCCCAACTTCGGAATGGCATTACAATATCACGGTCAGATTTTAACTTCCTCAATAATACGATTCTATGTTCATCGGCCAATCTTACATGAGGTACTCTCCACACAACTTTATCCAACTGTAGTTGCCATTCTAGTTTATCTTCTGTAGTTGCAGGTTCTGCAAGTATCAAGTCCTTGTTAGTTGAAGATCTGAGTAATACCAACTCTTGTTTGACATTTATTATTACTCGTTTGTAATCTTCGGCAAATCCCAAAAGCAATCGTAAAGGTACATGAAAATCAAAGTGACCGTTGGAAGCTGGTGTTATAGTGTCTTTATCAGGGGCAACCCATCCGGCGGTGACTATTGAATTCTTCTCATGCGGTGTTAATGATGTTAATCCTTTCAATGTCGTTGTTATACCAACCTTTTTTGTTGAATCAACCGTAACCCCTGATATTTCATATCTTATTTCATCAAAAAGGTATGCCATCGGGTTATTTATAAAAGGAACCGTTGAAGCAGTTTTTCCATCCAATTTAAGTACCCGTCCTTCAATGTACAAATAACTTTCGCACGGTAACGTGTAAATATCTTGTTGTTGAATGGGAATCCTTATTTCATCGTTATTGTTTAATTTTGATGAAGTGTAAGGGTTGTGCGTGTGATATTCCTTCTCCCATAGTGTTTCGTCGAATGTCGGTCCTTGAGATATATCCAGGATATCCATCGTTGTTAAGTTTCAATCCAATCTTCTGTAGAAAACGAATGTTGTCCGATGTTAACTCTTCCAATGTCGAGGAGCTACTGAGCTCCCGACTCTTCCGTTGCGGTTTAAATGTTAATCCCATGTCGACTTTTATGTTGCCGCTCTGATGTGTAACCGTATAGTAATTGTTTCTCCTCTAAAGTCAACACTAACACCGTCTTGATCCAATATGTTCAGTACGATGTCTGAAATGAAACTGGTGTTTAACGGTAGGTATATTAAGTTTTGTGGCTTTTCAACAATTTTAAAACCGGGAGCTACTGTTGGATAAAATGTATGTAAAATATGCTGATTCACTCCCTCTCTATACGATCCGTGTATAATATTACACGTTACATCGATACTATTTACTTTTAATATTGTTACAGTTGTATTACCTGAATGAGTTGTTCCAGGAGTTAAGATTTTTTTTGTTGTATCTGTAAATCCAAGTAAACTGCCAATCGAATGTTTCAAGCTGACATCAATATAGTATTTCGAAGTTATTTCTGCTTTTAAAGTATTATTGTTTCCTTTAACGGTGATATTTTCTTCTCCGAGTGTTTTCTGTAGTAATTGGTTTATATCATCAATTTCATAAGCTCCAGTTGGAAATGTAATTATTTTCAATTCTGAATATTTTCCTGAAGCATCCTTAGTTTCATAATAATGTAGTAAATTGTTCTTTCCTTCCGTAACATTAGGAATTGAGTTGTAGGTAGTCAAATCAAGTAATGCCGCTTCCCATAATCTTTCTTTGGATAGACGCAATGCTGGGAACAGCGTACTTTTCAATGTGGATGAATTTCTACTCAGGGACACTGTATACGATGACATCTCAAAGCTGACTGACACTCTTCGCTAGAAACTCCAAACATAAATGTCCACATATTTCAGTATTGTCAGGTTGTTCCCTTTTATAGTTGTAAAAAATATTTTTGGAGTTTCGAAAATAATGTTGAAGTTCTTTTGGCGGTGGTAGATTGCCAAAACTGTCAAAGTAATAAACGGTTTGTCCGAGTTTTTTATAGCATACCCAATGAGTACCTGGACCATAGGTGGAATCCAAATTTACTATTCCAGTTTCATTTTTCCATATTGTAATTGGTAATTCATCTTTCATAAAAACTCCTCGAAAGAATGGTATTTTTAAACATTTTACATAATCATTTAATTGATGATTTGTTAAAGCTTTATTTGGAATTATCAATTGATTTTTCTTATTTAGTACACACGGTACGGTCTTAGGTATAAACCTGCTCCGTTTTTTACCATTGACCAAATAGAAGCTTTCTTTACTTTTGCTTTACGAGTTCTACGACGTCTCTTCCTAATGTTTCCTCCTCTTTTGGGAACTCTTCTCTTTGCAGGTCTTCCTCTGCGACGTCGTCGTCTTCCAGCACCAAATTTAGCTTTCGTCTTCATGGCTGTAGTTACTGCCCAAGCCGATGCTTTTTCTGCAATACTTGCGTCACTTGACTTTACTCTTTGCCAAGCCTTTTCCGCTAGAATTTTATCCGCTATTGATCTATTCGTTGAATCTTTATACTTTGAATATGCTATGTCGTGTTCTTTGCAAGCTTGATCTAATTTATTAATTCCAGGATCTCCTCTTGCTAAACGTTTTGCCAACTTAGTTCCAGGTCCACAATATTGATAACCTCCGGGCAGATGTAATTCGTATGGTAAAGCGTCTATCGCTCGATTCACAACAGCACCAATTGGAATCCGTCTGAGCAGGGATAATGCAGCTGATGTTATACCACGTCCTTTCTTGCCAACGTCTTGACGACGACTGAACAATGAGGTCTTCATTATGCCGTTTTATATAACGAGCGTCTTCACTCCATGAAATACTTTATGATAATGAACACTTTTTATATATTCCATACTTATATATTGGCGAGTTTTACTAATACTTATTGATAATTGCATCTTTAATCCATTGTTCTCTTTGATCATCTTGGATTTTACCGTGATTCGGTTTACTAAGCATATGATTGTGCATGTCTATAATTACATTACCCATAAGGTTCATTACATACTCCACATTAGTAGCATCTTTGTAATCTGTAGGATTCTCAAGATCTGTAATACGTTTACCATTACATGTATACACAGATGGATCGTCATTAGAGGTTGCTATAACTTGATTAATAGTAGCAACATCATTCGGAGCTATTCCTGCTGATATGTTAGATATTCTTCTATTTTTTCCATCATATACGTTATTTATTTTATCTAAAACTATAGTTTGTTTTACAACAACACAATCCCGATCATCTTTACCAGATTTAACTTGGGTTAATCGTCTACCTTTACATATAAAATTAACACCAGTAGCTGATAGTTGTGGTACTTGTGTTAAAATAACAGCATCATGTTCTTCCGTGCCTAAACTTATATTTGACAATCTTTTATTTTTTCCATTCCACTTGTCACTTTTTAGTTGTAGTAAGGTAAACTTTTCACTTCCTTGCATAAACTCATCACCTTTCTTTGACACCATCTGATTTTGTTTAACAAAAGCGGATGTTCCTTTCTTCAAGCTTTCATTCATTTGTCTCACGGTAGCAGCATCCGATGGAGTTGAACCATCTTCCAGATTGGACAACACTTTTCCATGACAATTAATAACAGCACTATTATATAAAATACAATTATCTTTAATGTATTTTATATTAACACCATCACTTTCTTCTTTAGGATATCCAATATCGTTTATAGTATATTTATAGAAGGAAAATCCATCTTTTTTCTTTTCTGGTATTACAGAGTGCAAATAACGCTTATTAATTGTATCTGTATCCTCGGTTGGATCTGCCACATTAGTTATTTTATAATTTAAAGCATTGTACCGTTTTCCACTTTTAGTCTTTTCCAACAGTAAAGCGTATTCCATCGCAGTTAGAAAATAGCCTTTATTAACAACATCTCCATTGTTGACTGGTTTTGCAACATTAATAACCCTGTGAGATTTTGCATCATACAGTTGGTTATTGTCAAGTTTTAAACTTGTAGATGTTTCCTCCTTTACTGTTTTTAAATTTGTTGCATCTCCATCTTCTTCTGGATCTTTAACAAACTTTAAACGTTTATTATTTATGTTATAGTCACCTTCGGGTGTTTGCGGTAATCCACTTCTTTTTCTGTTTTCTCCAACTTGAACTCCTAACGCGGAGTATCGTCCGAACTTGTCGACGCTCATGTTAGAACTGACACATTATACTCCTGTAACTCTTATATATCCGCGGATAATTATACGATTATGCCGCGATTCCTGAGTTCGTCAATCAGAGCTACCCATTCATTATTTAAACCTGTATGACCGGCTTCCATGGCTTCATGCAATAGTCTCATTCTATCAACCAATTTATTGATGTCGTTGTAGTAAATCACATTCGTATTGTATAGATTTTTCATCAATCCTTTGCCAGATGTTGAAGTATCTCCTTTACTCTTTTTACCATGTTGTTCAAGAAGTGATAAATCCATAAGTGATAAAGATTTTCTTTTCAGTGGTTGTCTCACCGCTGGTGCAGTACGTAATGTTGGCAATTTTCGTGGAGGAAACAACTTTTTTATAACGATGTTATATTTTGTTGCACGTGAACGATTAATCATTGCATCCTTTAAGTAGTTTCTTTTATGAGCGTTAGTATTTTGTAGAATCTCCTTAAAAACACTTAAATCTTTGGATGAATATCTTAGTGGTATGTTTTTAAAAATTAATTCATATAGTCCTTTTGTTCCTTTATATTTATGCTCACCAATAATGATGTAATCGTCTTGTGTTATTTCAAGCTTTGAATCGCCGATCTTTAATTCATTCCCATCAATTCTTGCTCCGTATACATGTGATCTACTCAAATTCGGGTTTGATTTCATGTCATGTAGCATTTTCATTATATATTTTCTTCCAAGAGGTCCATGTTGTAATATATCGCTACTCAATTGAGTTAAATTTGGAATAGATTGTTCAGCTTCAGGTATTGGCTGTTCTTCTTCCTTTTCAACAATTGGTTCTTCTTCTTTTGTTTCTTCTTGTTCACTAGCACTTGTATATGAATCATCATCTTCTTCTTTTTTTATTGCTTGTACTTCTTGTTTAGAAACTGGTAGTAAAACATCTCCTTCATAACGAGGTTTACCAATAGTTTCTGATATTTGTTTTAAAGGTTCCGTAATAGGTTTAAATGTAGTCTCTAGAAATTCTTCTCTTTCACTTAAACCCATCCTCAATGCACGATTTTTCATCCTAATAGAATCACTGAGTGATTTTATTTCTTTTAATAGTTTTTCTTGATTCGCCATGTTTACACTGTGAAGTTCAACGTGTAACTAGATGTAGCACTGGTAGTTCAACGCATAAATACAAATTTATCCAACCCTATACGATATCTACCATTTTTAATATCTTCTTCCTTCATAATAACGAGAAACCCATATTTCTCATTCCATGCTTTGCCGCACATCTCTTTAAATTTCTCAAATGTCATATCCGCATTTACATGATCATTATATATATGTTTTAAATTTGTTTCATCTTGCTTGAAGATGATCAACATATTTGCATTGTCTCTTATGAGTTGTTTTGGAATCTTACTGTATGTTTGACCAATATAAATGCTATCGATATTATGATGTCTTCCCATAGCGAAGTAATTCCTTATAGTGTCGTGATTTTCACAAGACACATCATCAAAAATAAAAATAGAAAATGGTTTTGCTTCATTTGGTTGCATAATTGTTTCGCTGGCATTAAACTTGTAGAAATTCACTTCAGGTACACTTGTAAGTACTTTATCCAATAATTGATATTTTGGTTGTTGCAATGATTTTGAAAAAATGTATATATTGTTAAAACGCAATCCTTTAGGATTTGTTATAAGGTTAAAAACAACATTAGTTTTTCCACAATTTGAAGGACCAGTTATTAGACATCTTATCGTATTTGGTAGTAATTCACCATGTTTACCATGATTTAACTTATCATTGTCAACTGTCAATTCATCAATATTATTGATATTAAATCGATCTTTTTGTTGTACAATCTCCATCTTGTGTCAAGGTTAAACACACAATGAGCTATTAAATTACTATACCAAGTCTTTTGAAGGAATCCACGAGTCTTCACTTTTATCGAATCCTAACCACCGGACTTTAACCATATCCTTTTTCCTTTGTAAAACCTTCTCAACAAGATATACATCACCGACATTTGATTTCAACAATTCATGTCCGTAGA
>CM061531.1:202426242-202527324 GCA_030545055.2 Neoaliturus tenellus
GAATCAAGGGTGTCTTTCCACCTTCTTTCGACCGGCGCATGCTGGGGGTCCTGGAGTGTCCCTGTTGTGTTGCAGGGACTGATGTGTGCCTCGCACTGCCGATGGTCTCCTCCAGTGTGTCGTCAGAAGCCAGCCGCTTCGGACCTTAGTCAGGGAGTGCGGCATGGATGCAGGGATCGGACTCTGCATTGCCACGGTGCGACCCCCAGCACGTCCGGCACATTTTGTGTATCGGTGCTGGGCAAACGGAGGTTCGGGCCCCGGAGTCCCGGGGTAGGGGTGTCTTATCTCCTACGGGGGGTAGACCTCCGAGGGTGTACCCGCTCTCGACCGATGAAGGGCCGCCTCTTGCCGCACGATGCGCTGGTGAAACAAAAGTATGGATTTTAAAATGCAAAACACGAACGATGATGAGATAGAGCAGGCCGCCTTTAAGCGCAGCTCAAGACTGCAGAGGTCTCCGACCTTGAACACTGGAACGCCGACGAAGGGTATTAAAACCACCCCCCCGCCGATGCCATTCAAGGCTCTTGGTGGTGTCGGATCGTCGTCCAAAACCGGACAGAAGAAGGAGGAGATCGGTATGGCGATGGAGGTGGCCGAGCCGGGCAACACCATTAGCCAATATCCAAGGGATTCCTCCAGGAAGAGCCCTCTTCGTGCGGCATTCGAGCTGCAAATGCTTCGTCAGCAGCAGGACGACGCCCACGAGGAGGAAGACTCACTCTGAAGAAGATGAAAGCTCTTTTGAAGGAGATGGCCAAGGCCCTCTTAATTCAAAAGAACGTGAACAAGGCGATAAAAGAGGGGATCCCGAAACTCGAAGATGCTCTAGAAGAAATCGAGGAATGCCGGAAAATCAGGCTAAAGGCAGTGAAGCAGGAGCGCGATGTCACGAACCGAGTCATCTCTGCTTCGCCTCAAGCTCACCTGGCTGAGTCCCAGACTCAAGCCAGAAAGCGAAAGAAGAGGCAGAGCGGTTCTTCGCCTGGAAGCCCTGAGCTTGTCGAGGTGGACTCGGTGCCGAGACCGGTTTTTGTCACTGCGGCATCGCAGACATCTCCTGTCCAGGCTACTGAATCCGCCCCGGGCGCTGCCGTGATTCCAGCGGCTACTCCTGCAGAGTTTCCTGCTCCGGCGGCTAATCCTGCCTTGGCAGCAAACTCTGCCTCAACACCTTTGGGGGGCTGGAAGACGCGCCTGTCTAAGAAAGAAAGGAGGAGGCAGAAGCAAGCGGAGGCGGCTTCGAAAAGTGCGTCGAGGGTGGAGCGGACGCAAGTCTCGAAACCGGTTGGGGAGGCCTCTGGCAAGTCTGTCAGAAAGCCTAAACAACCAGCCTAAGAAGCCCAGGACAGATTGCCAGAAGGGGCAATCTTGATCAAGCCTTTAGGGGGCGATCTTTTGCCGATGTTCTGGGTCAGATTAGATCGCAGGCCAAACCGGAGGAGACCGACACCGTTATCAAGTCTATTCGGCGAACCCAGAACGGGGATGTCCTCCTCGAACTGGGAAGTCGAGTGACAAGATCGGTTTTGCCGCTTCCCTCAGACTGCACTTGGGGACAAAGGCTCAATCAAGGCCCTAGAACCGAAGTGTTCGGTCGAGATTCGGGACCTGATGCCCCTCTCCACCGAAGAGGAGGTGACCCGTGCGATCCAGGTGGCACTCCCGAGATACCAGCTGATGGAGTGAGGGTATGGCTAACAAAGCCCAACCGAAGTCAACTCCGGATGGCTGTTGCTGAAATGGGCGAAAAGCACGCCAATAAGCTGCTTAGCCTTCAGCACCTCAGAGTCGGTTGGGTCAGTTGCAGGCTCAAACGGAGGGTGGTAGTTTCGAGATGCTTTCGCTGTCTCGGTTTCGGCCACTCCTCCCGAAACTGTAAAGGGCCCGACAGGAGTGCCAACTGCTTCCAGTGTGGAAGCCAGGGCCACAAACGCAAGGAATGTTCCTCGAGCCCCTCCTGCTTCCTCTGCAAGGATTCAGGCTCCAGTGCCCTCGGTCACTTACCCGGGTCTGGTCAGTGCGGTGCCTTCAGAGCCGCACTTGAACAGGCAAAAGGCAGCGGCCGGTAATTCGCATCCTCCAGGCCAACCTTCATAGATCCTGGGGAGCTGATAACCTTCTAGATCAGCTCGCCCTAGAACTTGGTGCTGACGCGCTCCTTATCAGCGAACAGTATCGGGACAGAGACCCAAACATTTGGATCTCGGACAGCCTCGGTACTGCTGCATTTTGGGCACGTAATACACGAGATGTCTTGGTGCGGAGTCACGGGCGCGGCCGAGGATTCGTCTGGGTTCGGTGTGGGGACGTGACTATCTTCAGTTGCTACCTCACACCCAACGAGGCCGTCCAGGACTTCCGCGACAAGATAGATAACCTAGAGGAGTGCGTTCTCGGCACCACCGGGCATGTCGTCGTTGGTGGCGATTTCAATGCCAGGGCCGTCGATTGGGGAATGCCCTCTACCAACTCCCGGGGGAAATACATCCTGGATTTCATCGCCAGGGCCGGTCTTGTCGTCCTCAACCAGGGCGACACACCTACTTTTCGGCGCCCCGGGCAGAGAGGCACGATCCCCGATGTCACCTTTGCGTCTGAGTCGCTCCTTCCGAGGATCTCTGGCTGGAGGGTTGTGGAGGACTACACGGGTAGCGACCACCAATACGTCGTGTTTGACCTGCATGATCAGGCAAATCGTCGAGTTTCCGCATCTCGGGAAGGGCCACGCCGGTGGAACACCAACAAACTGGACGTGGTCAAGTTCACCGAAGTCATCTCTCGGGGAGCGCAGGGGAATCCTGGTGAGGCTGGGGCCGAGGCACTAGTAACATCCACGATGGAACTGATCGTCTCGGCCTGCGACCAGTCTATGCCGCGAAGGAAACCCCGACGCGACAAACAACCCGTTTACTGGTGGACTGAAGAGATTGCGGAACTCAGAAGAACATGTTTAAGAACTAGACGAGCCGCCACAAGAGCGAGAATCCCCGCAGACAGAGTTCGTAAGTCGGAGGCCTATAAAGCTGCGAGAAAATCTCTCCGCCAGGCGATCAACAGGAGCAAGGCGAATAGCTGGAGGAGACTTCGTGACGACGTTGATTCCGACCCCTGGGGCCTGGGTTACAAACTTGTAACACAGAAACTCGGCGCCCGCTCTCCACCTTCCATCATGGAGGGCACCACCATGGGGAGGATCGTCGCTGCGTTGTTTCCTGAACATCCACAGCGACCGCCGGTTGACTTCGGACGGGTAGAGGACGTTCCACTCTTCACTTTCGAGGAGCTAGAAACCTCCGTTCTCTCCCTGAAGAGCAACAAGGCTCCTGGCCCGGACGGGATTCCCAGTGAGGCTTTAAAGAAAGCATTTTAATCAACGCTGACTTGTTGATGAGAATGTACAATGCCTGTTTGGTAGAAGGGGTGTTTCCGGCTCCCTGGAAAACAGCCAGGCTTGTACTGATCAGCAAGGGCAAAGGTGATCCCGAGCTGCCGTCGTCCCACAGGCCTCTCTGCATGTTGGACACGGCTGGAAAGCTGTTCGAGAAGCTGATCCGTTCCCGCCTGACTTCTGCCGTGGAAGCTGCCGGGGACTTATGCCCCCGTCAGTACGGCTTCAGAAAGGGACGGTCAACGATCGACGCTGTCACCGAAGTTCAGAGAGCTGTGGAGAGAGCCGAGAGCCACAACCATTTCTCCCGCCGAGTAGTGCTTCTTGTTACGCTTGATGTCAAGAATGCCTTCAACTCTGCGAGGTGGGTCGATATGCTGGATGCGCTTCGCAACACCTTTCGTATTCCTGCATATCTGTTGCGGCTCATCGAGGATTATCTACGCTCTCGAAGCCTGATTTATGACACGAGGGACGGAACGCGGACGATGGAAGTCACTTCTGGTGCCGCACAAGGTTCAATACTCGGCCCGGATCTCTGGAACGTTGCCTATGACAGCCTCCTGAGGTCCGAGATGCCTGAGGAAACCACTTTGGTTGGGTACGCCGATGACGTCGCAGCTCTCATTGCTGCACGCAACGTTGAGCTGGCCCAACTGAAGTTGAACCGAGTTATGCGGGTGGTCAACAACTGGATGTCCGATCACGGTCTCTCACTTGCTCTCAGTAAGACGGAGATCGTGATTCTCACGAAGAAGAGGATCGACACCGTCGTCCCGTTTCGAGTGGGAAGGGAGGTGGTCACATCAACTCGTGCCGCCAAATACCTCGGGGTTATGGTGGACACCAAGTTAAGCTGGAGGGATCAGATCTTCCGTACGGCGGACAAGGCCGCTAAGGTAGTGACTTACCTTAGTAGGCTGATGGCCAATGTCGGATCTCTAAAATAATTGGCTTACGCCCGTGGGGCTCGCTCCTTATCCAGCCGCTCGATCAAGGGATCTGGGCCACTTCGCGGTCCAGATCGGTTTTCTTTTCCAGGAGGATGCCCCGACGAACTGTGACAAACAATCCCAGTTGCCAATTTCAATCTCTAGACAATCTCTAGACTAATTATTTTTATATTTATTAGAAAATGTTGATTTTTATTTCCAATTCTAACTCTATCATTTATTTTAATTTTGATTTAGTTATTATTTTTGGTGGTTTATATTTAAAAACAGTATCTAATAAATCATTTTCATTATTTTTATTTACTTCAATTGGTTTCATTTTAATTGTTGAATGATATGAATTATTATATTCTTTAACAATTTTTGGTAAAATATTTATCCATCTATAATTTTATGAATTTCAAATTGTATTTCATTTTTTCATTTTGTGTTCTATTATACCTTTCTATTATACTTGATTTTTCTTCATTTTCTGTATGATACAATTTAATATCATATTTATTTAATAATTCTTTGAATTCTTTATTGATAAATTCTAATCCTTTATCTGTATGTAAAAGATTAGGTGATTTATGATTAATTTTAATTGCATCCTTAATTATTTCTTCAAATGCTTTAGAAACTGTTTTTCATCTTTTTTCTTTAATGGTTTTGACCAAACATATTTTGAGAAAGTATCTATCACATTTAACATATATTTATAACCATCATTTTCTTTTTCATAATTTTTCATTATAATCAAATCTGCTGCCCATAAATCATCAATACCTAATGTAATTATTTTTCTTTTTAGAAATTTCTTTCTGATTGGAGCATGAATTTCATTTGCTTCAATTATTTGTTCATTTTTAGTTAATTCTTTTTTAATTATAGGTTTAACTTCTTTTTTTAAAATTTTACTTTTATTTGTTTTACAAAATAAACATTTAGTAGCAATTCTATATAATCCATTTTTCATTTCAACAATTTGTGGATTAATATTTTTAGTTTTTTTCTTACACTTGTGACAATGAATTGGTTCATTCATTTATATATAAAAATATTTTATACATAAATGAATTGAATCAATTCATTTATGTATAAAATATTTTTTTAATAAATGGATATGTGTTATAGATGTCATAATCAAACTAATTTTACTATTATTGGAAATTGTGTAGGATGTAATATATGTAAAAGAATTATTCATGAAAAAAAGATTAAGAGAAAAAGTAATAAGAATAAACATCTTAAACATATTTTAAGAGAATTTAACCATTTTCAACTATATAAAACACACCAATTAATTAATGAATTATATATTTTATGTATTTCCAATCATTTTGAAATAACACCTAAGAATATAAAATTATTTTTAAAACAAAGGAATTATACAAATTGGATATTTTACTATCAATTTTTAAACAAAATATACAATATTGATTTTGAATTGAATAATGAAGATAAAGAAAAAATTACACTAGTTTTTAATAAATATTTATGTTTTAAGAAAAGTAATATATCATATAAAAAATTATTACCAATGATTTTAAATATTTAAATATGGATTTTTGTATAAAACCTAATTATGATAATAACTTTTTAACATATCTATCACAAATGAGTTTGTGATATTTTTTCCCTATATAAATGGATCTGTTAGAAGAAATTAATAATATTGGAGAATTAAGATTCAAAGAATATAAACCATTAAAAAGTTTAAATTTAAATGAAAAATATAAAATTGAAAAATTTGAAAGAATTAAAGATAAATATGGAAGTAGTGGTTTTTGGCCACTTTTAAAACCGACCACGTGCCCACCGAGCCACGTGCCGCGGCAGCTGGCGCCAGCTGCCATGTCACATAGCTTCCGGTGGGGGATGGAGGGTATATATGAGATGCTGTAGTTATATTTTATGCCATATAGGTTGGGGTGGAGATGGCGATAGTGTTGGCGTTAGGGTGAAGTGAATTTGCGCATAAAGTGGGGTTGAACTAAAAGTACGCATAAATTAAAAGTTAGTTCAAAATTGAAATTCGTCGGTGTTAACAAAACTACAACAGTTGAAGAAAAATTAAGAGTTAGTTCAAAATTGAAATTCAAACTTATAACTGAGATGTGGAAAATATGTCAAGGTCATCCAGAGTAAGTTTTTAAAATCCTATCCAACTATCACCAGAAATAGTTTTAAGTTGAAGTAGTTGGTGATAGCGGGATAATTCATCAGTGCCATGGGAGAGGTGTTTATCGTTTGAAAGTTGGCGATAGAATGAGAAGCGCCGTCTAGGGAGAGGGCTTATAAAATGGCAACCTTCCCCCCACCACCCTTTCCCCCACTCCTTTAGACCAATAACCGGTCGCCGACTCTATGTGGTGAAACTGAACTAGACATGGCGGCCGCCATGGATAAGTCTAACCTCAAACCTTAGCTTAACTGAAGAGAATAGAGGAGCATGAAGTAGGAATTGTGGTGACAGCGCTTATATGAGGAATAGTAGGGGTAAAATAAAAAAACTTGTTGAACACAGTCGATAGGTGTAACAAGTTCAAAGTTGTTGAATTGTAACATAGAATGCAAAATGTTGTAAATAACATTATCATCAACATTAACCTGCGAAGTCTTTGAGTATAATGGGTTAAAACTGTACTTCTTCCTAACTCTATTTAAATTAGTTTTACACTTTGAAATTGAAGGTTTAGAAGTACTTCGTAATATGTGTTGTGTTCGCAAAAGCTTTAATTTTAAACATTGTGCAGTCATTATAATCGATGTGTTAAGTTCAGAAGTTAAAATAAGACTGAGATATAAAATGAAGTGTAAAAGAAATTGAAACAGAACGCTAGAGTAGTAATTTTATAGGTTAGAATTTACGAAGGCTATTCCATGGATAATTCTAACCTCAAACCTAGTAAGTGAAGTAGTCATAACATAAAACTAATGAGAGATGATGACCGAGCGGATGCGAGGCAATGAATGTTTGTAGCGCGATAAACTACCCACCTTTATAGAGGCAATAATTCCAGCCAGATGGCGGCAGATGGCAAGCAAATGACTGGTTGACCGACTTTCACCTGAGTAGTAAGAGAAGTAGGGTTCTGTGTCTATCCCTACTCCTTGGGGTCAATGACCGACCGGAAAGGTCAATGACCTCCCCCCCCCCTCCCCCCCCCTCCCCCCCCCTCCCCCCCCCGAAAAAATGGAGCCCCCCCCCCTTCCCCCACTCCTTCCCCTACTCCTCCAGGTCAATGGCCGGTCACTACCGGTTGTTGACTTTATGTGGTGAAACCAGACTAAATATGGCAGCTGCCATGGATAATTCTAACCTCAAACCTGCTGCGCATGCAACGAGTTCTCCGGATCGGAATAGTGACTATGCTATTGCGCATGCGCCTAGTCCTGTATTACTCACTTTAGCGCTGCTGCATATGGATAATTCTAACCTCAAACCTTGGTTTTGCGTTGCTGTGCATATGCTGCTCCCCATTCCTTCGCCTTCCTTTTACACTGCTGCGAACTGGACTGGATTGAACACTGTACTGGAGTGAAACAACTTCCCCCACTACTCGAGAATCCGAGGAGCAATACGAGCCTGATCTTAGCGTCAGTCGTCAACAAACTTTCATAGCGAAAGGTTGTTGGCGACTCAGCAAGAGGTTTCAAATATATAGTAGGCCTATATATATTTGAACTTCTTCTACTATGTTGCGTTTTTTAATGCAATGTGGTATATGTGTGTGTGTGTGTGTGTGTGTGTTTAGTTTTAAGTTGTATTTAATTTAAGAAATAATTTGCGCATTGCGATGTTAGTTATAAGTTGGGTTTAGCATTAAGGTGTATTAATTTTAAGAATAATGATGGTATTTGGTTGTGTTGAATTATTTGGTTTTTTAATAATGATGTGTTGTTAGTTTTAAGTGTTGGTAATACTAATTAATGTTGTTTTGCCTTACAGCTAGATGTTAGGGGGTAGATTAAATGTAAATTCAGAAGTTCGGTTGAACTTCACTTAGAAGGGGTGGGACATCCGCAAAATGCGGACTAGGTTTTTGCATTTTGTTTAGGAATATAATGGGTGGGATTAGTTTGGGTGGGGTTAGAGTTGCGTTTCTGCATTAGGTGTTCCAGTTTCCCTTGGAATTCACGGTTACGGTAGACCCGGACCGGACCGTTACGGTAGACCCGGACGGTCCAAACAAAATTGCGTCGATGTCCCTTGCAGAACGTAACTAGTGGGTTGGGAGTGGGAACCGTTAGGCAAACAGGGTGGTGGGAACAGTATTACTGTTCCCATCACCTTGGATCATTATAAATCTTGAATGACCTTGACCCACTTTTGGAAGGGTCAATGACCCCCCCCCCCCCCCGAAAAAATGGAGTCGATTCCCCCCCCCCTCCAACCCCCCCCCCTCCACCCCCCCCCTCTCAACCCCCCCCCCTCCGCCCCCCCCCCGAAAAAGTGGAGTCGATCCCCCCCCCCTCCCCTTCCCCTTCCCCCACTCCTTCCCCCACTACTCCGGGTGAACGACCGGTCATGACCTGAAAAATTAAAATAGCTATAACTTGATAACGGATTGACGGATTTGGACAAGCGATACATCATTGAAAAGGTCTATGTAAGACAAACATTTTGGTAAAAGAAGAATTTGGTTATCTTATTTTAGTCAAAAGTTATGCGAATTATTTTAAATAAATACCTTCTCTTTCCCCTTTTCCCCCACCTCCCAGGTCAATAATCAGTCTCGGCCAGCTGCTACCCCTCTCATTTGCATATTGTTATAAAAGACGCACCGACTGCGGCTAACATTTCATTCTGATTCCAGACGTTACGCTGCGAACTTGGAGCCACAACCATGTCATCTCTGCCAACTACAACTTCTACTTTAACTTCTACTTCTACTTCAACTTCTACTACGGCTGTTATTGCACCAAAGAAAACTCTTCGTCTGAAAAATCCTCCTGACTGGTACAAGAAGCAACTTGGATCCCAACCTTCAACTTCTGGCACTATTCTTCCGCCTACCAAGACTTCTAAACTTCGAAGCATTTTTTCACCGCCTTCGCCTTCTACTTCGCTTTCAAACGACTCCACACCGCCATCAACCATCATGCCGCCTCCACAGAAGCCAGCTCCCCGTCTTAATACCCCTTCATTTGAATCTTTGCTTCATCGTCTTAGTACACCTGTCATTCCACTGTCACCATTGCCTCCTACCCCACCACTTACTATGCCTGAAGACCACACCTATCATAAAACTAAATCCACTAAGCCTACTCCCAAACCTGCTCCTAAGCCTGCTCCTTCAGAGCAATTTCAATTATTACAAGAAGAGCGTCGTAGGGCATTTAGCCGTCCCACTACTTGCCCTGAACTGCTCACTAGGGGAATTAAGAAAGGATCAGCTTGTGGGAGGAAATGTGTTAAAAACGAAAGTTTTTGCCGTGTACATGTCGTGAAACATCTTTCTGGACCACAACTGACAGAAACCCCCACCATTGAAGACGATCCTGAAATAATATCCGTCAGAGGAGAGAGGCTTAAGAAAGGTTTGAAATATTTTTTTCTAAGTGTTGTTGACCACCAACACATTTTGGCAAAATGTAACGGCTTAAAATATAAAATTAGAGTTTGTGAGAGTTTGTGTAAAGAGAAGAGATTTAACAATTTAGATTCTCAAGACTTTCTCCTCAGGGATAAAAAGGATCGTATTACAAGGTGGGGGCGTAAACAGTAAATTCACTTAGTTTTTTCCAAATTGTTGCTTAAAAAAATAATGGGGGAGAAACCCAATGCGTTATAGCGTTGTGTTTCTCCCCCATTATTTTTTAACACTCTAAGTCTCGTGACCTACTAACCTACTTCCATCCGAGTAGTAAGAAAATTACTTCCCCCCACTCCTTTGGGTCGATGACTGGTCACGGTCAGCTCCTACCCCTCATTTGCATACTATTATAAAAGCAGAGCGAGCGTTGGTCACTCCTTCATTTTTCTTCTACACGCCGCTCTTGTTGTTTCGTCTCTGCTGTTTACAATATTTCTTGCTTCAAAATGCCTCCTCATCTGAATGAAAATTTCAATTCTTTTGAAATTTCTGATGTTTTTGAACAATCTGAAGACACTTTAAGTAACAACAGTGAAAGTGAAGATGATGAGGACGATGATGATTATACTGTTGAACTTAGTGAAGAACGTAAAGTCATAGCAATTGATCCACAATTTCCATTTGATACAATAGAAAAGTTTATGGTTGAAGCTAATAAATGGTTGGACTCAGGAAGTTATGTACGAATTGACTCTTTTATATTGTATGGTGATAGTCATTCTTTACTTGTCACACCAAATGACAGAGACCGCATGTTGCAGTGGGCACAATCTATGATGGAGTGCTATGAACAAGGTGTGGACACTGGCGGCTATTTTCTTGCACAACTAGTGTAATAACAAAATTACCCTTCCCCCACCCTACACCCTATCCCTTTCAAATCCTATAAAGAAGGGGGAAAGGAGTGGGGATTATAAAATGGTGGGGGAATGTGTATAAATGCAGGTTGTTTGAAGAGACTTTTATTATTGTGGCTTTAGCAGAAACAACATGGAGTTTAAATCTTCAGCAAAAATAAGGAACAACATAATAAAGAGAGAAATTCGCAAGAAAGAAAAGATTGAACTTATAAAATTACAACTTATAATACCTTCTATTGAAATTGGATGTAGCAAAATAAAGACTTTGGTGAAAACTAACGAATATTTGTTACAATTGCTAAAAACAATCGAAGAATTGAAAAGCAAGAATGGACATTCTACATAGTAAAATTTGAACATTTTAATATAAATAAGTAAACCCAAAAAAGTAGATGTAGAATAGAGAGTGAGGAATAGATCACTTTGTGGTAATGGACTAACATGCCACTTAGTGCTCTATTCCTCGTTCTCGCGTTAAATTGGATTACCTTGACCTATTTGTTTGACTGTTAGAATTTGGTTAACACTGCTGAATTTCAGTTTTGAACTAACGTTTATTTTTGTTCAACTGTTAGAGTTTTTTTAATACTGTCGAATTTTAGTTTTGAACTAACTTTTAATTTATGCGAAGTTTTAGTTCAACTCTAGTTAATTTATGCACAAATTTA
The DNA here is from genome assembly GCA_030545055.2 of Neoaliturus tenellus. Taxonomy (NCBI): domain Eukaryota; kingdom Metazoa; phylum Arthropoda; class Insecta; order Hemiptera; family Cicadellidae; genus Neoaliturus; species Neoaliturus tenellus. The sequence continues at coordinate 202,437,700 of CM061531.1, forward strand.
GTTTAACCAAGTGTCTGTGCTCTAGCCATTTCCACCTAAAAATAACTAGAATTAGTTGGGTGGGGGAAAGTTCGTTAAAGCTTGAATATAAAGAAGTATTTACTAAAACTTTAATGGGAATAAAGAACACGAATGAACAATTAGTTTGTAGAAGGTTAATATTTTTGTTCAAAACGTTTGATTTCCTTGGATAGTGGTGGGGGAACCATTATAAAAGGAGGAACGTGAGAGCCCATTTCATTTCTTGGCGAAATTTCGAAGAGTAAACATCTCAACATGTATCGTTGCGATAAATGTTCGGAATCGTTTCACGATGAAATTCTATTAGAATGTCATAAGGAACTAATTCACAACAACCCAGAAGAAAAACAAGAACAACAAGAACAAGAACAAGAACAAGAACAACAAGAAGAACAAGAACAACAAGATGAACAAGATGAAATAACAGCAACATATTCAACTACTTTACCAAATCTACAAGTATTTGCATTACCCGGTAAAGTAGTAATGCATCATAAGATTTAAAATGAAAACTTGAAGCTAGAAGAATTTATTAGAGAAGCAAAACCAATCATAAGTAAAACTTTAAAAGAAGAATTAAAAAGATTAAACTTTCTTAAATTTGGTTTACTATTAGAAGCTATGTTTATAAATGTACAAGAAGAATTATCACCAAGAGGATTCATAACAAAAAACCGAACTATCATGGAAAGTTCAGACATTGATTCAATAGTTGAAAACTGTATAGAAGAAATATTAACCAAAATTCAGGAACACGAAGGAAGAGGATCCGGATGGAGTCTTACAAGTATTGAAGTATTAGATATAAGAGTTCACAAACATGGATATGGACTAATGGGATCTAGTTACATTCCTTTGCCCAAAAGAATTAAGGATACAAGATCATGTATTAATGTGAAAAATCAAGATAATGAATGTTTTAGATATGCGATGACATCTAAGTTTGTACCAAATCATTTTGATAAACCTAACCAACACTATGAAAATCAAAGACATAGGTACAATTTTCAAGGAATTACTTACCCTGTATCACTGAAAGATATATCAAAATTTGAGAAGAAAAATCCTGGTACATCTATCAATGTTTTTGCATTAGATAGTTCAAACAAAGTGTTTCCTTTACGTGTCGTAAAAGAAGAGCTACCAGATCATACGGATTTACTACTACTAACGCGAGGAGATGTGTCTCATTATGTGTACATAAAAAAATTTGACTCTCTTGTTAACAAGCAGCTTTCTAAAGATCGACACAGAAAGATAATTTGCAAGAGATGTCTTAATTTTAAACGAGAAGGAAGACAAGGAAGAGAATGGTTACAAGAGCACAAAAGACTATGTAACAATAATTATGAAGCAAAGATTAATTTACCTTCGGAAAACAGAGCATTTGTTACATTTGAAAAGGTTCATCATCAATACCGTATCCCTATAGTTGTATATGCGGACTTTGAATCAACACTAATTCCTATAGAAGATGAAAATTGTGAAGCTAGAAAAAGTGTCAAATATCAAATGCACAAACCAAATAGTTTTTGTTTAATGGTTAAATCAACATTATCAGAAGAACATTTAAACCAATATGGATTAACTTCAGAACCTTTAGTATATCGTGGTGAAAATGTGGAAACAATATTTCTTGACCATTTATATTTAATAGCTGAAAATGTACAAAGATTATATACGAATATCGTACCAATGAAACCGATGGAGGAAGAAGAGGAAATTCAACATGAAAATGCAACTCATTGTTTCTTATGTAAAAATGAATTTACCATTGACAATTATAAAGTTAAAGATCATGACCACCTTACAGGTTATTACAGGGGTGCTGCTTGTAATAAATGCAATTTGAGCTATCGTTTACCACTATTTATTCCTGTGGTTCTGCATAACCTCAGTGGGTACGATGCTCATTTTATAATACCTGAATTAGGAAGAGACAATGGTTCAATAGATGTGTTGGCTGAAACTTCAGAAAAATTTATAAGTTTCTCTAAAACAGTTGGAAATGTAAAATTAAGATTCTTAGACTCCTACCGATTTATGCCGTCAAGTTTGTTTAAACTTTCTGAAAATTTAAGGAAACAAGATTTTATTGAAACAAAGAAGATTGTAAGTAACGACAAACTGGATCTCGTACTTCGAAAAGGTGTTTTCCCATATGATTATATAGACAGTTTAGAAAAATTTAATGAAACATCACTTCCGCCAAAAGAAGAATTCAAAAGTAAACTATACGACATGGACATATCTCAAGAGGATTATGATCATGCATGTAAAGTATGGAATAAATTAGGATTTACAACATTGGGAGAATATTCAGATTTTTATGTTAAATTAGATGTAACTTTATTATGTGATATAATGGAAGAATTTAGAAATACATGTTTTGCAGCATATGGATTGGACCCTCTTCATTCATACACTTCACCTGGACTAGCATGGCAAGCCATGTTGAAAGAAACAAATTGTAAATTACAACTTCTTACTGATATAGATATGGTTTTGATGTTAGAATCAGGAGTTCGAGGGGGATTGACACAAAGTGTAACCAGACATGTTAAGGCGAATAACAAGTATCTGCCAGATTATGATGCATCAAAACCAACAACATTCCTAGGTTATTTCGATGCAAATAACTTATACGGATGGGCAATGTCAAATCCCCTTCCATATGATAATTTTAAATGGATAGATCCAGAATCGATTGGAAACATTATGGATTTACCAAAGCATGGTGAAACTGGTTACATTTTTGATGTTGATTTTGAATATCCTGAACATCTTCACGATCATCATTACGATTTACCACTTCTTCCAAAGACTGAAATTTCCCCTACTGGAAGATGGCCAAAATTAATGATGACTTTAACCGACAAGTCTCGATATGTTGGACACTACTGGATGATACAACAAGCTTTAGACTTAGGATTGAGAATTACAAAAATTAATCGAGTACTACAATTTTCTCAATCTTGTTGGTTAAAATCTTACATCGACAACAACACAAGAAGAAGAGCCACCGCTACATCAAGTTTTCAAAAAGATTTTTTCAAATTAATGAATAACGCAATATTTGGCAAGACTTTGGAAAACAAAAGGAAACATAAGGATATCAAATTGGTAACTGATCCAGTAAAATTACAGAAATTGGTGCAACAACCAAACTTTGGTTCATCTATAATTATTAATGAAAATCTAGTTGTTATTTCCATGAACAAGAAGTCAGTTACAATGGATCGTCCTTTGTATCTTGGAATGTCAATCTTGGATATTTCAAAAACACATATGTACGAGTTTCATTATAAGAAGATGGTTAACTATTATGGAAGAGAGAACATTGGTATTGCATATATGGACACGGATGCACTAATTTACTGGATTAAAACAAATGATATGTATGAAGATCTACGCACCTTTATATATAAAGATGATTTCGACTTTTCCGATTATCCTAAGGATCATCCAAATTACGACTATGACAGAAATAAGAAAGTATTGGGAAAATTTAAAGATGAAACAAATGGTGTGCCGATGATGGAAATTGTAGCATTAATGTCCAAACTGTATTCATTTCAACTGTACATAAACGAAAGGAACGAACATCAAGTCACGAAAAAGGCCAAAGGAATAAAAACTTCTTTCCTGAAGAAGAACGTACAGTTTGAACATTATAAAAGATGTTTGTTTGAAAATGTTGAAACAACTGCAACGTTCAACACTATTAGAAGTTATAATCATCAACTTTTTAGTGTCAAACAAACAAAGTGGGCATTAAGCTACAAAGATGACAAGCGTCATATTTTAGAAGATAAAATTAATACTTTACCATTCGGCCACTACTCTCTAAACCCTATCGACCAGTAAACCTATTCTTCGTCCTCTACCTTCTTCCTTTTTCCTTTCCGTAAAGAAGAGGGGACATGGCAAGCCCAATGCCATGTTCCCTCTTTTTTACACTAATATGAAATGGCCTTGACCTATATTCAAACTATATAAATGAGAATAAACTATTCTATGGATCAGTATTTTTACATGCAGTGTACAAGCAACATCTGAAGATGGAAAGTGTGAAGGACAAGATTGTAAATGAACTACATAAACCAGCAAGAAGAAGATTTCCAAGAAGAAGTACAATCATTAAAGGAATGAATGATCTTTATCAAGCTGATCTCATTGAAATGATACCGCACAGTAAATTAAATAAAGGATTTAAATATATTTTAACAATTATAGACTGTTTTACTAAAATAGCTGACGCTTTACCAATGAAGGATAAGACTGGTAAAAGTGTTACAAAAGCTATGGAAACCACAATACAAAGAAATAAATTTAAAATTAAACATCTACAGACCGATGATGGAAAAGAATATTTTAATAAAGACTTTGGAGCTTTGATGAAGAAATATCAAATAAATCATTATTCTACAAATTCTGAAGTTAAAGCTTCAATAATGAAAGATTCAATAGAACATTAAAAGGTGCGATGTATAAACAATTTTCAAAAAGAGGATCATACGTGTGGTATGACATATTACCACAACTTATAAAAGAGTATAACAACAAATATCATCGTACCATTGGAATGAAACCTATCCAGGTAAATAGTGCTAATGCCAAAATTGTATTACAACGCATTAAAAATAATACAACACCGAAATTGGAAAAATTGCAACCAAAGAAGTTCAAGGTCAACGATAAAGTTCGTATAAGCAAATACAAAGGTGTATTTAGTAAAAGATATCTACCAAATTGGACTAATGAAGTATTTACAATTTATAAAGTGCAACCAACTATACCTGAAACCTATTTATTAAAGGATAACAAGGGTGAATTACTTCAAGGTGGATTTTACGGACACGAATTGTTGAAATCAACAGTCGGTGATGTATATCTTGTCGAGAAGATTTACAAAGGAAAAAGGATATGGTTAAAGTCCGGTGGTTAGGGTTTGATAAAAGTGAAGACTCTTGGATTCCTTCAAAAGACTTAGTATAGTTGTTTAATAGCTCATTGTGTGTTTAACCTTTATACAAGATGGAGATTGTACAACAAAAAGACCGATTTAATATCAATAACATTGATGAATTGACAGTTGACAATGATAAGTTAAATCATGGAAAACATGGTGAATTACTACCAAATACGATAAGATGTCTAATAACTGGTCCTTCAAATTGTGGAAAAACTAATGTTGTCTTTAACCTTATAACTAATCCTAAAGGATTGCGTTTTAATAATATATACATTTTTTCAAAATCATTGCAACAACCAAAATATCAATTATTGGATAAAGTACTTGCAAGTGTACCTGAAGTGAATTTTTACAAGTTTAATGCCAGTGAAACAATTATGCAACCAAATGAAGCAAAACCATTTTCTATTTTTATATTTGACGATGTTTCTTGTGAAAATCATGACACAATAAGGAATTATTTTGCTATGGGAAGACATCATAATATTGATAGCATTTATATTGGTCAAACATACAGTAAAATTCCAAAACAACTTATAAGAGACAATGCAAATATGTTGATCATCTTCAAGCAAGATGAAACAAATTTAAAGCATATATATAATGATCATGTAAATGCGGATATGCCATTTGAAAAATTTAAAGAGATGTGTGGCAAAGCATGGAATGAGAAATATAGCTTTCTCGTTATTATGAAGGAAGAAGATATTAAAAATGGTAGATATCGTATAGGGTTGGATAAATTTGTATTTATGCGTTGAACTACCGATGCTACATCTAGTTACACGTTGAACTTCACAGTGTAAACATGGTGAATCAAGAAAAACTATTGAAAGAAATAAAATCACTCAGTGATTCTATTAGGATGAAGAATCGTGCATTGAGGATGGGTTTAAGTGAAAGAGAAGAATTTCTAGAGACTACCTTTAAACCTATTACGGAACCTTTAAAACAGATATCGGAAACTATTGGTAAACCTCGTTATGAAGGAGATGTTTTACTACCAGTTTCTAAACAAGAAGTACAAGCATTAAAAAAAGAAGAAGATGATGATTCATATACAAGTGCTAGTGAGCAAGAAGAAACAAAAGAAGAAGAACCAATTGTTGAAAAGGAAGAAGAACAGCAATACCTGAAGCTGAACAATCTATTCCAAATTTAACTCAATTGAGTAGCGATATATTACAACATGGACCTCTTGGAAGAAAATATATAATGAAAATGCTACATGACATGAAATCAAACCCGAATTTGAGTAGATCACACGTATACGGAGCAAGAATTGATGGGAATGAATTGAAGATTGGCGATTCAAAGCTTGAAATAACACAAGACGATTACATCATTATTGGTGAGCATAGATATAAAGGAACAAAAGGATTATATGAATTAATTTTTAAAAACATACCACTAAGATATTCATCCAAAGATTTAAGTGTTTTTAAGGAGATTCTACAAAATACTAGCACTCATAAAAGAAACTACTTAAAGGATGGAATGATTAATCGTTCACGTGCAACAAAATATAACATCGTTATAAAAAAGTTGTTTCCTCCACGAAAATTGCCAACATTACGTACTGCACCAGCGGTAAGACAACCACTGAAAAGAAAATCTTTATCACTTATGGATTTATCACTTCTTGAACAACATGGTAAAAAGAGTAAAGGAGATACTTCAACATCTGGTAAAGGATTGATGAAAAATCTATACAATACAAATGTGATTTACTACAATGACATCAATAAATTGGTTGATAGAATGAGACTATTGCATGAAGCCATGGAAGCTGGTCATACAGGTTTAAATAATGAATGGGTAGCTCTGATTGATGAACTCAGGAATCGCGACATAATTGTATAATTGTCCGCGGATATATAAGAGTTGCAGGTGTATAATGTGTCAGTTCTAACATGAGCGTCGACAAGTTCGGACGCTACTCCGCGTTAGGAGTGCAAGTTGGGAGAAAACAGAAAAAGAAGTGATTACCGCAAACACCCGAAGGTGACTATAACATAAATAATAAACGTTTAAAGTTTGTTAAAGATCCAGAAGAAGATGGAGATGCAACAAATTTAAAGACAGTAAAGGAGGAAACATCTACAAGTTTAAAACTCGACAACAACCAACTGTATGATGCAAAATCTCACAGGGTTATTAACGTTGCAAAACCAGTCAACAATGGAGATGTTGTTAATAAAGGCTATTTTCTATCTGCGATGGAATATGCTTTACTGTTGGAAAAGACTAAAAGTGGAAAAAAGTACAATGCTTTAAATTATAAAATAACTAATGTGGCAGATCCAACCGAGGATACAGATACAATTAATAAGCGTTATTTGCACTCTGTAATACCAGAAAAGAAAAAAGATGGATTTTCCTTCTATAAATATACTATAAACGATATTGGATATCCTAAAGAAGAAAGTGATGGTGTTAATATAAAATACATTAAAGATAATTGTATTTTATATAATAGTGCTGTTATTGATTGTCATGGAAAAGTGTTGTCCAATCTGGAAGATGGTTCAACTCCATCTGATGCTGCTACCGTGAGACAAATGAATGAAAGCTTGAAAAAAGGAACATCCGCTTTTGTTAAACAGAATCAGGTGGTGTCAAAGAAAGGTGATGAGTTTATGCAAGGCAGTGAAAAGTTTACCTTACTACAACTAAAAAATGACAAGTGGGATGGAAAAAATAAAAGATTGTCAAATATAAGTTTAGGCACGGAAGAACATGATGCTGTTATTTTAACACAAGTACCACAACTATCAGCTACTGGTGTTAATTTTATATGTAAAGGTAGACGATTAACCCAAGTTAAATCTGGTAAAGATGATCAGGATTGTGTTGTTGTAAAACAAACTATAGTTTTAGATAAAATAAATAACGTATATAATGGAAAAAATAAAAGAATATCTAACATATCAGCAGGAATAGCTCCGAATGATGTTGCTACTATTAATCAAGTTATAGCAACCTCTAATAACGATCCATCTGCGTATACATGTAATGGTAAACGTATCACATATCTTGATAATCCTACACGTAACAAAGATGCTACTAATGTAGAGTATGTAATGAATCTTGTAGGTAATGTAGTTATTGATATGCATAATCATTTGATTAATGCATCGATGAAACACAATAAAATCGAAGATTCTCAGAGAAACCAATGATTAAAGATGAAATCATTGATAGATACTAGTAAAACTTATGAATATTTAAGTATGGAATATACAAAAAAGGATTCATTAGCATAAAGTATTTCATAGAGTGAAGACGTTGGTTACATAAAACAGCATAATGAAGACCGTATCGCTCAGTCGTCGTCAAGACAGCGGCAAGAGAGGACGTGGTTTAACATCAGCTGCATTATCCCTGCTCAGACGGATTCCAATTGGTGCTGTTGTGAATCGAGCGATAGACGCTTTACCATACGAATTACATCTGCCCGGAGGTTATCAATATTGTGGACCTGGAACTAAGTTGGCAAAACGTTTAGCAAGAGGAGATCCTGGAATTAATAAATTAGATCAAGCTTGCAAAGAACACGATATAGCATATTCAAAGTATAAAGATTCAACAAATAGATCAATAGCAGATAAAATTCTAGCAGAAAAAGCTTGGCAAAGAGTAAAATCAAGTGACGCAAGTATTGCAGAAAAAGCAGCGGCTTGGGCAGTAACTACAGCCATGAAGACGAAAGCAAAGTTAGGTGGTGGAAAACGTCGCAGAGGAAGACCTGCAAAGAGAGGCACACCCAAAAGAGGTGGAAACATTAAAAAGGACGTCGTAGAACTCATAAAGCAAGTATAAAGAAGACTTCTGTTTGGCAAATGGTAAAAAACGGAGCAGGTTTATACCTAAGACCATACCGTGTGTACTAAATAAGAAGAATCAATTAATAATTCCAAATAAAGCCTTAACAAATCATCAGTTAAATGATTATGTAAAATGTTTGAAAATACCATTCTTTCGAGGAGTTTTTATGAAAGATGCATTACCAACTAAAATATGGAAAAATGAAACTGGAATAGTAAATTTGGATTCCACCTATGGTCCAGGTACTCATTGGGTATGCTATAAAAAGCTCGGACAAACCATTTACTACTTTGACAGTTTTGGCAATCTACCACCGCCAAAAGAACTTCAACATTATTTTCGAAACTCAAAAAACATTTTTTACAATTACAAAAGAGAACAACCTAACAATACTGAAATATGTGGGCATTTATGTTTGGAGTTTCTAGCGAAAAGTGTCAGTCAGCTTTAAGATGTCATCGTATACAGTGTCATTGAGTGGAAATTCATCCACATTAAAAAGTACGCTGTTCCCAGCATTGCGTCTATCCAAGGAACGATTATGGGAAGCGGCATTACTTGATTTGACTACCTACAACTCAATTCCTAATGTTACGGAAGGGAAGAACAATTTACTACATTATTATAAACTAAGGATGCTGCAGGAAAATACTCAGAATTGAAAATAATTACATTTCCTACTGGAGCTTATGAAATTGATGATATAAACCAATTATTACAGAAACAACTCGGAGAAGACAATATCACCGTTAAAGGAAACAATAATACTTTAAAAGCAGAAATAACTTCAAAATATTATATTGATGTCAGCTTGGAACAGTCGATTGGCAGTTTACTTGGATTTACAGATACAAAAAAAAAAATCTTAACTCCTGGAACTACTCATTCAGGTGATTCAACTGTAACAATATTGAAAGTAAATAGTATTGATGTCACGTGCAACATTATACACGGATCGTATAGAGATGGAGTTAATCAACATATTTTACATACATTTTATCCAACAGTGGCTCCCGGTTTTAAAATTGTTGAGAAGCCACAAAACTTGATATACCTACCGTTAAACACCAGTTTCATTTCAGACATTGTACTGAACATATTGGATCAAGACGGTCATAGTGTTGACTTTAGAGGAGAAACAATTACTATACGGATACACATCAGAGCAGCAACATAAAAGTCAACATGGGATTATCATTTAAACCGCAACGGAAGAGTCGGGAGCTCAGTAGCTCCTCGACATTGGAAGAGTTAACATCGGAAAACATTCGTTTTCTACAGAAGATTGGATTGAAACTTAACAGCGATGGATATCCTGGATATATCTCAAGGACCAACGTTCGACGAAACACTATGGGAGAAGGAATATCACACGCACAACCCTTACACTTCATCAAAATTAAACAATAACGATGAAATAAGGATCCCCATTCAACAACAAGATATTTACACTTTACCGTGTGAAAGTTACTTGTACATTGAAGGACGGGTATTAAAATTGGATGGAAAAACTGCTTCAACAGTTCCTTTTATAAATAACCCGATGGCATATCTTTTTGATGAAATAAGATATGAAATATCAGGGGTGACGGTTGATTCAACAAAAAAGGTTGGTTTAACAACGACATTGAAAGGATTAACATCATTAACACCGCATGAGAAGAATTCAATAGTCACTGCCGGATGGGTTGCCCCTGATAAAGACACTATAACACCAGCTTCCAACGGTCACTTTGATTTTCATGTACCTTTACGATTGCTTTTGGGATTCGCTGAAGATTACAAACGGGTAATAATAAATGTCAAACAAGAATTAGTATTACTCAGATCTTCAACTAATAAGGACTTGATACTTGCAGACCCTGCAACTACGGAAGATAAACTGGAATGGCAACTACAGTTGGATAAAGTTGTTTGGAGGGTACCTCATGTAAGATTGGCTGATGAACATAGAATCCTATTATTGAGAAAGTTGAAATCTGACCGTGATATTGTGATGCCATTCCGAAGTTGGGAATTTCATGAATACCCTACACTACCTCAGACAGAACGACAAACATGGACCGTCAAGACATCAACTTACTTGGAACGAGCAAGGTACATAATACTCGGTTTTCAAACTAAGCGAAAAGATGTTATCACTGCAAATGCTGGTCAATTTGATCACTGTAAAATAAAGAATTGTAAAGTTTTCCTAAACTCTCAATTCTTTCCCTATGACAATTTGAATGTCATGTTCAGCAAAAAACGTTTTTCCATTTTATACGATATGTATGCAAGATTTCAATCGTCATATTATGGAAAGACTAATACACCACTATTATCACCTGACCAGTATTATTCCAAGGCTCCAATAATTGTAATCGATTGTTCAAAACAAAATGAATCGGTAAAATCATCAAGTGTGGATATAAAAATTGAAATGGAATTTGAAGAACCAGTAGCGGATGGAACTTCGGCATACTGTCTAATTCTACATGATAAAATAGTTACTTACACACCGCTGACCGGAATTGTGAAGAATGTACTTTAAGAAGAATTGTACAACAACTGCAAATTTTTGAGGTTAGAATTATCTGCTTTAATTTTTGAGGTTAGAATTTCATTTGTGAAAGACAAGTTGAAAACAAACAATTATGTAATTGTATAAATTTCAAGGATTTTACGAAAAATATAAAAGCGAGAAAATAATTAGTAGAAACTTCATTCTATCTTCAACCGTCGTATGGGAAACATCATTCGCAAGATGAATTCTACTAACGGAGAAGAAAATACACCTCTAATGGATGATAATAGTTCAGATATAGAAAAACAAGTTGAACGAGAAATGGACGAGTTCCTAAAATTCAACAAACATAAGAAGAGAGAAGAAGAAAAAGCTGAAAAAGAAGTAAAAAGGAAGAAGGTTGAAGTTAACATTACAACTAATATTTTAACAGAAGTATTTCTTCGGATTATCTACCCAATTTCTTCATGCATGACAAAAAGTATATCAGTTGGAATTTTAAAATCAATGGATTATTCACCAATTGTTATTTTAAATCATGGAAACAAAATGGTTACTTTCAGTGAAACTACTTGGGAATCTCTCATGAAACATTTACATCTTTTGGAGTGCTATTTAAGTAACAACACATTTGGAAGAAGAACAAGATTAAGTTTATTGGAATCAAATATTGAAGTTGATATAGTAAAACATCGTGGAGGACAAATTGTTCGCTTCAGAGATTTAACTACACATAATGTTAAATTATATTTCACTAAAGAAGAATTTTACACTTTAAGTTGTACTACCGGTCCCGTCACCAGATATTTGAAACAACTAATATTTTCAAGTGCAATAATTAAAGACTATCTAATTGATACATTGGACAAAAAACCTTTTGTTCCAATTTTATACGGTCCCGTGGATACTTCAATCTTTAATAGAATACCTCAAGAAGTTGAAATGTGGAGACAATTAAACAACTATCACACCAATTTTAATATTGATGAAGTGGCACAAGAAGTGAAAGAAGAAGAACAATCCTGTCTGTTATAAACATCGGCTCATTCAATTTTTAAGTCAGTTGTTAGTAAGACTTCATCATGAATAAACGGGTTTCGTTTTCTAATGCGCCACATATAATGGAAGTTAAAAGAGGTATAATTGAATTTCAAGCTTTCCGAGGAAATGATGGTAATTTTATTATTAAAGAATTAGTAATCTTGGACATGAACACATCAGTAGTTTATCATTATTTGTTCAAACCTCCAGTACCATTTAATAGACTAACAACTAAAGCGAAAGTTACAACAAATGGTTGAACAAACATTTTCACAACTTAAGATGGGATGAAGGTTTCATTAATTATAACATGATGCCGCACATTATGAATCATTATTGCAAAGAGTTTAAAATTATCTACACAAGGGGATTGGAAAAAGCAAATTGGATACAATCATTTACAAGCAACGAAGTGATTAATGCAATAATTGATAAAGATTTCCAATGCTACTTCAACGAACTTTGTATTTCATCAAAAAGTTTTAAACATCGAAGGTCGCAGTGCGCTTTAAAGAATGCCTACCGCTTGAATAATTTCCTTCAACAAACTGGTGGGGGTAGTGTCAGTGGTGGGGGTAGTGTCGATTATAAAAGTGAGAGCGCTACCATGACACAGCATGAGTATTACTCAAACCTCCGAAGAGACAACATCTCCGACGGACATTCTTATTAACAAGAAGATTAACAACAACATCAATATGGCATCACAGAACTTACTTCAAAGTTTAGTTGATCAGTTCAACGCTCATTCTAAATCATCAATTCTACCTACGAAGAAATGTTCTGAACTAAAAGAAGAAAAACACTACATCATTCATACTATTAAGAAAATGGAAACTTCAGTAGGTGATGCTATAAATTGCACTTTGAGCGAGGCACCTTATACAATTGGTGATGAAGCAAAATTTCAGATCTTCTTACCAAAGCGCTTCGTACAACTACTTCAAAATGAAGATCTTCGTATAATTCAACCCGGCGCACTCTATTTGGTATCACATGGACCCAGTGGAAACAACTCTACTGAACTTACAATTCATGTAACACCTACTACTGATTAATTTGTACATAACATTGTAAATATTTCTTTGTATTTGTTTTTTCAATAAATATGATATAAAACAAAACAAAAAATAAAAAATAAAAAAAGCAACATATTGTAATGTCTTTGTACATTACAATATGTTGCTTTTTTAAAAATTCCACAGGATGACCTTGACCCAATTTTGTATAATTATAAAAGGGGAAATGTACTTGCAAAATTCATCAGTCTACTGCTACCTTTCATACCGTACACATCTCGCTCTTAATCCCTGAATATAAAACTGCAACATGTCCCTAAAGGTTAAGTGTGCATCTTATGATACCAACACCATAACTACTTTTGAACAACTTGAAGATTTAACTAACGAAATGCGAGTTTTACTTACCGGTGGTTATCACTTAACTGTTGATGTTAGTGCTACTAATACAAGGATGTTCACTAAAACAAAATATTGCGATGATGAAATATTTATTTCTACACAACCTACAACTTCTTCATCGCCAACTGGTCAACATAACATCAAGTTCCAAAAGTATTACCAATGTTGAATAACTTTTGACAGACAAAGCTACAACTAAAGAATCACGTGATCAATGTGAGTTAATAAAAAGGATGTGATACTTGTATAAATAATCATTCGCTTCTTAGCTCTCACCACGACAAGACCTATTTAAGAAAATGTTGTACAGAATGATGATTCAACTTGATGGAAAAATCTATGGAAAAGACTACAACACCGTTAAACAAATGACCCAAGATTTAGATGTATTAACTAAAGAAGGATATCAAGCTAAATTAATTTTAAAATTTCCTGAAGTACATCCATTATCAACAGAAGAACTTGTTGCTATGGCTAAGGCGGAGAGAGAGAAAAAGTCTGAAGAAAACAAAGAGAAACAAACTTCCTAAATTTTAATAATCCTTACACTTGTAAGGTATAATTTTTTAAAACTCCATTTCGATGACCTTGAAATTACCCCTACCACTTTTCACAGTACATAAAACTCACTATTGAACACTATACACTCTTATTCTTTCACTGGACTCCGCAGCGTCAACATGGAAGAGCAAAAATACAAGTACAAACCTCGTTACTGTTGTGAACAACAGTGTACAGATTTAGGACCAATGATGGTGGATGGGTTAGCTTGTACTAAATGTGAATTCTTCGGATCTTGTTATTGCAAATGCAAAACAAAACAACTACCACCACCGGAATTGCGAACTTTCAAATTTTACAAATCAAGATATTTTCATACATGTTGTCCTCAAAGATGTTTCAAATTTCACCCTCTAGATCTTGCTCATTGTCAACGCACCAATTCTCATCAAGATGATTTTTGTACACATATGATAAAAAGATGTAAATACAGATCAGATTGGTATTCCGATCCTGTAGAACCATCAAATGTGTAATTTCAGTTTTACACTCTTTTTTAAAACTTCATTTGGATGACCTTGAGATTTCCCCCACCACTAGTTCTAATTTTTATATAATATTGAATCATTCCACTTCCAACACTCTAACTAACAACATGGAAAACAAATTTATCAAGTTTGAACATATAATAACTGACAGGGAAGAGATGGAAGAATTGTTTCAAAACTTACTTTCCATCATTGACGAATATCCTATAAGATGGTTCAGAATTGTAGTTCAATATTTAAATCCTGGTGAATTGTTTTCTTCATCGAGTGAAGAGGATGAAACAACTACTTCGGTTCAAATAATTGAATTAAAAGATGGAGAAGAAGAACTAAACATTTTATTCAATCATAAGCTCAAAGTTCCCTATATAAAAGCCCCCTCCCTAGACAGCCCCCCTCCCTAGACGCCTGCTCAAGGTCACCATTATATAAGCCCCCTCCCTATGCGCCGATCCTCATTCCATCACCGACTCTCCAATAATGAACAACTCTCCATTGGCCCAAATGAATTCTAGTTTTGAAATAAACTCTAAAGAAGAGTTACAAGACATTTTTAATATTTTACAAGAACTTGTAGATAATTTTACAACCATCAAAATGAATTTGGAAATAACATACGATTGTCCTATTTGTGATAAGGTTGAAAGTTTAGATGAAGACAGTTTACTAAATCTAACTCCTGCACCATCTGACACTACTGATGGTAATAATGAAGAGCAACGTCTTTCCCCCACCACTTCTTTGTAATTCATCCTTCCCCCCACCACTTCTTTATTTAACTAACATTTCTCCCTTTCACTTCTCATTCCATCTTCGACTTCTGAACTATCAACATCACTAAAATTTCAAACACTAACACAATCATGATGGATATGATGGATGAAGTTCCCTTCGTAACTAGAATGGAAGAGGATAAATTGAAATTGGAAATTAAACGATTGGAAATGGAACGGGAAAACCAACTTGAAATGTTACATTTGTTCAAGCTTTTCAAATACATCATCTGGGGACTCTGCATTTACCTTCTCATCGTCGTCGGTGTTTGCATTTACAACTCTGTAATTCATCACAAAAGTTCAACTTGTTTAAACTCTGCTGTTGCACATTAATTGTATTTTCACTAATAAAATTCAAAAGTTACTTCAACCTATCCTACTATCACCAACTAGTTCAACTTAGAACTATTTCTGGTGGTAGTTGGGTAGGCTTTTTTAAAACTTACTCTGGATGACCTTGACATACTTTCCAGATCCTATTTATAAATTTAAATTTCAGTTTTAAACTAACTTTTAGTTTTGTTCAACTATTAAGAGTTTTGTTAACACCGTCAAATTTCAGTTTTCAACTAACTTTTAATTTATGTACACTTTTAGTTCAACCCTAGTTACTTTATTCGCAAATTCAGTTCAACCGACCACCAACGCTATTGCCATCTCCACCCCAATATTTTAACATTTCTGCCCCCAACACCTGCCCGAACGGCAGGTGGGGTTAAAGGAGTGGGGGTGGCGCATGCTCACCAATGCAAAACTAAGGTTTGAGGTTAGAATTATCCATGGCGGCCGCCATGTCTAGTTCAGTTTCACCACATAGAGTCGGCGACCGGTTATTGGTCTAAAGGAGTGGGGGAAAGGGTGGTGGGGGGAAGGTTGCCATTTTATAAGCCCTCTCCCTAGACGGCGCTTCTCATTCTATCGCCAACTTTCAAACGATAAACACCTCTCCCATGGCACGGATGAATTATCCCGCTATCACCAACTACTTCAACTTAAAACTATTTCTGGTGATAGTTGGATAGGATTTTTAAAAACTTACTCTGGATGACCTTGACATATTTTCCACATCTCAGTTATAAGTTTGAATTTCAATTTTGAACTAACTCTTAATTTTTCTTCAACTGTTGTAGTTTTGTTAACACCGACGAATTTCAATTTTGAACTAACTTTTAATTTATGCGTACTTTTAGTTCAACCCCACTTTATGCGCAAATTCACTTCACCCTAACGCCAACACTATCGCCATCTCCACCCCAACCTATATGGCATAAAATATAACTACAGCATCTCATATATACCCTCCATCCCCCACCGGAAGCTATGTGACATGGCAGCTGGCGCCAGCTGCCGCGGCACGTGGCTCGGTGGGCACGTGGTCGGTTTTAAAAGTGGCCAAAAACCACTACTTATGGATATACAATTATTGTTGAATTAGAAAAATGTAAAATACATTTACCAAAAAGATTTACTAATATAATTGATGATAAAACTGTTAAAGAATTAAATAAAAAAGATTTAAATTTAATTGTCACTGCTTTTAAGACTTTTGATGATAAAGAAACTGCTTTAGTTAAATTTGAATAATTATTTTAGTATAATTGTATTGATAATAAATTTTAAATCATCTTGTAAAAAATTATAATTTTACTGGCTTTAAAAAACTTTTTATTCTGTAAACAATTTCATATAAATTTATGCATATTTATTAAAAATTTCATTAAATTTGCATATTTTTTATGGCAATTTGACAAAAGCTGAAAATTGGCCAAAAAATGGCAAAAATATTGCATAATTGTATTAAAAAACTGTGAAATTTGTTTGATTTTTGATTGTCTCCAAAAGTGAGCTAGGAACCCCATATTACTATCTACTTATATATATATATATATATATATATATATATATATATATATATATATATGTCCCTAGACACGATAACTCTCGTAAAAATGGTCCGATCGACACCAAATTTGGTAGAGATGTGTAATCCTACGTTTATTCGGTTGAATTCGAAAACCAGACATATCGACCTACCGGAAGGGGTAGTTTTGGGGGGGTTTGTACCCCAAAAATGGGTTTTTTTTGAATTTTTCATATGTAAATTTAAAAAATTTTAAATTTTTATTTTGACCATTGGATTTAGCTCAAAAAGACACACAATTTAGTATTTTGAAGCTTTGCTCTATCTCCATTGGTTACCGAGATATTACAAAGTCTAAAGACAGTACATTGTCTTTTAGGGCTCCAGTGTTAATCTTATGGAGAATAAGGATGTGTTAATATTTCACTTATTAACCAATATTTTTGGATTAAACCTGGTATTTAGCTTCATTTGGTTGAGATTCATCCATTTAAGGTAAAAAATCTTGGTTTTTGTACTTATCATGGCAGCAAACCTGCATACTCTTTTCCCATGTTAATCATATGGAGAATAGGCAAACTTCTTTAGCAATGGACAGATATTGATGAAACTTAGTAAATGGCTTCATATGGTCAAAATATTTTTTTCTATGCTAAAAACCTATAAGTCACGCCACATAAGTTGACGAATGGCCAAAAACAGCTGGGTTGGGCGAGGGGTGGAGAGGGGGTACTTTTCCAAAAACATCAAGCTTACGTTACATGCAATTTTTAATAGAACAGCTGATTATCCAATCATTTTAACTGAATAGTAGTGAAAATTCATTCGTCAAGTTACGTGGCGAGGGTTATACTTTTAGTGTCCCCCATGGCAGCATACCTGCATACTCTTTCCCTATATTTATCTTAAGGAGAATAGACATTTACTTCCCTATTTATGAGCACGTGATGAAATTTTGTTTACAAGTTTAGCTGTCCAAAACTAATATTACTAATTTGGAAAATCGCTGAGTACGCAGGTCTGCTGCGACAGGGGGTATTTTTTTTTTAGGGAGAGGTAAGAAAAATGCATTACGCACACAGGTGGTAAGCCTGTAGTGTGGGGCTCCCCTAAAACGGGTTTACCCACTAAAAAACCTCGCCTCTACTCTTTAGGATTCTAACCTGGAGTTGTTTATCACATTACGTCAGGCTAGGCCTATAAATTTGACTTATGCCCGTGGGGCTCACTCCTTATCCAGTCACTCGATCAAGGGATCTGGGCCACTTCGAGGTCCAGATCATGTTTCTTTTCCAGGAGGATGCCCCGGACGAACTGTGATAAACAATCCCAGTTCCCCTCATCCTCCAAGATCTTTTGGCAGACCGAGTCCACCGAAAATGCACCAAAAAATTTGTGTGGCCTTCAGGCGGGGCCCTTCCCAACGGGGGCAGCGGAAGAATGTGTGTTCCGCATCGTCGGGAACGCCCAAGCAATAAATGCAGTCCGGTGAACCGGTCTTGCCCATCCGGTTCAGGCACGACCAAGATAGACGTGAATTGTCAAGAATTGGCCGCCGTTCCACCCATGGTTGGACGTGCTTGATAAGTCGCGCAGTCCATCGTCCTCGGGTGTCGTGCTCCCAGCTGTGTTGCCACTGCTGGAAGGTTCTGGAGCGCTCTTCTGTTCTTGCCGTGTCCTTTTAATCTCGCCTTGTCTCTGATAAATTGCCTTCCTCTCTCCTGCCAAGAGCTTGACAGGGATAGCTCCGGCGACCACCAGGACGGCAGGCTCGGACACTGTCCGGTAGGCGGAACACACCCCGAGCGCCGCTCGACGTTGACCCGGGCGAGTCGCAACCTGTACTACTCTTTATCGAGAGCGTCTGCCCACACCTCTGCTCCATAAAAAAGCAAGGACTGAACCGCGGCCATCAGCCTACTAAGGTAAGTGACTACCTTAGCGGCCTTGTCCGCCGTACGGAATATCTGATCCCTCCAGCTTAACTTGGTGTCCACCATAATCCCGAAGTACTTAGCAGCACGAGTTGATTGGACCACCTCCCTTCCCACTCGGAACGGAACGACGGTGTCCATCCTCTTCTTCGTAAGGATCACAATCTCCGTCTTACTGAGAGCAAGTGAGAGACCGTGATCGGACATCCATGTGTTGACTACACGCATGACTTGGTTCAACTTTAGTTGGGTCAGCTCAACGTTGCGTGCGACAATGAGAGCTGCGACATCATCGGCGTACCCAACCAAAGTGGTTTCCTCAGGCATCTCCGACCTCAGGAGGCTGTCATAGGCAACGTTCCAGAGATCCTGGCCGAGTATTGAATCTTGCGCGGCACCAGAAGTGACTTCCATCGTCCACGTTCCGTCCCTTCTGTTGTAAATCAGGCTTCGAGAGCGGAGATAATCCGCAACAAGATGAGTTGCAACAGATATGCAGGAACGCGAAAGGTGTTGCGAAGCGCATCTAGCATATCTACCCACCTCGCCGAGTTAAAGGCATTTTTGACATAAGCGTAACAAGAAGCACTACTCAGCGAGAGAAATGGTTGTGGCTCTCGGCTCTCTTCACAGCTCTCTGGACTTCGATGATAGCGTCTCCCTAGAGATCTAGTCTTTCTGGTGGTCGAATGTGAACATCCTAGCGATTTGTTGAAACCAAGGTTTTGCGTGACCTGAAGATGATGTTTTAATTTTGACATCGAAACGCGTAGTCCAGTCTTGGAGTACAAGTATCACTGTCTGTATCAGGTATGTAAACCTTTTAACAATAATGCTTATTTTAGCCTTTTATTTTTTTCTGGTGTGTCTCTACTCCCGACCATTTTGTAACGTTTTGACGGGGAACGATCTTGTTACTATCTAACATCAACCATTTGTCAGCATCATTAATTAATAGCCCAATGACAAATGGCAGCCGAGTCCGGTATCGAACCTTAAAACTACTAACTTTTCTTAGGATCGAGCCGGCAAACTTTGGAGTCATAGGTGAGCACTATAACAACTCAGCCATCCAGCCAGTTTTCTTATACACTATGTAGTAGGAAAAGAGGTTTTCATCATACTGCACGTAGAACAGCCGTTTTATGGCCTGTATTTAGTCCACAAAGTTGGAGTTTTCTGTAGCCTTTTAAAAGTGCAACGGAAAAACATCTGTTAGTTTTTTCCGTGCACTAACCTCAAAAGCTGTTTTTATTGAGCTAAAATAATACTAATCCAAAACAAATAAAGCCAATGTAAACAAAAAACGACTTGCAGACTACAATTTTAATGCAAGATTTTGACATTTCTTTAATTCAACAAATATATCAGCTGTTTATATGGAACATTTAAATTAATATGGAAGTCAACCAATAAACGTAAACAAATAATGGAATTTTAATTAATTTACTTTAAAATGAGTTATCCATTTTATATTTTTGCAGTATGATGAAAAACGTTGTTCATCACTCGGACGAAAAGGGTTTCTTCTGTGCTTAATCGCTGTAAAATGCGATTGCGCACAGAAAAAAGCCACTTTCCGTCCTAGTGATGAAAACTACTATTACCAAATAATATTCAGTTACTAAACCGGGTTAACTGAAAGATGTTATTACTTTGTTTATCAATGAACTGCTCTTTGTTTAAATCGAACATTATTAATAACTAAAATATTGTTTCTATTGAAATGAATCTCATACTATTAATTATTACATTTTATTAAAGTAGTTTATTTTTTCTGAAAATGCTCCCATTACCAATTACACCTGATCTGCAAATGCAACCCAGGTTAACGAACCGTGTGATGAGCCGGTCCGTTGATCGCATCATTTGCCTTCCAAATCACCACCTGATTGTCTAGCTGATTGTCTCCTGGTCATCAACAGCTGTCCTGGTGACCGTCTCAAGTGTTAGACCTTTTGTCATTACCTAACTGCTGGTATCAATCAATCAATCAATCAGTCAAATCAATTATTGTCATCGGTATATTTGCATAGCATTGACAACAGGTCATATTCAAATACAATTGTAACAGTGGTTTAATAACAATAAAATACCTCAAAAACATAGTTTTTCTCAAATGAAATACTCTGATATTGGGGGCCTTTGAAAAAAATATAAATATACTTTCACCGATGCATAATTGCACCACCAATGCACTAATGAATCATAATTACAACGAGATAATTAGTTTGCTTCATTTTTTTCAAACATGCTGATGCCCGGAGTAATCCATTGGCAACCAGAATCACTCAAACTAATAATGTAATGAATTTGTATAAATAATATGAATGCGTATAAACTATTCTTGAAACTGCAATAAAATAAATCCTTGTAAATTTTTACTTGGGAAACAATGGCCATTGAAATTCAACGAATATTTTCATGGAACTATCGGACTAATTTTAAATTGCTCATTTGTGAAACAATGTTCACGATGTTTCAAACCTAAAACTATTTGAGAGATTAAGATTTTTACAAATCTTAATTTTTATATTGGTACTTTCTTTTGTCCTAAATATTTATTTCTCCTGATAACCTAATTAAATTTAAGATTTCAAAACTCAGGAATATTATTACTATTTAGTGGTGGAAAATGTCGAAAGTAGGCTAATTTTTTTAACAGTATCGTAAACTCACAATAACCAACAATAAACTTCAAATAGATTTATTTAATTTTCAACATAGGTAGATACATAACATTTGTAATTATTTTCTTGAAAGTTTAAAAATTTTCGCTTTATGAGAAGATAGCGTATTGAAAAGAGATTGTGAATAATAGTTTATTGTTTTAATATTTACTCTTATATAATTATTATTGCTTGGATATGTATTTAGGAAAACTAAAAAAAAAAAAATTAAAACAAATGTTACCAAATAGATTGATAAATACAACGAAAGCTGATTGAAATTTGACATTGCAAATGGAATGTCAGTCACATGTTGGCAGTGCAACCTCTGACAACAAGATGTATCCGGGTGTACAAACACGTATGGAGGCAGACTGTTTGTCCATTGCCTTGGGTTTGACACAGTAACTGAATGTTTGTAATTTACTTTTGGTTCTACTCGTTATGACGACTGTAATTGATACTGGACCTACATTAGCTTTTAATTTTATTTCGTTCTACTTTATTGTTTTTGTTTTGGCATTAAAGACAAGAAATAACACACGTATTAAAATAGTATATAAGGTTTTTATTTTGAAACATGTTTGACTTGCATATAAACATTCTGAAAACAATAGAGAAAACCATCAAACTTAAAAGAAAGTCATACTAAAGTGCTAAAGAGTAAATGCTTTTTGCACGCATAGTCGCTATGTTACAACAATCTACATAATTTCCTTAATAACCAATTCTTTGTTTACTAATGATTTATTTCCATTTCATGATTTATGCTTTGCAAAACTATTTAACTCTGAACCAGTATATGTAGTTTAAGCGAATTCATTGAACTGCGAAAGTAAACTGAGCTCCCATCCTGATTTAATCATCACATAATTTACCACTGTGGAGAGCCTGTGCTGCTCCAGAGTGTCAAAGCAATAATAGGCAGTTTTACTATCTATATTTATAAAATATGTTTATATATATATATATATATATTATAAGGGAAAGCCCTCACTCACCCACTCATTCATCACTAATTCTCCAACTTTCCGACTAGCGAGAGTGCTAAGATTTGGTATACTCATTCTTTAGGCTTAAAAAAGTCATTCTTTAGGTCTAAAGTGTGATTATTTTCATATTAATATTCACAAAGGGCTACGCCCTAGACGTCCTCAACGTTTGCAGTAGTTATAAAATAATAGACAATATTATAGACTTGCGGCATGTGAGCGTAGCGAACGAGCTAAACCTGACGGGGAGTGAGCGCAGCGAACGAGCTAAACTTGTTGGCGAGTGAGCGTAGCGAACAACTTCACCTGAAGGGCAAAAAATTTCCAATAAAAAAAATTAAGCTAATGAAATAATATAAGTTTGCCCTACACTTCTTGTTCTCTCATAAAACAAACCGAAAATTAAATATTATCAAACCATCTTCCTGTAAACAATAGTTCATACTTTAATTGGAATTGAAAGGACAAGAGCAGATTGAAATGCCTGTTTGTTGTATAGATTAAAAACTGCAAACCATATTACTTAACGTATTTTATAAATAATAAACTTGAATTTTTATTATATACCTCTTTTTAATAATTTAAAAAATTGTCACCCCCTGTAAGTTTTATGTTTGTCTTAAAATTTGTAATTCAATTTGGCAAAAACACTAGACATAAGAAGCTAAATCAGTTTTTAAGGAATCAAAGAAAATATTCAGAAATTAACTTTAACTTTTTCAGAGATAATTTTGAAACTAAATGAGGGCTCCAGAATATTGAAATAAAATAATATTTTATCCAGAATATTGGAAACTAAATGAATGCTGGCCTTAGAATTTCCCATACTTTTTAAGGACACAGATTTCATCAAAAAGATGATTAGACAAATTATGTTATTTTTTATCAATATAATGCTATTTATTTTACATTAAATGCCTAGTAACAGCCTCATAAATATTTCCTAGATCACTGACTTTAATATGAGAAGTTGATCAGCTGTTTTTTTTTTTTTTTGTAATATTTTTGATTACTTTTATAATGTTTTGTTTTTTATTTGAAGTTGGAGGCCTGAAGGAATAATAGTAGTTTTCATCACTAGGAGCAAAAGTGGGTCTTTTTGCTCCGAGTGATGAACAACGTTTTTTTTTTCAATAATGCGAAATTATACTTTTGGTCGTTAAAAGTATTAACTAAAAAAATTGATTTTCGAGGTTATATTTACAAAGTAAGTAATATGCAGTGTTTACATTTCTGTTATTTACAAACAATAATCTTTGAAACATTTGAATTTCAAATTCTGCTCCTCAACATTAGTAAATGAACAATGATATACTTAGTAAACAGCTGACTTTTCAGTCCTAGGACCTACAAAATTCTCCAGCTGATTTTTCAGTCCTAGGACAAAAAAAAAATCAGTTTTGATACTATTGAGAGATCAAAAAACAGGCGGATTTCGTGCAGAATGATAAAAATTTTTATAAGTGAATTCTGTACTTATTTATTGTGTCATCTTTATAGTTTCTTTTTGTGTGAACACACCCTATGGACAAAATAATAGGGTCAAAAATTAATCCATTACAAAAAAGTATACCATAAAATGCAGCACTCATAACTGGTTAGTTAATGTACCGCTGACCATTTTTTTTTTTTTTTTTTTTTTTAACTTGATCCTTTTCGAGAATATTGGGATGGGGGATAGATTTAAACTGTAAACAAAAAATTTTAACTCATTACAAACATGTTCGAGTATTAGATGCCCTAAAAAACGTTTTAAATAAGTTACAATGTCTAGCACTTACTCCTAGTTAGCTGTTATATTTTTAAGCCTTGTTAAAAAGAAACAGTTGTAAAGTAAACTGATTAAAAATAACTGCTACCAAAATATTGTAAAACTGATACACAATATGATGTGATGTAAAATTACCAGCTGGTATGCAACAGTGAAATAAAACAAAAACAACAATAAACCAACAGAAAAGAATGGGCTCCAGCCCTTAAGATATTAGCAAGGATAAAACAACCCCACCTCCATTTTAGGATCAGATAAAAAAAATAAAAAAAAAATAAAACACGCTATAAATACACTACGTTTTACTGCATTACATAACGTTATATTTCATGTATACGTAACTTTACATTACATTACTTTATGTTCTCACTGATATATAGTTTGGCTACCATCTCAAGCCAGAAAAGGCTTGATACGGCACCTTCAACAGAATTCCCAATTCCTCTTTGAGTACAATAAATCGAAATAAAATACAAATTTAATCAATTTTTTAACAACTTAATGTCTAGATGTAAATATTTTACAAAAGAGGTGAACATTGTTTTGGCCACCCAAACTCGTTTCCTTGTCCATTTTGTGTAACAAGTGGTCGAGTCGAGTCATTTAAAGATTCAACGAGCACTCAGCCGAACGCGCCAACGGCCGGTCCACACTGGGCGAGTCTTGATTATACTCCACATATACATATACATATATGGCATAATGCGGTGCATGCATGCCACTCATAAAAAAATATAATAAATTTACTAGAGTGATGAAATTTTAAAGCCTGGTTAACCTGTTTTACGCTTTCAACCACTGGTAGAAATTGTGATTAAATAACACAAATATAAATTCAACATGAAGATATGTTCATGAAGATTAACCTGGTTTGGTTTTTATTCTCGTATTTATATTTGAAAAAATAAATACTAGGGAACCCAGTTAAAATTATTATTAACCGATTCCATGATGATTGTCTACATAAAGTGCAACATTAAATTGTAAAACAAACACAACAAGCCGTAAATATAATTAGGATTTATGTCGAATTATGTGTTTTTGGTTGTTTATTATCTTAAAACCTATAATTACATTATAAAAAGTTTTTGTCAACCAAATGATTTTTCACTAATATTTGGCTTGTTTTCCCAAATGTAAGCTATGATCACTTTTAATATACATAAACCTTTAAGTTAAATTATGTAAAAACATATTAAATTAAGAAAATCCTCTTTAAGCTTTTAAGCACGAAATGAGTATTGCTGTAGTATCAGTAATTGTGTTGGGTCAAGTCGCCGGGGTGAACCTACGTCAGATTCAATCAGCGACGTTGCTGCGAGGCCGGGAAGAAGTGACGACTTGAGCAAACACACCAACATACGAGTGGGTCTACTTTTTTAACATCAGTTAGAACAAATATATTAAAATGTTATACCATCCAATTTTTTGTTTATAGTATAAAAACTGTTTTTTTATTATTTATTAAAACTACTCGTATTTTTTTAATGCTGATTTGTTTAAAATAACGCACGATCAAAGTTGACACTAATTGAGTGGTCGTGTCCTAAACATATAGTTATAAAAAGTATTTAAAATTTTCAGGGAATACGAAAATGAAAAACGAACTGAAGTACAAAATGTTTGCATTTACATTAAGAACCTCCGTGAACAAAATCATACAACCTTTTTCAAAATTTAAAGTTAATTTACTTTTCCACAAAAACATATTAACATTGCAGGTAAACTTGTAACGCTCTATCGATTGACCCTATTTTACTCGTAAATATACATATTGTACCATAAGTAAACTATCCAGACTTGAAGTCAATAATTTTAAATACAAGCCTCCACTTTTTGTGGCATTTATATCATTCTAGAACTAATTTAAAGGCAATTTAACAATTTAATTTGTGTCCCTAATCCTATCGGTTTAGGTGATAATGAGGGTTAAAGTTTAATTTTTCTCATAAGAATAACCTTTAAAATTTTTTCTCATTCATTATATCAACAAGTTATCCATTAAACAAACATGTTGCGTCATAAAAATGTCTCATACTTTCGCCTTAATTACATTTCCATAGCAAATTATTAATTCAGTCATGAATTATTTTATTTTTCCATAAATTTTACAATGTGGCGAAATTATTCAAAATGTATTGGAAAGGAAAACAAATTATATGGTATTCAGTATTCTATGGTGAAATATTATTTAAATTTAGGTTTTAGGACATGTTTTTTTTTTAACGGAGAAGTTTTAGAGACAGTAAATATGAAATTCTATAAATTTTTATTCTTATGGGAAAAAACTAAACTTAGAACCACCATTATCTCTTAAACAATTAAGATTAGGGATACAAATTAAATTGTAAAGGTGCCCTTAAATTACGTTTGGAATTAAAAAAAAAAAATGCCATACATAGTGAGGGTTTGTATTTAAAATTAGTGACTTCCGATTTGGATAGGTCTTCCGGTCTTGTAAACCTTGTACATTAAAATTTGTGTCACTCAATAGAGCGTAACCGGTTTACCCATAATGACACAATAAAAAAAAACTAAAACAAAAAAAAACGAACACTGTATATTTTAAAAGGGGTGCATGGGTGATTTGGGACACTGAGCATACACCAGGACAGTTAGTAACTGTATGAAAAAATTATAATTACAATATTAAAAATTACAATATTAAGTGCAGAAAAGTAGAATGAGTTAAAGACAGTCTTTAAAATCATCACGTCAAACGAGGTTATAAACACATTTTCACCTTTACTATGCTTTTAGGCCCAGCAGAAAATTTAGAAAACAGAAAATATGAGAATATTCGTAGTGTAAAACAGAAACATCTGTTGTGTAGCACCAGTTGATAATTCATTCTGTCATAACTGTAAATTTTCATAGTATTTATTTAGAAAAGAAATAGTCAATAAAATTATCGTGCCGTGTTTAATATATGGTGTAAATAAATATTTCAACAGTAGGCCTTACAAAAATATGCTGTGTGCAATGTTTAGTTTATTTTAAGCAGGATATGTGGTTTGTGCCATAAACTTTCTTCTATATCTATGAACTAGCTGGCTTACCCGTGCTTCGGTACGGTACTCAAATTGCAATGCAAACCCGAGAACTAATTTGTCCTTCAGGTGAGCTCGTTCGCTACGCTCGTTCGCCTCAAGTTAGTATATCCATTTTTTTTTTTTTTTTTTTTTACTAATCCCTTAATACTTGAAATAAAAACGATTCAGGTGAGCTTGTTCGCTGCACTCACTCGCGTCAAGTTTTTTTTATATAATTTTAGTTTTTATTACCAATCTTTCCATAATTCTTTAAATAAGAACAATTCAGATGAGCTCGTTTGCAAAGCTCACTCGCCTAAACTGTGTAATATAATTTAGTTTTTATTATCAATCCTCCCATAATACTTTAAAAGAGAACAGTTGAGGTGAGACAAATTTAAACATTCAAATGGTTAAATGCTATTATTTAAACCAAATAACATTTTGTGCTTAAACATTATAGCTTCCCTTGAGAGATTGGAATGAGAGGATTGATCCTAGTCTTTGAAATAAAAGTAAAAAAAATGTATGGAGCAAAGCTTCTAAATATTACGTATGTATGGAGTTCTAAATATTAGAGCTGTTACACGAAGGCTGTTAACAAATACATCACATACCATGTTAAGCAATAACATAAAAGATCACAAATAAGTTATGCGTTACTTATGTCATGGTTACAAATAATGTACATTAGTTTGGCCTTCGCCCTAAAGCACCAAGTGAAAATAATGAGAAACATTTTAATTAAAGGGAGTGCAAGCTTAAATAGACCTTTGATTTATAATGCGAGGAACCATATATCTCTGATGACGTCCGTGTGGTGTTATATATTTCTTACCACAATATTTATCTTAAAACAGTTTAATGAGAGTAAACCTCTTTGATGATATACTGTATATTTATTTTAAAATATTAAAGACCAAATATATAAATAGCTAAATAAAATTTGATTAATTTAATTTCCTTTTTAGGGGCCCGTTTAAGTGTAACTTTAACCAACATAATGATGCCATTACTACATGCCTACACTCAAACTCTATCTAGGCCAAATATTAATAGGCATATTAATGTCCCTCTTCCTCCTTATTTCTCAGATTGTGTGCAAAGTATGACATACCCGCGCTTCTGTAGATGAGCAGATCGTCATCTTATGATCAACGTCGACACATAGGGCTACTCCCTTCATGCTTTCAAAGTGTCAATATTAATCCTAGGGAAGAATGGTAATTGATTGAATTATTAGACGGACAGGAAGAACATTTTTAGAATTTATTACAATAAAATAATTACACAAACATTGAACAACTTGAGTTTTAAGAACAAAAACATGCAAATAAATTTGAAAATGCTTTTAAGCTGATATCTTGTTGTGTTTAAAGTAAGTTTAAAAACATTACATAATGATTAACTCGCTTGTCGTATTAGATCTCCCTCTGTGACTTTCACAAACTTAAAAATAAATAAACAAATAAATAATATCTTTTATTTGGAGCGTTTTTTATGGTACATGATTTTAAAAACAACTAAATTGAATCTACAACTAATAACAACTTACAAACTTGAATAATAAAAAATACATATAAAGAGAAAGAGAGGAGATTATCAAACTGCACACCTGAACTGAACATCTTGAAATTAGTACTCTCCGTCAATGGAATGCCCCCAAGGTACACTACAGACAAAGGCAGTGTTTGGAATACTTTACTGGCAGGAAATGTCACAAAAGTGCACTTACTTTTATTCAGATGTAATCCATGACTTATGGACCAAGCATAAAGCATATCTTAGTCCGAGTTGAGGCTGCACACTGCTTGATCTGCTTAGTGAGGATTAAACTGAAGTCCCAAATTTGTTTTGCCAAAAAATACAAAAAATGTTGTTCTTACATTTTTTTTTTGTAAAATTATATTGAAATCAACCAATGGCTGCTACTATAGTGAGACCTAGTTTAGGTCATAATATGTACTTAATTTTAGTCACCTATATTACATAATAGTTAATTAAAATTATTTAAAAAGGGCAATTTTTTTATATAGTTTTGAAAGTGTGAAAGTATGCCCAATTTTTTAGGTTAGATACGGCAAATTTTCACAGGACTAAACTTGTAGAGAGTTTAATTCCAGACAACTATTTTCCCTCATATTTCAGCTAGGACCTCTCGTTCAAAAGTTGGGATTGTTGATTTCCACTCTTCTTTATTTTTTAGTTTTTAGGGGATTAAAATTGGAAATTTCAAATTTTTGGGGATTTCTCTTTTTAATAAGCTTTGTGTGTGCCAAATTTAGAATTTCTGGCTCATCCGGAAGTCCAAAATAGTTTGTCTACCTGAACAGTAATAGAGTGAGCCAGTCATTCAGTTTTATACAGTTATTAGAAAATGAAATGTCAAGTAACTAAATTGATAAAAATAAGTGAAAATATATTACCTACTATGTAGCATGGATCTAAGGGAAATATAATATTACAGTGGATTATTATTTTCAAAGATGTTTGTAACACGAACATTGTTTTTTAAATCTAAAATTCGTTATCAATATCAGACATGCTCAATTCATAATTGATGTCCCAGCAAGGAAAAATAAAGTAATAATTAAGTATGTGGTATCTAGGCAAAATATTAAATTAAACAGTGGTAACTTTATCTAGGTTCACGATCTAGCGCAATTTAACAAACAACTCAGTACTGCAAAATGAACACTAAAAAGAGTTTCAAAAGAACTTGTTTTCCCAACAAAACTATTATGTAACTATGAATAATATCTGTACAAATTTACTGAATAATTTGAAAAATACAAATGATTATACTAACTATAATAAAAAACCATTGTTGTAAATTCGAAGATTTTTCTTACTAGATTAACATACTTTAAGTTGAAGTAGAATTTGTAACTATAATTAAAATATAATATATTAAAATTAAAAGCAAATGAGGTTTGGATGAGTCAATGTGAAAGTCTAAACTTATGTTAAAGATAATTTAGCATAATTAATGTGCCGTTGGGGAGGCTTAGGTTAACGGCTGGCGAGGTTAAACGGGGCATAACTCAGCCGGCGTGGCTGGCACCTCGCTTGCTCCCATAGTTTGGAAGGAATCATAAAACTTTTTAAAAACGTTACTTGGCAGTTTGTCATTTTTCACAGTCAAGTTTTCCTTCGTAGAAGCAAAATAAGGTAATATTAATTAAATAACCAAATACTAATTGATCAACCAAAGCAAAAGCGACGTATACAGGGTGTCTTTAAAGTCTTTCACCGAACTTCATAATATGACAAATTGGGTCAAGATAAGCAAAAAAGTTCATATGAAGGTATGTCCTAACATTCATATATACCCGGATATCCTCCATTTTGTTTTTTCCACTTAATAATTTTTATTTCGTTGACGTTTTGATTTGATTTGATTTTATTTTTATTTTATTTTATTTACATGCTCCAATACAGTAAAGAATACCATTTACATTGAAGCAGTTCATATACTATTAATAAGTCCATTGTGTAAATTAAACAGGTTTTCTTCTTTCACTTCATTCTTCAATAAATTATATTCTACAGACTAAATAACTTTTTTAGCGAATTTCCCTACAGGGAATACGCTATTACCGTAGTAGCCATGGTAAGACCTAAGCCCGGGACCAATTTACTTTTTCATTTTGAGGTCCCCAGAAGCCAAAAACACCATTCGTTCATTTTCATATATATATATATATATATTACCTACAATTTTTTTATCACAACTCATTGCAATAGGCATAGTTAAAAGCATCATCGAAAAAATCTAGGAGTTCGGCGCACTTACGGTTAACTCGGGCAACTTTTGAACAATATATATATTTTCATGAGTTCGCGAACCAGCATTGTCGGGTTATGGGAACGGGGTTTTATGGGGTTTTTAATTGGTTTTTGGCATTTTTGGACCTAAATTTTCAAAATTTATCAATTTTAACGAAAACCATTTAAAAGAGCTTAAAAAACAAACAATTTGGTATTTTGAAACTTTAAAATAGCTTAACTGGTTATAGAGAAAATTTAAATCAAGTTTCCCATGTTATTCTTAAGGGTACATCTTTAAAAAGTTATATATTTATCAACATATCTTAATAAAAAGTTTTATGAACCTTCACTAGGTGGTGAGTAATTAAGATTTGATCAAAAACCCACATGGCAGCAAACCTACATGCTAAATCCCATGGTATTTCCATGGAAAATAAGTGTATAATGGGAGCAAGAGAGATGGAGATAATCAAGGCTATTAAATAAGAAACAGAAGAGGTTGTCTCATTCCCATAAGGCCTATGTAGACAATAACAGCTGGAATCGTGACGTCACCGGCCGACCCTGTCCGCCCTAGCGATACTAGTGAGAAAAAATGGAACTAATCAGCAGGAATTAATTGCTATAGACGCGCGATTCTATCGGGGACCACAGATTTAATAATAATGTCATATTTTATCCGTCGCATTTCATTAGCCTATATCTTTTAATTATGATTTTAAAAAGGTTTTAAATAATATTTTGAAGATTGTTTCCTTTGATTACCGTACAATTGCTTTCAGATTCTTTAAACTGACACGAGTTTACATGGGTGAATTTAGGTCTTAGTATCTGGACGGGGCCAATCTGGAGGTGCGAGGTCGCCAAAATATTTGCAGGGAAAAACTACTCATCATTAAATCCTAATATAAATGTTAAGGTTTAAAAGCTAGATTATTTTATCCAACAATAATCATTTCCTTAGTTTATTACAACTCATTGCAATAGGCATAGTTAAAAGCATCATCGAAAAAATCTAGGAGTTCGGCGCACTTACGGTTAACTCGGGCAACTTTTGAACAATATTTGTTTGTCTAAATCAATTTTATAGGCATTTTAATTAAAAATTTCATAACATTGTTGTTTGTTGCAAAAGTCAGGTTATTATGGGGATATTGGGTACCGGTATGGATTTCTTGGTTATTATACATTGTGTCATTTGTGTGAAGATAGTTTACCAGAAATTAAATAAAATATGCATGAAATAAAATTCACTATGCCGGCAGTGGCGTGATTGATTTTTGGGTCTCCCTGTACATTTATTTTTTAGCCCTTTGCCCTTACAATCGTAGCGCTTTAATTTATTGCAGTAAAACTCAACAAAGACTACTCAATGTAGACTAGTCGAGTTTGGTGGATGTAAGTTTTGCGGAGCTTAGGCCTACACTAATCTGCCGTACACTCGATCGGACCGTGAAACATGGGTTCAAAGGAAGATCGGACCGCAGGATGGCGATCGCTACAGTACCGATTAAGCATCGTTAAATGGCCTAAAACTCGGACAAAAAATTGTATAATATCTTCTGTCCAAAACGGTGATACCGGTAATGAAAAAGCGGCCGCAGTAGCACGTTATCGTGTCTAATGGCCTTCATTACAGTGGACTATCGGGACGCCGAAACCGAATAAAATATAAAATTAAATTCAATAATCTTAGTAATAACAATTTGTTCTTCTTTTAGGATTTGTAAAAATTAAAACAGCCTACACATTTCACACAGTAAAGTTTTGATATTAATTTTAATAAATTTTATCTGTAGACTATTACTTTCTTTATCGTTATAACCTAACCACAATACTAATAGTAAACAAGGGAAACAAAAACAAAGAAAATGTAAACAATGAAAGTTTACATCTGATTTAAAACAACCAGCTGATGGGTCGGCCGATGACGTAGCACAAATTTGATGAATTTGCGACTGAGACAACCTCGCCATATTCTATTATCCTTGGGAGATAATAAGGTATCTGTTCCTAATCAGCTGATCAGCTGTCTTCTGCATATTTGTCAAATTTGAAATGTTTATGTTTTGTTATTTGTCAACAAATCATTCCTTTTGCATGGAAGCTTTGGTTGTGCACTTTTATTACTGTTAAAAAATTCATTTATTGCAATATAAATATTAATATATAAATTATTAAATAATAATAATTTACTCAGAATTATAATGCCATTAAATATATTATATTTCCTTGTAAAGATTATTAATTATATAAGGTAGCCAAAAAGTTCTTTGATGTTGAAACAATAATTCTTTGGAAATTCGCTGAGTACGCAGGTCTGCTGCGACGGGGGTATTTATAATAAATATTGTGAAATACAATGGAACATTAAAAAATACTTTGGTTTAGTTAACAAACAGAACATATTAACAATAAAATAACAGAATATCATAGTAATTTATAACATAATAACAATAACAATAACATATTTATTTATTTATTTCAATAATTTACATAACAGCTACAGGCATAAACCTAAAAACAGCTGTCTTGACTAAAATAAAATAACAAAAATACAAGAATTTAGA
The DNA here is from genome assembly GCA_030545055.2 of Neoaliturus tenellus. Classification (NCBI taxonomy): domain Eukaryota; kingdom Metazoa; phylum Arthropoda; class Insecta; order Hemiptera; family Cicadellidae; genus Neoaliturus; species Neoaliturus tenellus. Next base: position 202,471,917 of record CM061531.1, read on the forward strand.
GTATAGAATGTACACATAATTAAAGTAAAACAAATGACAGTCCTGCAATAAAAATTAACATTTAAAAACTGAAAGAAAAATTAAAATAAAATCCAACTCCACATTTTGAATGGTGTAAAAATACATATAATTGTAACCACAAATGTAAAAAATAAATAATAACTATCGTGAATTAGACTGTGCTTATAAATAATAATAATAATTATTAATAATGATGTGAAAAAATATATATAGGTCAAGAAACACTACTCCTTAATATTTCTAGACATGAATTTTTAAAAACATTGAAGCTATCGTTAAATATATCTAATTTATGTGAATTGGCATTGATAAGCCTTAAAATTCGGTATAAAGAAAAATTATAATGGCTTACAGTGTTACATCTGGGCAAGGAAAATAAAATAGATGGCCTTAGGTTGTTTCTTGGAACATATAAACTTAAGGTACTTAACAAAAATGGGCAATTAATATTGAAGTTTATTAATTTAAAAACAAAAGACAATATAAATAAAAAAACTTTTGATAAAACTAAAATCACTAGGTATGTCTGATGGGACTGTTGACTGGTTCAGATCGTACTTAGGTGATAGACGACAATACATTAAATTTGACAATACTTCTTCAAACTTTGGAAACGTATGTAGAGGAGTACCCCAAGGTTCTGTTCTTGGTCCTTTACTGTTTAGTATTTACATCAATAGTGTATATTCTGAAATAACTAACTCTAAATATCATTTGCATGCCGATGACTTACAAATGTACTCTCACTGTGGTAAACTTCTCCACTTGTGACTTTTGATCATATGTTTTAATATTAATTTGTTGTTTGTTTATTCTGTCAATATTTACTTTATATTATGAATCTCAATTCAACTCTTGTACAAGTTTTATGTTGCATATAGCCTTGATTTATTGAAAAGGTTTAGTCTTTCATTACAATTTATGCAACATAAATAAAAAGTTTATATAATGGACAAAATCTTTAAACCAAAAAGATTTAACTCTAATCCTGATTCACCAAATGCAACAAAGGAATGGAAACATTGGCTCCAGACCTTTACTAACTTTATAACAGAAACTAAAGTCAAAGATGAAAAGAAATTAGGAGCCTTAGTAAACTTTTTGTCCTACAACAACTATGAATTCATTAGTGAATGCTCTACATTTGATGAGGCTATTGACATCTTAAATAGTGTGTTTGTACCTAAAACAAATATCCTCTTTGCAAGACCTTAAAATTATTCCTGAAATAAATTGTTTAGTACCATATAAATTTGTATTTATAAATTAAAGTTTGAAATGGTAATTGTTTGAAACTAAATTCTGTTGTATTTTTGCCAAATATTGTAAGTTTCCTTAGTCAAATTATGTCTTTTATATTTTAATATTTCTTTTGATTATTTTTTACTTAAGTTACCAAATTCTTGTATTTTGAACTGAGGTTAAGTGGTAGAGAGGACTATGTAGTCCTAACTTTGCCTAAAAAAATAAAGCATTTGTTATTTGCTATAAATAACTTTCTTCTAACTGAGAGTTTATCAACAGAAAAAATGGCTCTTAATTCACAAGTAGGAAAATCCCACGGGCAATAAACATTAAATTTATTTAAAAATAAATATCGAAGAAATTTATTCTGAATTATTTCAATTTGATGGATTTCTGTAATGTGACTAGGAGCCCAGACCACAGAACAGTATTCTAACCTGCTTCTAACTATATTCTTCTAACAATATGCTAACTATATGCTTCTAACAATATAGTTTAATGATCGCTTCACAACTGCTGAATAATTTTGAATTTCTAATAACGAAACCCTGCATTTTGTAAGCTTCGTTTGTTATGTAAGTTAAATGATCGTCAAATTTCAGTTCATTATCATAAACGACACCTAAGTCCTTAATTTTGAAAACTTGCTCTAATTTTTTGCCATTAACTGAATAATTTAATAAATAAACCTAACTAGATTAATTACATAAAAGTCATGATCGTTCATGCAGTATTGTCAGACATTTGGCTTTGCTTTAAATACACTTTTAGTGTCAAAAGAAATGTCGATGTTAGAGTACTTAGCAATAATTGAGTTATAAGACCTCATCACCCGGCGAGGACGCATGCACCGACGTTCAAGTATGGAGGAGAGAAAAGCAACTTGGTTCTGCTGTTGAAATTTGGTACGCGAAACGACAGGACCGCCAGGCTAGCAATATCATCTACCTCGCCAAGCACTAACTTGTGCAGGAAAATTAGACTCATGAGTGTCCTCCTCAGAGCCAAGCTCCGGAACCCGAACAACACAAACAACTCACTGTATGGAACCACATGTATACACATTAAAACATTTAAAGTATAAAAATCTTAAAAACCTCCTCTGAACTCTTTCTATTGCTTCTTGCTCGGTAACATTAATAGGATTCCACACAATGGTGCCGCTCTCCAGCCTCGACCTAACCAAAGAGTTATAAAGCTTTATTAATGTCTCAACATTCTTAAAGTATAAACTCTGTCTCATAATAAAACCCATCATTTTACTTGCAGATGCAAAACAATTATCAGTGTGGCAGTTAAAAGAAAAAGTTGAATCCATGCAAACCCCCAAATCCCATATACTATTTACTCTAGAAATCATGACCTCATTTAAAAAATAATCATTTTTAGCGAATTTTCCTATAGGGAATACGCTATTACGGTAGTAGTCACGGTAAGACCTAAGCCCGGGACGATGATACTTTTTCGTTTTGAGGTCCCTAGAAGCCAAAAACACCGTTCGTTCAAATTGATATATATATATATATATATATATATATATATATATATATATATATATCAATTTGAACGAACGGTGTTTTTGGCTTCTAGGGACCTCAAAACGAAAAAGTATCATCGTCCCGGGCTTAGGTCTTACCGTGACTACTACCGTAATAGCGTATTCCCTATAGGAAAATTCGCTAAAAATGATTATTTTTTAAATGAGGTCATGATTTCTAGAGTAAATAGTATATGGGATTTGGGGGTTTGCATGGATATATATATATATATATATATGTATGTGTCCGTGAACACGATAACTTTTGAACGGAACCTCCGATTTTGATGAAATTTGGTACAGGGGTGTAAGCCAGCATCTACTAGATTGAGTTCGCGAACCAGAATGATCGGACCATGGGAATGGGGTTTTATGGGGTTTCAAAAGGGTAAAAAATGGGTTTTTGGCTTTTTTTACTTTTATTTATAAAAGTCAACACTTTTAACTTAAACCATTTTAAAGAGCTTAAAAAACAAACAATCTAGTATTTTGAATTTTTTACCTATCTTAAATGGTTATGGAGAAAATCCAAAAACTATGTTTTCCATGTTATTCTTATGGGAAATCAACAAAACCTTCTATCTTGACATATCTCGATAAAATTTGGTATGTACATTCATTAGGATGCGTTTAACTTATATTTGCTTAGAAAACCCATATGGCGGCAAACCTACGTACTCACTCCTATGGGGTTTATGGGGAAAATAAAAATAACACCATAACCTGATAAAATGTTGTATGTATTGTACATTCACCAGGTAGGGTTTAACTTATATTTACCAACAAATTCCATATGGCGGCAAACCTACATACTCTCATCCCCATGGACTTTATGGGGAAATAGAAAATATAAAAAAATTGCATTGGAAATTCGCTGAATACGCAGGTCTGCTGCGACGGGGGTATTTAAGTAATATTGACTTCTTGAGAATGTTATCAATGGACATTTTGAGACATTAAAATTCATTTTATTATTCACTGTCCATTGAAAAACACTATCCAGATCTTTCTGCAAATCCACCGCATCACTATTGTTCTTTATTTGCTTGAAAATTTTTAAATCATCGGCAAATAATAATGCATTTGAAAAACTAATATTTTCACAAAGATCATTAATTAAGATGGTAAAGGGACAAGGTCCAAGGTTCGATCCTTGTGGAACTCCTGACTGAATGTTAAAATTTGAAGATGAAAACCCATTATAATATACAAATTGTTTTCTATTGACAATGTAGGAATTAAAAATTTTTAGAAATTTAACAGAAACCCCATAAAAATGATTTTTTTTTAAAGAATTAAATGATCAACCCTATCAAATGCCTTGGCCAGATCGAGAAAATCGAGGCGGTCCGGACCCCAGAATCCAGCCCCGAGGAGACATACGTTTGTGTTAACTGACCTACCAGGAACAAAACCATGTTGAGAATAAGAAATGTATTTTTTGAAGTGATTAAACAAAGATTTATGTATAATTATGTAAAATATTTTAGCAGGGACTTATAAAACTGCCACGGGTCTATAGTTTTTAATTTGTGATTTTTTACCACTTTTAAAAATTGGAGTGGTTTTTGTGGTTTTCCATTTTTCGGGGAAGGTGTTGGTTGTCAAGCTTAAATTAAACAAAAATGTCAAAGGCTTTACAAAAATGTCAGAACATCCCTTAAACAAGTATTGAGGCAGGTAATCTGGTCCGGTGGTACATTTTGATTTTAATTTCTTGATGGCATCCTGCACGTCCTGGTGGCAGCTGTGTGGTAGTGCGAGGCAAGACATGCCCGCCATGCACGGCCCCGCCGCCGCGGACTCCACGCAGGTCTCTGTCACATAATTCTCATACACTGAGCTGAAATACTCACCGAGCGCATTCACAACCGCCTCGCCGCTCCGCTATCAAGTCTTACCCCATCATACTCCATCACTAGTAAATTATTCCATTCTGACTTTTTACTTTTAACAAAATCCCAAAATTTACTACAGTCTGAATTAATATAACTGTCTACGCTACTTATATAGTTTTGGTATGCTAATTTTATTTCCCTTTTGACAGATGTTCTTTGATTCTTAAAGTCATTATAGTTTTCCTGAGTACTGAACTTTTTCCATTTCCTATGCAGTTTTTCTTTTAAATGCAGGTTTTTAATTATTGAATGTGTGAACCAAAAAGGGTAATTTGACTTCCTATTTTTTCTTTAAGGGACAGGACTTTTTAAGAATGAGATAGACTTGTTTATAACCAATAAACAAGTCTAATAAAAAATAATCCACAGCATCATTTACACTAGAAACAGAATATAGGGAGGACCAGTCGAACCTAGATAGGTCCTGATATATTTGAAAGAAATTAGCTTTCCTGAAGCAATAGTCAGCTGACTCAAGTGACCTTGACTTATATGATAACGGAGCGGCGATAACAATCCTCGCCTCAAGCGCCGGGTGATAAGGGTCTTCCTGGACTAACGGATCCTCGCATCTGAAAACATCTACGTTATCTACGTTGGATATTACTAAATCTAAACTCTTATTCTGAAAATTACAAATACCACTTTTTAAATTTAAATCATGCAAGTTGCGGAAAATTGCAACTCCTTACATAAACTATCTCCATTAATCAAGCTAGCATTTTCCCCATAAACCGGTAAATTAAAATCACCCACAATAATTAAACTGCTGCCAGCAGTGAAATTGATTTGTTGTACAGTGTCAAAGAAATCCTGGTACACTCCTAGGCTTCCTAGGCCTGGCCTGAGTCTAAAGTATACTGCACATATAAACATTGCCCCCCGGCTTGATGCTGAATTTTGACCCAAACATATTCACACCTCGGTATTTAAATTTTAACATTTAAATTTTCTACCCTACTACTTAAAATATCACTTGAAATTGCTAAAATTACCCCTCCTCCCGCTTTTCTATTTGTCATTTCCAAATCCCTATCATATCTAAAAACATTGTAATGATCAGGAAATAACTCAGATGAATTAACACTAGACTGTAAATTAGTTTCTGTCAGTGCAACTATTTTATAATTATTTAAAAGTATATTGCAGAAAAAATTATTCGATGTAGGAACTTCATATTTGGCATGGATCTTTGCAATACTAATGTCCATTTCTACATTAAAAATAAATTTTCCTATGCATATTTTCAAAATGACAGCCTTTCACAAAATGGATGTATAATATGAAAAGTCATACAAACAATTTGGTAAAAATAGAATTTTGTTATCTATATTCGTTTCAAAATGGCGTCCATTTTTTAGCCAAAATCAAAATTTACGGAATTCCCTGTAATTCTCGTATTATTTGTCATAAATGACTTTTGATTCAAAATACTATTGTGAAATAAACTAAGCTTTACACAGACTAAATTTATTAGAAATCTAAAATTTCCAAAATTTAATATTTTTGAAAATGTTTACATAAACATAACGCAAAAATTTTAATACAAACACATGTAATTTTGTACATGATATTAAAGCGCTTGTTGAACTGAGCAACTATGTAATTTACACTAATGCCCTTTCTTTTTTGGATTTGTAGTAATAAAGTAAAACTGTCATTTTCCCATTTAATTTTGCATGTTAATTTAATGGTATCGCCATAACGGAAAAAGGACTGCCATACTAACATGTCCTGATTAACTTGCAAGTTAAATGGGAAAATGACATTTTTACATTATTACTACAAAACCAAAAGAGATACGGCATTAGTGTAAATTAAAAAGTTGATCAGTTTAACCAGAGCTTTAATACGATGTACAAAATGACACGTGTTTTATTTATTTAATCATTTTCAAAAATATAAATTTTTGAAATTTAGTTTTTTATGTTTATTTAGCAGTAAACTTATTATCTAGTTTTTTCATGGGTATTTTTTAGAAAAAAAATATAATTTAAAATTATATTGCTTGAACAAGTAAACAGTTTTTGAAGTTATTACGGTGAAAAAATTATACAATTCCAAAAAGCAACCTGAGGGGTATGCGGCTATCACCGTAGTTGGTAACATTTATACACATACATACTCAAAAAGTGAACCAAAACCTTAAACTACTATACGCTATACCACACTGTCCACTACTGGATTTTCATTTAAATTCGTGTATCAGTAGTGTACATTGTTTTATTACTGCATACATTCATAAAAATTTCCAAATTAATACTTTTAAATGACCCATTTTTTTTAATTACAGTTTTAAACCGTTAATAAACCTATATATCTTTGAAAATTAGTAGTAAAATTAAAAATTTCAAAACTCATCTCCTTATTTATTCGAATGAGGGTGACCACCTCTTCAATCGCAAATTTCAGTAGGCCTCAGATAAAAATATTTTCAAGCACTTTAAAATAAAGCATAATTCACAGCCATTGGTTATAAACAAGAGAAAACTAATCAAAGATTATGAAAAAAACACACAAGAAGTTTTAATTAAAAATTGAGGTAATTATTACCTTTATGAGACAAAAGTGTCCACTAACGGTGCACCTTACCAGTAGTGTAATAAGGTGGTGTACCAATGAAAGGTTACCTTATATTGTGGTGGTTTTTCATGTAAAACTTAAAAAATATTCTTTGTTTAATTAGTCTTGAAGACTATTTAGTTTAATAAATTTTTTGAACTATGCATAATCTAAGAAATCAGAGTAAATATTTAAACGGCTTCTAAGGTGGATGGTATCATGCAATTGTACATTTTTAACACTAGAACCATTGTTTAATTATGTGTAAACCTAAAATGGGGTCATTTAAATCAAATAGATTAGAGAATACAATACATATATGCACATTAAAACAATATGCTCCCTCATTATGTATATTTGAGCAAAATTTATAAATAGCAAACAAAACTAAAGATTTCTTATATTATAAGTTGTTAATATATGACCCAACAAACATTTTTGTCAGGATGAAAAGCTCAGTTCTGTAGTTTTGTCAGTCAAGATTTGTTTATCTTGTCAACCTTACGTTGTTTGTCTTCAGGCTCTTAAACCAGTTTGTTCTCGTATCAGCTAGTGCACTCATACTGTTTCTAACTTTTGCTAGTTGTTGACCAAGACTCTGGAACAAAGGTGCACTTAAAAGTTTATAAACTCTGAAACTAGTCTCGTGTGTCAATGATATACTATGGTTATATTCTATAGGTTATATTACATTATATGCTCCCAACACCTACCCCTTTCTAAATTAAACTATGTATTTGAGGGAATTAGATAGTAACAGAATCAATATTTATTATGAGCCCCCGTCATATTAGCTTAAGTATAGTCTGCAATCTAGCGGGATCCACCGAAAACTATAGTTATAGTTAGAGGAAGCACCACTAGAGTGGTCTGGCTCTGTTCCAATGTGGCTGTCAGTGGCAACAAGGGTTTTTCGTTTTATTTCTAGTGCTGATAAAAACTTTGTAAGGGATGTACATATTTCCATATTAACCTGTATTCTAGTTCACAAAGATATTCTACATTAAATGCTTGTTGTCAAACAAGGTTTAAGGATTACAAAACCATAAATTAAGTTTAAGTTTAGAGTATGCAAGGTTGCCATTTGACTATTTCTTTACAAATATGGCGAGGGTTGTATTATGAGCCCCTATGTGTGCTTGGTATATGAGCCCCCTAAATTTCACTGAAAAGCCCCCTAAATGATACCCCTGGAAAAGATGACGCGTCTGCCTTTTCTGCGAAACACTGTTCTCCGAAGATAAAAGAGGAGAGCTTTGGGTGCAGTGCCAAGTGTGTGAAATGTGGGCGCATAATGAGTGCGCAGGGTGTGAAAGAGACTATTACGTATGTGATTTTTGTAAATAACCGCTATTAAAAGCATTTGTAAATAACCGCTATTAAAAGCATTTACCCTTATATTCAAATAAAACTAGTTTTTTCACTTTAAATACATTTACTATCTATTTTTTAACATCCTGCATGTACGTTTGTCTTATTAAACTAAGGGGCTCATATTACCAGCACACATGAAATTTTGTAAAAAGTGTATTCACTCAAAAATTTATATTTTTTGTCAAGAAACGTTAATTTTATCGAACAAATAATGACAAAACTGATTTTGTAACTCCTTACTCTATATTACACTAGAAAAAGAATGGGTGTAAATATTTTTGTAACAAAATTATTACAAAAAAAAAATAAAAAAAAAATAAAAATAGGGGCTCATAATACCACCTTTACCTCTAACATTTTGCTGACCCAAGAGTCCAATTTAATTTGCCAGAATATGGAATTTCTATATAATCTACTTAACACCTGAGAATTACCTTTTTGGCCAAGTTTTTCTTCAACCTGTAGCATTAAGAATTTTTGTCTCGTTACGTTCTTGTTGTTAAATTTATTAGATCCAAGCAGAGTCTAACGTCCCCATTAGTTTTTGGTACCACTACCAACACTGAGGACCAGTCCATGGGATCTTCCACCGGTCTAATGGCATTTAATTTAACCATGCTTTCAAGTTGTGAGTTGACATTATTACACAAAGGTAGAAGAAGTACATTCCTGAGTATACCAAGTGCTACGTACTGGACGAGCAATGTCCTCTAAGTCTAATTCAATCGTATACTAACCATAGTAGGTTTTTTACCGTCGCTAAAACACTATTCAGAATGTTTTTTTCTATCTTTTTATTGCACTTTATTATTATCTCCTTTTCTTATTCTTGGAATTTCTTTATGTATAGTTCAATTCTTATTTCTCCATAGTTCATAGTTCTGTTGCATAAAATTTTTGTACTGCATTGTTTATATCAGTGATAATAATAAACCAATTGTTCAATATGTAGAAGCATAAGCCTACATGTTCTTAAAAGGATAAAAGTTAAGAATATAAGGACTTTAAATGACTTAGTTATAACAAAAATAAATGGATTAAGATACGGTGGGGGAGTATTATACTATCAAAAGTTTATGTTTAGTTTGAAAACATAAAACTCATTAGTTGATAGTTATAAAAACATATGTATAAACAAATATTAATATATAACTCTTAAGTTTAAATAAATTCAATCATCCATATTAAATTTCATCAAAATCGGAGGTTCCGTTCAAAAGTTATCGTGTTCACGGGCACACACACACACACACACACACACACACACACACACACACACACACACACACATATATATATATATATAATTGAACGAACGGTGTTTTTGGCTTCTAGGGACCTCTAAACGAAAAAGTATGATGGTCCCGGGCTTAGGTCTTAACGTGACTACTACCGTAATAGCGTATCCTTTAGGGAAATTCGCTAAAACACTTTCAAATTTCAAATTTCAGTGTAGGATAAGGGTGCTGAACATTGGTATAATTTTCCTAAACCACAGGTTAAAGATGTTAACACATTGGTTTATATATACAGTTCAGCTGATTTTTGTTTAATTTAAAAATCTACCTAAGGATAACATGGGAACTTTGAAGGGATATAGGACGAAAACCGGATTTTTCCTAGCCATGAGACCAATTCCAATCGATTCCTGGTGGCCAAAACCCCTATAATCAACCAGAAAATAAAACATCCTTGGAGAGAAAAAAATTTTGCCCGTACAAACAGTGCTTGTTTTAGACTATAAGAAAAAGATAAGATATAATATAAGATAACTTGTTGAAGTCAATTTTATTTGGCCAGTGTAATATGTTTATTCCTAAACTAACTTGATACATATTGTCATAATAACATTATAGACACTTTATCATACTACATTATAATTGTCGATTATGATAATAAGGTGAACATGAAACACCTTTCTGAGAAGGATAAATTACAAACTTTAATTAATACCTTAAACACTAAATTTCAAAACGAGACCGAACTATTCGTAGAGACAGTGGTTTTAAACATCATTTTAGGCCATCGATCTATTTATTTCCTCAAACAATTGAGATTTCAACTATACTGTATAATTAATTGGATGAACGGATCGAAGAGGAGTGAAATCCTCATATATGACGGTAGGTCACTTAGTGTAGTGATAAATCCCAATTTCATTGACCGACGATTACGTTCGCAAGAAGCCTCAGATAGACTTAAAACTTTCACAGTATATTTTATTTGCTTAATTTGTAAGGTCAAGTTCGTTTCTGAAGTTATTCTGTTAAGTGGTAAAGTAATGAGATATAATTTCCCATAAGAAATGCATTGTGGCTGTAAATAACGGTGCTTATGGCTATGTTAAGCGGTGCTCGAGTTTTTTATTGTCAGATATAGAGTAAGCATGTGTTATGGAACACTATTGCCTGCCTGTTTTACTATAACTGCACTAAATATAATACAGTATGTTATTTATTGATCATTTTAAAATAGGTTATGAATACTATAAAGTATTTTGTACTAACAAACAATGGTAAAAAGAAAATATTTACTAAAATAATAAAAATTTTAAAAAGTACCTATTTGTAATAAAATATCTTGAATGAAAAAAACCTTTTTCTATTTAGTTAATATGTGTAATTTTATATATGTGTTATTATTTGTTTACTTTTTTAATAGCGTGAAACTAGGATTATCTGGCGTATGTTCCCGTTCATCCCCATACGCGTGGAAAAGCGTACTCCTAGTAAATGACTTTCAACAGCAATGACTTATGCAATATTAACAACCATTTAGAGGAAATAATGAAAATGTATGAAAACTAACTACTATGACATACTACCATGTTAATGTTACTATCGCACCACAAATATTCCTGATGTGCTTATTTAGTCCCATTTAAGAATAACAATGCTAAACATTCAACAACCTCTTCATGATACATTTTAAGTAATCCTATCTTAAGGCCCCATCAACTGGTTAGGGGGGAGGTAATGTTTTCCGTTAAAGGCCATTAGGGAAGCCCAAATTGCTACAAACAAACACTTTCTGTCTGAGCAATAAAATTTACTCTGTGTTTATCTTCATCCTAAGAAATTACAAAGGGCACATTGCATTTAAAAATATTCTTCACTCATAGTTCTAAAAATAATTCATATTTACAACTATTTAATTTTTAGTTATTTGTTGATTTTCTTACAATCCATTCAAACGTTGAGCGAAATTCACTTACCTCCTTCAACCATTCATCGAACCTCCCTCAAGTAGTTGTGTGAGGAATGTTTGAGAACGGTTGGAAGCCGGTTTAAGGAACAATTGTTTATAGTTAAAACATTAAAGGTGAATTATTGGGGAGGTGGATTTGGGTAAATTATGGGGATTGTATTACCTTAATATTGAATTAATGTATATAAATATTGGGAGGTTATGACCAAAAACCTTGAATTAATCCCACATTTGTGTTATCTGTAACAATAACAAAATGCTAAAATTTCGTAAAACTAAATGTAATTACATTTATTTACCTAATCAATAAACAAAATTTTATACCATACATCTTTTTATTTTATTGAGGCCGGTTCTTAAGACCTATAATATAACTTCAAAGGTTATGTATATACCTTATCGTACAATCTCTGAAAGCTATATAGTACACTATATGAATTTGAACGAACGGTATTTTTGGCTTCTAGGGAACTTAAAACGAAAAAGTATCTTGTCCCGGGCTTAGGTGATTTCTACCGTAAAAGCTTATTCCCTATAAAGAAATTTTCTAAAAAAAAAAACAAACAAAGAAAAAACATAACATGAAACTACAACAATTTATGTAAAAATATTTATAGAAAATTGCCCCACAAAAAGTACCCAAAGTCAACAGAATTCAGTTTCGCAAGTAAAGAATACCTGAATCCAAAAGATACAGCTATCTTAATGAGATCAGCATTAAATAGGAAACACTTTCCCTCATGTTCCGTTAGTCAGAATGTAAACTAGATTCAATGAAAGTTTTCAAGTTAACCTCTGTATAAAAAGAATCTAACTTTTTATTTTATTGTTTCATAGCATAGATCAATAAATAGTTAAAACTGACATGGAAGACAGAAGTTTTTATAATAATTGTTTGGGTGCAAAAAATGGCCACACTTTTTTTTCTTAATCCGCACATAAATCTAATTACTTTTTCACCTCAATCATAATGTTAATTCACTATGGTTTGTCCGAGTCCCTAGGTGGTGGGCCAACTCGGACAAATCCTGCCACCCAAACCCGTCAGACGTGGTCTCTATCTGACTGTGTCCCTGTCTGACTGTGTCCCTCTCTGGCTGTGTCCCTTTCTGGCTGTGTCCCTGTCTGACTGTGTCCCTCTCTGGCTGTGTCCCTTTCTGGCTGTGTCCCTGTCTGACTGTGTCCCTGTCTGACTGTGCCCCTGTCTGACTCTGTCCCAGTCAGACTTTGTCGTCTCCCCGTTATTTACCGTGCAGTATGAAGAAAAATGAGTTTTCACAATTAATTTCTTAGATTATGAATAAGTTTCAAAACTGATCCCGAGGAGTATGAATAATTTCACTGATCACATTTTATTATATAAATATAAAAGTTTTTACTGAAAGTAGCATATTTTTTGGGGGAAATAACTTAATAGTCTAAACATAACATTTTAGTAATGGCAATTTGTTACTTGCATTAACGGTCTGACCTGTAGCCTTGTGAAGCGGTTTGAGCCGACAGCGCCTACATATCACCGACAGGCAATTTAAGCATATGTTCATATTACGGTGTACCGATTGAAGGTAATACTACAAGACACTACTACTCGTGTGGTTCCGTAACATAAATGTCTATTTATTTTGAATACAAATACATATAGATTTAAAACTGACTATTCAATCTATATATTAATACGCATGCATGTTCCATTTCCTCCTTTTTTTCTCAGCTCGTGTGCATCGTAGGATAAATCTGAGCATACCGTTAGAAAGGTTTAGTCCTGTAGATGAGCAGAATCACATTCTAATTCACATCGGACTCCAGGGCTACGCCCCACAGGCTTTCAAAGTTCCAATGTTAATAGACAGCTGTTGTAAAAACAACTGCTAGAAAATTAGGAAGAGCAGATGTTTTAGTTATAAAATGTTTTTAAGCTTCTTGGGTCCAGATCAACTGAAATTTTGATCGAATTTCGATCAGGAGGCGATCTCTAGTTCGTATCGCCTAACTAATACAGCCTAAGCAATTCTTTGTTATTGGAAGTATACTGATAACTTTTTGTTTCTTTTAACATGGTCATACACATAACGTCATACAGTAATATGTCCATAGCACCTTTGACACAACAAACTATTTAAAATACGTAACGGTCGTTCACTAGACCCTTTTGCCTGAGAAGCTACCCAGCACAATGCTGTACGTTTTGGTTTTTTATTACTTTTCTTAGACAGATTTACATTAAACTAGCCGCTTCCCCGTCGTTCTTCATAAGGGGTGGGCGTAGTTTGTTTGTTTCAATCATATTCTGTTAATTCATGCAAGAATGCAATTTAATACTTTTAGTAGTTTTCTTACTGTATCTCGAAATAGTATATTTCATCACACTACATCGATAACTGCCCTGTATTATTCAATACATAAAGAATGTGATCAATAATAGTAAGCCTAATGTAATCTGAGATTGCAATGTAAGAATGGACAAACCTCTCACCACATTATTGTAATAAAATATTGATTATCATATTCTGTGACATTTACTTTATAAGAGATACATTACAATACCAAAATTGTACATATATAATTGGAATAGATTAACTCGTCTATTATTTGTGTTGGACAACCCAAATAATTCAATAAAATATTTTAAATTGTGAAAATTACATTTAAATAATGATTAAAAAGACATGTTGATTGTATCGATTGGGTTCGGCATTGACCAATCTTCTTTATCTTCCTAGCATACAATGTACATTTGCGGCACTTACTTGCCTATTTAAGAGTGAACGATCACACGGGTTATTTGTGTAAATAAGAAAAAGTTTCAATATCGCTATGAAAATGGGGTTTAGCTCAAGGTTTTAATTGGGTACATGACACATTACTTAAGTACTTTGGTAATTGTTATAAACTGATAATTATATATTAAGAAAATGTTTTATGAAATTTTGTATGCCTTTAATTGTAAGACTATTGCCTTGGCAGTACTTGGCTTCAAACAACTGACAAACATGCAAAGACAATTTTACAACTTTTTACCCCAAGTTTATTCCCAATGCAGCTGACATTTTGCAGCCATTGTATGAGTTACTGCGCAAAGATGTCCGATGACAGTAGACAGATCATTGCGAAAGAATTATGAGAATTAAGGAAATTTTAACCTCTAAACACGTTTTGGCTCATTTTGACCCAGATCTTCCAGTAAAACTAACGGTTGACGAATCAGCAAAAGCTGTTGGTACAATTTTGAGTCATGGGTATCCTGACAAAAGCGAACACCCAGTCGCTTATGCATCAAGAAAGTTGAGCTATGCTGATGCTCGCAACCCCCAAATTGAAAGTGAAGCACTTAGTAATGTATTTAGTATAACCAAATTTCATGTCTTTTTATTTTGTAAGCATTTTACAATGATTTCTGAGGTGCAAAAAAGGGCACAAATAGTCGCAATAGGCTACAGCGTTGGTCTTTTATTTTGTCTAACTACAATTTTGACATAAAGTTTTTAAAATATACTTTTAATGTAGCTGGTTTTTTTGTCACGTAGTGATTTCAATTTTTTAAACAATCATGCAACTTATTAGTATTACTCACCAAATTCTCGCCAAAGGTGCCAAATCAGTATCGTAGACATAGTGGTACTGCACTTTCGAATCTGCTACGTTTCATCTTCAGTCACACTTATAAATAAACTTCATTTGGCATTAAATAAAATTATTGCCCACATCTGTGGTTGTCAACACTTAAAAGTACAGATTAGTGGTGTCGAGGCTTTGAAAATAACATCAATCATGTAACACCTAATGCTGACTAGTTAGGCTATCCACATTATGTTCATAAAAGTTGCCCATTAGTTGTAAACTGGAGGAAAGTAAAGTTGGAAACTTCAGTTGACCTAATTTTGTCAAATGTTTTTGGTGCAATCACGCATGGTAAAAGATTACCTTCTGAACTGGACTTTAAGCCATTTAACAATAGATTAAATGAGTTGACAGTAGATCATAATTGTATATTGTGGGGTTATAGGGCTGTGATTTCTTTCAAGCTAAAGGCCTTTTCACACCGGCGTCTGCGTCGTCCGCGGACGCCGCAGACGTCGCAGACGCCGCAGACGCGCCCCTTTCACACCGCCGCAGACGTCGCAGACGCGACCCTTTCACAACGCCGAGCGACGTTCCAAAACTTCCACTTGTTATCACCATAATTTATAGTTATGTGGTAATCACACGACCACAGATAACATATACATTATCTCTGCGCATGATTAATGTGGACATCAGGTGATCACTATGATTAGTTTACTGCAGTTCTCTCTTCAGTGTAGTTGTGTCCAAAAATGTCTTTTCCGCCAGTTCCTTGGTGTGACAGAGGGTTTTCTATTCCGTGGATGAATGACATTAGTGACAGTGATGACGACTTGGTTTTGTTGTATTCGTTGAAGAAAAGAACGAAATGGATTAATCAAATAAACGAAAAAGGAAGAGTTTTGGAGAGTACTACCACTTGATGAATGATCTGGAGCAGGATGAAGATAGGTTCAGGACATATTTTAGACTAACACCAGATCAATTTGAAGAAGTATTGTCACTGATCGATATTGACATAAGGAAAACCGACACGAACTATCGAGAGGCAATCACGAGCAAGGAAAGGCTCGCTATTTGTTTAAGGTAAAACAAAAATGTAATAAGTAGTTATAGTTATCCTCAAGTCAAACTAATTAATGAGTGTAGGTTAAAAAAAAATAAGCTAGTACACTAATTAACAAAATGATTCAATTTTATTTAGACCATATGAGTAGTTTGAACTAGACAAATAAATGTTCATGTTACAAATATAAATTTGAAAATACAAGTATAGGAATACACCATGAGATAGTGTCAAAATGTTAAGGAAAACAGTAATGTAATTTTACATAAAATGTAATGTAAATTACATAAACCAACACAATGCTTTGAATTAATGTAAATAATAAAAATGAATTTCAATTGAAGTTATAACAATTTTTTTATATTTACTAGCGTTTTACTCATTTATTCACTGTTTTTGTGATGTTTAGGCCTAATAATGATCACTGAAAATGTGTGCCTAATAATGTCCCAGATGACAGGATGGTTGCGTACTTCCTCGATCAAAGCCTCCATGACGTGGTACAACACCCAGAACACCAGCAACAACAACGGTCAACACTGCAGATGACTCGGGGTGCGAGTGGCGGAGCGACTCACGTGGTTCCGAAGTGTTCATTGCGCATGCGCTAGGCCGCAGACGCCGCAGAAGTTTGCGAAAAATCGCTCTCCGACCGATTCTCACAAAAACTTCCGCGGACGTCGCGGAAGCCGCAGACGTCACAGACGCGCGGTGTACACGGTCTCATTTGATAGCACGGGAAGCGATTTATTTCTTCCAAAACTTCTGCGGCTTCCGCGGACGTCGCAGACGCCGGTGTGAAAAGGCCTTAAGGAAAACTGTAATGAGTTACATTCAAACCATTTTGGTACAAACCAAATAAAAGCGCTTGCTAGGTCATATTTTTTATAGCCTAACCTAGATAGTCAAACTAAGGAGTTTTCAAGAAATTGTGATGTATGTAGTAAATTTTGAGATGTGCCTCCAAAGTCAGTTCTTCGGCCTTGGAATTGGCCAAATAAAGCAAAGAAATTGGTCCCATTTGAAACAATTTGTTTTGTAGTCATAGATGCTCACTTATTTTAATAAATCGTTCATAACAGTGGAATGAAGTCTTTTTATTCAATAGAAAATGTGAAAATGTACAAAGAGAAAATTATTCCTGCCAGTAATGATTAAAAGTAACCTATATATCTCATTATTTAGTGAAAATTGTAAACCTTTCGTAATATTTTATTGCTTAAAAATGAGAAGTTAATGACAATTTCTCACACACATATTTTTTCATTCACCACTAAAGTACACACTAAAAAAATTAAGAAGACAGCTGCAGAATCTCAAAGGAAATATTTCCGAGTTAATCTAGATCTTGTTACAGATAGCTTACATCTTGCCGTCCCGACTTCACAAGCTTGCTTACAAGGTTTAAACACTCATAATTGGGTTCTCTCTAAATTTTAACTGCAATAATCGTCTTCAGTTATCATAAGGGATTTAGCAAACCAACTATGAATAGACCAGTGTTCTATATAGGGTGGAAAAAATTTGGAAACGGTTTAAAATTTTTTTTAAGTATTTAAGTATCAAAACTAAAACTTTGCAAATTGATTTTGAATTACTACGACTACTTCCTATAGTACTTATTGATGTAAGCATAGGTCAATATGTGCATCAACTTAAAGGTCTCTAAGAATAGAGAACAATACCGGAAACCCGACCGCAAAATAATGACCTAGTCAAAAATGACAGACGATCAAACTGTCGATTAAAATCATATTGCTGAAAAAAAAATTTAAAAAAATTAAAAAAAAACATAAAACGTAAACAATTTAACTGTATACCAAAGCCAATTTTATTCTTAATGTTCAAACTGTGTACGCTTGTACCTTATAAGTAACCATAATACGTGAAAGGTATATTAAAACACCTTAGGCTAACATAAATCGTTGTTAGGCACTGTTTTACGGTTTGTATTAGTTTTTTGCTATTATAAACTTAGCCCTTTTACGGCTGTTTGTTTATAATACATAGGAAAACAGATGTAGACAAATATAAGGCATGTATTACTTTAAACTAATCGTTGAGATATGTTGAATCATTTCTGAGGGGAAACAATAGATCTATGTCATTCTGATTTATAGCTTTTAATGATGTAGCCTATTCCAGAACAATGTGTCTGCTTTACAATGTATTTTGAGTCGCCACTGAAAAAGTTTAAGTCTTATGAGATAATGGCTACCATAGGACCAACCCTATGTATAGGGTGTATGAAAGAGCTGCGGTACTGATATTTAGGATTTAAAAAACTCATATGACAAAATATTTAAAAAGTAATAGTATAGTAATTAATTAATTTAATGTGTTTCAATGAAAATAAAATAACTATGTTCTGGTCTAATGTTGAAAATTGGGTTTGTATTTGAATAACTGCTGGGGTCGTGCTGTCTATTTTAGCCGTAAGGTGCTCACTCACATAATGGGCACCACATGCGATATTCATTGACACTTTTCTCCACCAAATTAGCTGTCCAATGCGAGTGTACAGTCATATGTACACTACGTCCATTATTTTCTACTTGCTGATTTTAAACAATTTGATTTTAAACAAATTGTTTAAAATTTATTTTAAACAAATTTATGATTTTAAACAAACTTAAAATTCTAACTTCACAAGATTCGGTGAAGTGATAGAGTTCAAAGTAATTGTCATTGAAGCTATTACTACAAAATATTTGATTTGATCGAGCTTAGTACCCTATTTAGTCATAGTTTTTAACTATGAAACAACTGTGACACTATCGAAGTCGAAGAAAAGGTTAATTTAATATAAGTTTATAAGTTAAATTAAACTTTTGATATTCGTTCACAATTTCCATAAGGATTTCACAATCTAATGCTCCGTAGATAAATTTGTATTCACTGCATGTTTTAATACTGATCAATACATGGTGTTACATTTAGATTTTTGAACTATTTTACAAGTTATACCGTTCTATTTTTTTGTTTGCTTTGAAAAGTAAAAGGCTGTTAGTTGGTAACTATTATGTCCGAGTTGATTACGTGTATACTTTACTGGGAACTGGGAACAAAATAAAAACTACATTTTGTTAGTAAAACACCAACCGCATGACCGCGGATGTTGGGTGTACGAAAAGGACTCTGGAGCTGGACTGACTCGATGGTTTGTATGAGGAGATTTTTGGTAATTTGTTCCTCCAAAAATATTCGTTTATTTTAATATCGTATGATCGGTAAACATGGCCTGATTTTTGGTACTACCAACATATGAAATATGAATTATGGTAAACATGGTACTTCCAAAGTTAATACATTACAGTAACAAGATTTTAAAACCGCAATAATTTATTGCAGACTATTTTTAAATTAAATAGTCTAAACAAAAATAAAAGAACCAATGGAGATGAAAATAAACTATGTTATAATAATTCCTATTTACACTGTACAACAAAATACAATTTAGAAGGTTATTTATTAAAGTTAAAATATTATATTTTAACTAATAAAAACCCTTTTTTAAATAAGAATGCTATAAGAAAAGAAACAATATTCAATTTGCTATCAGAAAAATATAAATATATATTTTCATGGAACGGAACGGAAACCCCTTAGGCCACCCTCTTATTGCTCCAATGTGATGCGATCCGATCCCAAGAGATGGGGTATGATGTGATGCGATACCTGATGTGATGCTACTGATGTAATATTGTCTAACACCTCATATTCCTCCCGGTTTAGTTTGGAGTTGCTTTCATTTTAAACTTCAGCAGGAAATGTAAAACATTAATTATTCAAATACTTTAATCCAGAATGGCGTATTATTTGATATTTTTCTATTATAAATAGACATTGTTTTTAAAGGTGCTAGAAAATCCCCTTTGGTGATGAATATTTATACCAAACCTAAAAAGAAATTTACTAAGAGAGGAAAGAAACGTAAAGGTCATATCATGTATAAAAACGATTAATAGAGTTATTTGTATCAAAAAATTTCGTGACTGGCTATGCATGTCCGCATTCTACACATAAAAGTAAATCGAGAACGATCAGTAAATATTTTTCATTACTCCACACACGAAAGTACACTTTCTAAACGTAAAATGAGCTAAGAAATTAGGTTATTCCCGCTACTGCACGGCAAAATTACATAATGTTTACTTTCTGTGCATAGATGGCGCACTTAAAGTAACCGTTAAGTTATTTTGCTGTGCAGACAGATCAGCTGTCGCATAACGCTGAGTTTCCGTGCAGGTGTATCTCGAAATAAGCACCGAAACTCAGCGTTTTGAGTTTGTTTTTTTATTGATAGTAAGTTGAATAAACAAAAAATATTCTTGTGTTTACAAGTTCTTCGATGTCGTAATGAAAAATAATGTTCAATACTCGTCTCAAAAGTGCAATTGCGGAGCTCGATAGCCGTTTCCACGCTCGGTTCGCGAATCTCTCCCTGCAATAAGTCACTTTCGAGACTCGTAATGGTAATGAAAACTACTATAGTTATTTCAGCTTTATTAAGGCGATATCCACCTATTTGGTTTTACACTGAATATTTTTTCTGTAACGTATTTCTATTTTAAGTTAACATTTGGCATGGATCTTTGTATCCATTTAGAAAAAAATATTATATTTAGTTACTAATTTCTATTTTCAAAATGGCGGATATTTTTATCTTAAAAAGCAAATAATTTTACAACTGTAAATTTTCATACTTTTTGACAAGTTCCAAAATTTAATTATAAAAACAATGCCATCGATATCATAAAGATTGAACAACAAATTAATTTAGTATAATCTAAAAATCTTTAAAAAATTATCTTATAATGTTATAAAATCTTATTTCATAATCTTATAAAAATTGCAAAGTATGCAATAGTAGGCTGTGAAAATGGTATTTTTCATAAGACAAGTGCCGTTCACTCCGCCATTAATTGTTTGAGCTTTATTATCTGTATCATTGTTTACATAGTTCAACTTTTCTACTTTATTGTAACTTACAAAAATTTGTTAAGATTTACCGTTTTGGAGATATTTGCATTTTAAGATTGAAACGGTCACCATTTTGAAAATGCGAAACAGAAAAAATAATTTTCTTCAAATATACATTTATGCTACAAGGGTCAATGACAAATACTAACTTAATGTTACAGAAATAAATATTGTTAAGTGTACAAACACAATGGTGGTTAGCTGTTTAACGAAGCCAATTTAATAAACCAATACTTTATTTTTATGTGTAAAATGTTGATATATAGCCAGTTATAGATTTATATGACACGCTGTATTGTGCCATTTTACAATTATTTTAATGTCAATTGGAAAATTAATCAATGCGGAAAAGATCCTTCACAATTACAATTTTTCAATAAGTTAAATCATAGTATCATCTTTTGCCTAAGTAGTTTTTCATAGGCCTAAGTGTTTTTGATTCCGTATTCGTTGTTGTATTATTGACCCTAGTAAACAGTATTCTCAGCGTGTGTTTGCTTCGTAATATAGTACAAAATTATTACTTAATGTTTACTGCTTCGACCACTGTTCTTACTAATTATATAAAAAAATAGAAGAAGAAAAAGTTAAATTAATCATGAAGGCTGCAGGTTAATATAAAGTTTTGGATAATGTAATTATTATAATTCTTCTTTTTTCACCACGGCACAGTCTGAGAAAACCCATTATGACGACTGGAGCATAAGCCAACTTTTAAATCTGGGAGTGACTTGTTGAAAAGCAGAGAAACGTTCGCCACCGTAGTTGAGAAGGCGAATATACGCTCTTTTAATTGTTAAACATTTAGGGCAAAAATCATATTATGACTAAAACTATTTTGTTTCTTATGTAGGGCCTAGTAGTGACGAGTAAGATTATTTTGGAAAAAACATAAATAAATATGCCCGTAATAAAATTACTTAACTACGGCAAGTTAAAAAAAATCCACTGATGGTATAAAATGTTTTTCCTATGTAGTTTATAAACGTGATGTACTTATGTGCTTATGTTCTCATTATTATATTAAGGAAAATAAAGAATTTCATTTAACTTCATTTTATTTATTAAACGTGATGTACTTATGTGCTTATGTTCTCATTATTATATTAAGGAAAATAAAGAATTTCATTTAATTTCAATATAAAAAATATAAAAACTTGAGTAAGATACAGAATTTTTATTAGAAGTTTGTAAATTATGGAATAGTTTTGTACATTTTATCACGCGGCAATTAGTTGCTGAAAGTTATTGGTTATCAACTGTTATTAAAATTCATAATTAACGTTTCCATGCAATTGATTTTAGCAAAAAATCTTATGGCCGGGCTGTATTTTGAAAAATTTTGGCGTAATTTTGCCAATTTTGGGTAAAAATGACTCTTTGGATTTAAATGACTGATTAAATTATACGATCAAAATTAAAGGGTGTGTAAGCTTTATCTGAACTAAAGGTAAAAATCTTACTTATAAACATTATGTTGAAAAACGATTATCCCGATTATATATAAGGCGCGATTTTATATATTTATATAAACACACGGAAAATGTGCAGGGATTAATCATATTAGCTGGTTTGATAATGTATTTATTATTTGCCACTGCTACGTAAACTGATAGTTATATATTTCAGAACACTTACAAATTTAAAATAATAAGAGAAATGTATTACACAACTTATTGTTCAGCACCAAACACCAAAAGTAATCAAACTAAGAGACTGATATATATTGCGATGTAACTAAAAATTCATTAACTTTCTTTGATAGTCACGGAAGAGACAAACCTAAGGTAGCCATTATTTAAGTAACATATCCATACATCGAAAAGAGCATTGACTATAAACTCAGTAGAGTGCCAACCTAGTTGCAAAATGATTTAGCAAAAATTATGGTAATTTATTAATTTATCAACGGCAGCAGCCAATTTTCAGAAATACAACATAATATAGTGCAAGTATTTAAAGGAGAAAACAATATACAAACATTTCATTACAAGTAGAAAATTTACGAATTAATCTTAACAAGTAAATATAATAATAAATAATAAAGATCATCTATATATTTACTAACAGCTATTGAAATAAAGTATTAAAATGTATGAATACCCAACGACATAAATTAAAACTCGGACTTTGTCAATCCTTTAGTAATGTGAACAGTTAAGTAGGATAACAATAATAGTAATTCTTTGATATGGTTTAAAATATAGTATGGAAATTACAAAATCCAGAGATAATGAAACGGATTTTGACAATATTTCCATTCATTCCATTCAAGTTGCCTTTATTATTGGTATTATCTATGGTATTCAACACGTTTTAGTCTTTCTCGGTCTCTTTACTGCACTTTGTTTTCATCTCCTACCTTATTCTTAGTATTTCTTTTTGTGTATTTTATTTCCAATATCTTCATACAATAGTTCATCTTGTACACCTTCATTTTTTACTCCCTTTTGTATTTTAGTGAGCACAGTTATCTGATTGTTAAATATAAAGAAGCATAATCCTGCAAGAATATTTTAAGAAGTTAATGTCTATTTATAAAAAAAATAAAATAAAAATGTGTAAAAATATGGTAATAAGTATTTTACAATCAAAATATTATATTTGTGTTTTTTCTTTCTTAAAAGTTCATAAATTGTTAGACCTAAACACATGTATCAAAATGCAGTCGAATACACAAATTATTTCTCTTTGTATAGTAAGCTATATTTTATTAAATAGCCAGCCAGCTATTAAATATGTGTTTTACTGCTTTCAAAATAAATGCAATCTTGGTGTCTGCTTTTATTTGTTATCTGTCATTGAATTTGAGTTGTCTGCCTTGTTTACTAAAACTATTTTTCATCATACTGCACGTAGAACAGCAGTTTTCTGGCCAGAATTTAGTGTAGAAAGTTGGCGTTTTTTGTAGCCTTTTTATAAGTGCACCGAAATAGTAGTTTTCATCACTAGGAGCAAAAGTGGGTCGTTTTTAAAAGCGATTAAGCATCAAAAAGACACTTTTGCTCCGAGTGATGAACAACGTTTTTTTTTATCATAATGCGAAATTAGACTTTTTATCGTTAAAAATATTAACTATAAAGTTGTATATTCGCGGTTATATTTACAAAGCTATATGCAGTGTTTACATTTTTGTTATTTACAAACAATGCTCTTTATAACGTTTGAATTTCAAAATTCTGCTCCTCAACATTAATAAATCAATAATAATACACTCAGCAAACAGCTGACTTTTCAGTCCTAGAACCTAAAAAATTCTCCAGATGATTTTTCAATCCTAGGACAAAAAAGAATCGGTTTTGGTACTATTGAGAGAACAAAAAACAGGCTGATTTCGTGCAGAATGATAAAAAAATCTGTTAATTTTTGCCGTGAGCTAACCTCAAAAGTTGTTTTGTTCTTAAGCAAAAAACATAGTAATTCAAAGCGAATAAGGTCAATGTAAACAAAAAACGACTTGCAGACTACAATTTTAATGCAAGATTATTACGTTTCTTTACTTCAACGTATATATCAGCTGTTTATAAGGAATATTTAAATTAATATGGAAGTCAAGTAATAAACGTAAACTTGAAATTTGAGTTAATTTACATTAAAATGAGTTATCCATTTGATTTGTTTGCAGTATGATGAAAAACGTTGTTCATCACACGGACGGAAAGTGTTTTTTTCTGTGCTTAATCGCGTTTCCGCGTAAACCGCGATTACGCACATAAAACAGCCACTTTCCGCCCTAGTGATGAAAACTACTATTGTAAATCATCAGTTTTGTTAAATTTTAAGTCTAGATATGTTACCTGGAGCTGTAAAAAAATTGATCAAATAACGTCTTAGATTGGTCTAAGTAAGGTTTAATTTTCATTTTACGGAGTTATGAGGGAGACTATATTTTTCCTATCATCTAGGAGCCATCAGAAATCCACTGACACAAAAATCGCCACGATCCGATTAATAGTTTTCTCTCTAGACCCTTAAATGCACTCTCTTATTATATAAGATAAGCAAGCGTGTTTATTTTATTCCTTTTTTCTCAGCCTGTCTGCATCGTAGGAGAAATACGCCAATGCCGTTAAGAAGGTAACACCAAGAAGGTTAATCTTGGTTAATCTGTAGATAAGCAAAATCCCATTGTAATTCACCTGAGCAATTTGCCACAAATCCGACCTCAAAAGGTCGAGTGGATCGGAAGTTATTGCATTTTTTGTTTTCAGCAACATGGTTTAAATACAAAGTTTGATTGCCTGCCATTTTTGACTCGGTCATTCATTTGAGGTCGGGTTTGCGGCACTCTTCTTTATTCTTAGAGACCTTCATTTGATGTACATATTGATCTATGCTTACATTTAAGATTTTCTTCTGACTCCTTGTGGGCCGTCCCCCCTTAGAGGTCTGAGGACAAAAATTATTTTAGAAAGTAAACTTTATCACTCAAAATCAATTTCTAAAGTTTTAGTTTTATTAATTAAATACTTAAAAAGATATTAAACCGTTTCCAGACTTTTTTCCACCCTGTATACGTTATCTTCACAAACAAAGTGTTTGTGTGATTAAATAAATCTCTTATATTAATACGTGAGGGCTGTTTTTTGTGAACAAAACTCCTCCGTTATTTCTGGACCGATTTTAATGTTTGAGATGTCAAAATGTTCGTCTCAATTTGTAGTTTTGCATTAAGGTTTTAGATTTTTGATATTTTTACTCTAAAGGGCACGGGAAACCCCTAAAGATCGTTTTTGTCCATAAGATAAACATGGGGAACAATATATTGAATTGCAAAATAAAACAGCTGTTGATAGTAAAACAGACAAACACATGTTAAAAGCTAGCTGAATAGAGGCGATTAAACTACTGGTACTGAAACATCGCCACAGTTTTATACAGTACTTTAATACAGAAGTGTTTTTTGTGTGGAACAAATTGTGTGTTTTATCTTTTTCTCCAAATGTAGCAGGTAGATTTTGCTTGAATTTTGTATTTATGTGTATTTGGGCACAAAAATAAGTATAGTAACTTAACCCCAGAAAAATTCATTTTCCAATTCAAAAACAAGTTTGGAAATTGAAATTTTTGACGTTGGTCTTATGAATTATCAGATTGGTATTGAAACAACAGCGAAAGTTAACAAAAATTAAAATAGAACACTAACTGTTTGCGCATGAGTTTCAAACTGCTGTGAACTAGGAAAAGTGATAGTTTCTATACCTTTATTGAAATGACAACCTAACTAAATAGGTAGTTTGGTTGTAGGTGTAAATTTAATAACCTGTTTACTGTGATACTATAACAAATTTAATGCAGAATGCTATACATATTAAAACACCTTTTTAAAAGAGAAAACATTTGAAAGTATTTACCTCCAGTATAGGTAACAAGCTTATTGGAAAAATGGTTTGAATAAAGAGCAATTTTAAATAAAATGTAAATGCCACAACAAACCAAAATTGTTCCCACCAACAAAGATGTAGATTTTCCTTACTTTTATTATTTCTTTATTTAAATTCTGTAACGCCATGGAAAGTTAAGTTAAAAAGGATTTAGTTCGTTGTAATTAGAAATAGTGAGGGTTCATTCCTAACTCATTACTAGAAAAACAGCCACAGTGAGTGCTGCATAGCCTATACAGAACCTGGGAGTTGTACAGTAGTTAAATATTAATTTTTCTTATTTTGTCATTTACGTTTTTGTACACTATCTAGATGTAACATCTGTGAATTCATTCTAAATATTATAGGATCATTTATTTGAGCAGAGGCTTTAAGACAAATCCAAGGTCGGTAGAGGAAAAGCATAACTAACTGCTTCTCAAGGTCTGCGGTATAACTGTTTTTTTTCGGATATGAAGCGTGAAAACTAAAACGGAAGTCAAGTTATAACGTTACACAGCTGACTGAATAAGCGGATGAATCAGTGTTGCTATGGGTAAGATATTTATCGTAATGACGCCATATTAATCTATTTTACATTTTATTTATTTGTTAAAAACACACCATTAGATAATTGTAAAATTAACAATTAATTAACAATCAAGGTAAATGTGCAATTTAAATTTTACCCTTTCAAACGTTTTAACTCCTTACTATGGTAACGGTTAAGACAAACAATCACCAACGCAAATGAAAACAATTATTGTTGTTTTGGACAACAATTGAAAACAATTGGCAGTGTTGGCAACACTTACAGGTAGCAAAGAGTAAAATTTTGACTTTTTAAAACTTTTTAACCGCTATATACTCGGAGACAACAACCACGGTTGTCGCAGAAATTGGCACTAATGCTCTTATAGAATGTAGTTCACCTGTGGCATTACAGTTATCTTGAGACAAATCGGCATAAGAACCATCATGTAATTTTATCTAATTTCGACTAAAAGATCAACCACCAAATCTCAACATTATCACATTAAGAAGTTAGAGAATTATTGATAAAGATTAATGGATGAAATACCAATATGATGTTATCTGATTTTCACTACAATTTAATTTCCATTCAAAGTAACTCGGTAAATTACCATGAAGCAAGGTTTGATACTCTGATACTGAAAACAGTTATTCTAATAAATGCAGCGCATCGCGCTGCATGGGCCCCCTAGTAATATATTATTCGTTCAAATATTTGATTCGATATAAAAAATATAAAAAAACTATAAGACAATTTTTTTTATAATTTTACCTAAATATGCACTTTATAATAACCTAAGCCTTGGTAAAAATTTTAATCATGTAGTACAAATATAATTTTTGAGTTACATCAATTTTAATATCCAAGTAGTCAAACATTTGTTTTTGGGAATCGCGCGATAAAATTTAAACTCGAGTTCGTGACCTACTAGAGTGACTTATTGTAGCTATCTTATCTTATACTCTAAAACAAGCTCCGTTTGTACGGGCAAAGTTTTTTTTCGCTCCAAGGATTTTTTATTTTTTGATTGAATATAGTGCTTTTGGCCACCAGAAATCGATTGGAGCTGGTCCCATGTCTGGGAAAAATCCGGTTTTCGAGCTAGAGCCCTTCAAAGTTTCCATGTTATCCTTATGGAGATTTTATTAATTGAACAAAAATCAGCTGATAACTGTAGATATAAACCAATGTGTTACATCTTTAGCCTGTAGTTTAAGAAAATTATACCAAAGTGCAGCAACCGTCGGCTTCGAGAGTGAGCGAAGCGAACGAGCTCGTCTTTAAAATGGAAGAGGGCGAGTGAGCGGAGCGAACGAGCTTTGTGTTAGAACGAAAGTAATAATTTTACCGAGCTTAAGCTCGGCCCCCCGGTACTACTGTATTATTTTATAAACGTAACCTAATCATATATTATAGTAAAACTCGGTTCCGTACTTTCAAAATGTACCTAGAAAAATTGGAATTTAAAATTGTTGACATTGTAAATAATAACTAACCGTAACTGCAATTAAAAAAAATTAAAAAATTAAAAAATGTTAATTAATTTACATTTAAATTTATAAAATTTCAAACAGGAATACAGTCGATTGTATAAATTTATATTTTGAAAATATGTTTTTATTTTACTGCCAGATCCGCTTAATTTTGATTATTTTATTGTTGGCAAACAATTCTCAGGTATGTCTACTATGCAAATGCAGTCAACATTTTCCCTTGCCAAAAATATGAAAGCATATTCAAAATTAATTATTGATGTTTACGTTAGACTTTTGAATAACGTAAGGTGAGAGAGAATAACAGAAAATACACTCACATATAATCATATAATTATCAAAATTGGCAATGAAGGCGTAATTTTATAACATAATAACATTGACTTAAAGCTAATTTTTCTGATAGTCAAAAACATTGACGATTGAGACTATTGAGATATGAACTCTTCTTATCTGAAATAGACATCTAACTTTGTCCCAACATAGCTTCAGTTTTGTATGATAACTGCTCAGGTGCTAAGCGATGACAAAATAATTGCTTCAAATATACAAAATAATTTAAAGATTTATTAATGACATAATTTTATTGCCTTACACATTTGGAAGTTAAAAATATATTTGAAATTACATTTATTCCATTTAATCATGACTCTAAAAACAAAGAACTCAACAAAAAGCGCATCGTTTGCACTTTTATGTTAAAAGTGTTTGAGTGTTTTTCACCTCAAAGCGGGGCTTTCGCCAAGGAGAGCCGGAATCTCATTTCCTCCAAGTAAGTTCCAAAGTTTTCAATTACTTCAATGCGCCTTCAAATACAGTTGTCGCCTTGGTTTTATTGGCTCAGTGTCCATAATAATCATGGGAATCGTATTTTATTTTAAATGTATTTATACTGTTTAACTTTCAAACGGTTTACTAACACTTGTAGAATAATTTGTTTAAAAAATCTTAGAAGAAGGTGGTAAGCGAGCCATCAAC
Source organism: Neoaliturus tenellus (assembly GCA_030545055.2). Taxonomy (NCBI): domain Eukaryota; kingdom Metazoa; phylum Arthropoda; class Insecta; order Hemiptera; family Cicadellidae; genus Neoaliturus; species Neoaliturus tenellus. The sequence continues at coordinate 202,501,740 of CM061531.1, forward strand.
ACTCTATTAAATGAGATTAGCTAAAGAGAAGGCGGAACTATATAATTTTTTTTAAGAAAGTGGATTATGGTATCAAAGAAATTAAGCTCTATATTGTTTTAGATAATTTTTATTCAACGATGGTATGTATGTTTTGAAAGCTTATTTTAACTAAGACTATTCAAAACGCGTTAAAGTCACACTTGGAAATTCCGGGAAAAGCGAGAGCACAAACATGTCAAACTTACAAGGCACAATTGATCAATTTTGAGACTTAATTAACATTCCCATGAAAACGGCAGTTTCCGATAGCGATCAACAGAACAAGTGGTACACAGCTACTCGTTTTAGGGCTAAATTGATTATTTTTTGCCAAAGGAAAAAAGAGTGGGATGATGAATGTCTAGGTGGTCAGCTGTTCTTATAACAATATAGTAAAACTGCTGCAGTAGCAATCAGCTGGTCGTTCTTAATAGCCAATATAAGATGAATTGCCTGTTCCTGAGCAGGACAGATCCTTGCGAACCATGAAAAACTAATATAGGTTAAATTACCTCTATCTAAAATGATTTTGGTTAAAATTGATGAAATAGGTCCAAAAATGCCAAAAACCCATTTTTGACCCCTTTGAAACCCCATAAAACCCCGTTCCCATAACCCGACAATGCTGGTTCGCGAACTCATGAAAATAGACCTGGTCTTACAACTTCATACCAAATTTCATCAAAATCGGAGGTCCCCTTCAAAAGTTATCAGTACCACGGACATATATATATATGAAAATGAACGAATGGTGTTTTTGGCTTCTGGGGACCTCAAAATGAAAAAGTAAAGTGGTCCCGCGCTTAGGTCTTACCATGGCTACTACCATAATAGCGTATTCCCTATAGGGAAATTCGCTAATATCCAACATCAACTAATATCATCCTCATCCAGTGGCGTAAATAGGATATTAATTTGTGTGGTGATTGACCTGATAGGAGACACTACCGAAGGATTCCCCAACTCAAATCAGGAAGTCCGGCGTTAATATAATTATTTCGGCTGTTTATGATCATGACAAATGAATCCGCTTCTGTTTGTTATCTCTAACAAAGTTACACCTCATTTGATCCATCACACTCACCCTTCAGTCCAACTAGATTAAACTATACTTTATATAAAAAAAGATATATGTGATCATATCTTATATTTGTATTTAGACATAGAAACTCATTTTTATATAGAGTTATAAAACACATGTTAATTTGTTGTCTCCTTTTGATTGCCGCCATTTTACCCAAGATTCCCGCCGTTTCGTTGGTAAACAACCCATAATTAACCCTTGTTTCATTGGTTACGAAATTTTAGCTACAATATTCTGATTAGTCCCAACCATAGATATAAACTAGAACAAATGGATCGCTAACACCATACTGTGAGAACGAGCCACCCCCACCACCGTTACGCTCCTTTCACACATCACGGTTTTGCCCGTACGATTAAAAATCGCACGGCGGACATTCCAATAGAATCTTATGAGACCTTTCACACAGGCACGGCGACGGTTTTCAACCGGCTGCCAATTACTTGTATGGTGTTGACGGACGGTTTTTAATCGTGCGGTTTTTTTCCCGCACGGCTAAAAACGTGATGTGTGAAAGGAGCGTAAGGAGGTTATTCGGTAAATAAAATAATTTGAACAAACAAGAATTCAGTTGATCCATCAATCATAACGATTTTAGCTTAAACCAGTCTACTTGTTGTTCGAAATCGAGCAATTTATTTTGATACAATACAAAAGTTACATTTAGTTATAAATGTACGTCATCTGACCAATCTAATATTGTAGATATCAGTAATCACAAAAAACTCACCTATTTACAACGGTACATTAACAGATGTTTAAAATGTTTTATTCAATTCCAATGTTATTTTAATAGGAAATTTTTAGATTTCAATGTGGATAACACCTTTATTTGTAATCCGATTTTCATCAATTTTTGCCGGAAACAACTACAAACTAAGCCCTATCCAATGACACCAAAAACTTGAAAATCGGTTGAAAATTGTAGGAGTTCTCTACAAACCCCTTAGCATATTAAATAAGTACTAGAGATTGCCTCCTGATTGAAATTTGACCAAAATTTCACTTGATCTGGACCCAAGAAGTTTAAAAACATTTTATAACTGAAACATCTGATCTTCCTGTTTTTCTAGCAGTTGTTGTCTAATGATTCAATCAATTCTCGTTCCTCCATAAGATTAATATTGGAACTTTGAAAGCCTGTGGGGCGTTGCCCTGTAGTCTGATGTGAATTAGAATAGGATTCTGCTCATCTACAGAACTATACCTTTCTAACGGTATCCGCGGATTTCTCCTACAATGCACACGAGCTGAGAAAAAGGAGGAAACGAAAAATGCTTGTCTATTAATATATAGACTAGTGCATTGTGTTGCTCGACATCGAGCAATTTATTTTGATACAATACAAAAGTTACATTTAGTTCTAAATCAATAAAATCCGACCACTCCAATATAATGAATATCAGTGATCACAAAAAAAAAAACTACAGCTGTACGTTAAGAGATGTTTTAAATGCTCAAACCAATCTCAATTTTATTTTAATGGGAAAATTTCAGATTTAATCTGTGGATAACGCTTTTTATTTTAAGTCCCCTATCCAAATAAACCAAAAATTTGAAAATCGGTTGAGAAATGTAAGAGGAGTTCTCTACACAAAAAAACCCCTTAGCCTATTAAACAAGTACTAGCATACGTGTTGCTCGAAATCGAGCAGTTTATTTAGATACAATACAAAAGTTCCATTTAGTACTAAATCAATGACATCTGACCAATACAAAACTGTGAATATTAGTAATCGCCAAAAACTACACGTATTTACATCTGTACATTAACAGATGTTTAATATGCTTTATACATGTTATTTTAATAGGAAATTTTGATATTTGAGGCGTGGATAGCACCTTTATTTTTAATCCGATTCCCATAAATTTTTGGCGGAAACAAATACAGACTAACCCCTATCCAACGACACAAAAAACTTGAAAATTGGTTGAAAATTGTAGGAGGAGTTCTCAACACAAAAAACCCTTAGCGGTTTAAATAAGTACTATAGTCCGTTTTTTTAAGCCTGATCCTTCTCGAGAAAATTGGGGTGGGGGAAAGATTTAAACTGTAAACAAAAACTTTCAACTGTAAACAAAACATTTAAACACGTCACAAAGATGTTCCAGTAGCAGATTTACTTCAATAACGTTTTTTATAACTTATAATACCTTTCAGTAACTCCTAGTCAACTGTTATTTTTTAAGCCAAATATATACTTTGTTAAAAGGTAACAGTTCTAAAGTAAACTGATTGAAAAGCAACTGTTGCCAATTATATTGTAAAACTGATACACAATATGTTGTCATGTGAAATTACCACCTGGTATGCAACAGTGAAATAAAACAAAAACAACAAAAAACCAACAAAAAACCAAAAGGCTTCAGCCAATGGGATAGTAGCAAGGATAAACAAACCCCCACCACCATCTCTCCCTCGGAGGATCAGGTTTAAAAAACGGACTATAGTCTACTTGTTGCTCGAAATCGAGCAATTTATTTTGATACAATACAAAAGTTACATTCATTTCTAAATCAACGACATCCGACCAATCCAATATTGTGAATATCAGTTATCACAAAAAACTATACGTATTTACAGCTGTACATGAACAGACGTTTAAATGTTCGGCCCAAAAACCCAATTTTAATCTATAGGGAAAATTTAAAATTTAATTTGAGTATATCGCCCTTACTTTATGTCCGATTTTCATAAATTTTTGGCAGAAACAACTTAAGACTAAGCCTTATCCAAAGACACAAAAAACTGGAATATCGGGTGAAAATTGTAGGAGTTTTCAACACAAAAAACCCCTTAGCGAATAAATAAGTATAGATATATATTCCAATGTTATTTTAATAGTAAATTTCGAGATTTCAATGGTGGAAAGCACCTTTATTTTTAATCCTATTCTCATCAATTTTTGGCGGAAACAACTACAGACTAAGCCCTATCCAACGACACAAAAACTTTAATATTGTAGGAGGAGTTCTCAACACAAAAACCCTTAGCGTATTAAATAAGTATATATATATAGGCGGTGAAGGAAACCGGCTCTCTCCTCGGGCTATCCCGCCACCATCCAGTGTCCTTATTAGCCTATTTTTAAGGTCCCAACAATCTTCAAAAATCACAAACTATACAGTACTAGTGATTGTTTATTTATTTATTTTTTTTTAACCCACTGATTTGATGGGCTTTGATAACCTTATTTATATTAGTTTCCTATATCTTTAATACCATTGTTTTATAAACTATTTTAAGCCTTAATGTTTGCACAGTTTTACGGCCATCTTGAAGAGGTATCACCTCCCTAGCACCTTGTCAATTTGGCTTTAGAAATGCCAAATCAGCAGTCATTGCGGTTTACTCTCTTGTGCAATATATTATTAATGTGTTTGAGTTCAAAAACAATACCTCCATTGCTCTTTGCGACCTTTCACGTTCGTTTGATTGTATATCCCATTAAATTGTTATCTTAAAATTACAAAAGTATGACCTTGGAGGGGGTGCGCTGAGATTGGTCCAAACCTATCTTAGTGACCGCCAACTGGTTGTTACTTGGAATTGAAACATGTCAAATCCATTAGTCTTGAGACATCGTATCCCACAAGGCTCCTTAATGGGGCTGTTGTACATAAATAGTGTTTTAAGTTTAATTATTTCTTGCTGTTTTTAAAACAGATGGTCATAACTATCAAATGTCTAATGTTTTATTTACAAATAATTATTATTGTAAATCAGATGGTAAATGATTTGAATAAAAAATGTTATGTTCACCAAGGAACAGTTTTGATTTATTTATTAACATATTTTTAGAACATTTTGGTGCCGAAACCTTTGCGAATCAACTTAATGTCGAATAAAGAAGCATTAACTAGGTCCAAAGCCAAGAAGTCTGCTCTACAATCACAGGATTTCAATGATCAAAATGATAGGGCAATGAGTAACAAATCCATCCCTGAGTTAGTACATTTTCATAAAACCAGATCTGGTAGGAGTAAAAATGAAAATGCTTTAGAGGTTGTGGATGAGCTGATTAGGATCCAGGAAGAGGAAACATCCCTAATTGTATCCTGTGCTCAAGCCAAGGATGCGGCGGAGAAAGCAGAAGCTGAAGCCCTAGCCAAGAAAGCAAAAGCTGAAGCTCTAGCCAAGAAAGCTCAAGCCAAAGCGGAAGCCAAAAGGGCAGAGGCAGCACTGAAAATAGCAGCAGCTGATGGAAGACTTGCTAAAGTGGAGGAGGAAGTCAAGCGGAAGGATATAGAAATAAAAAAGAAGCTACTTGAAGAACGGCTGTCATCGCTTAGCAGGGGTTCGTCCAGAGTAAGCAGTAGGTCTTCTAGGCGTTCAATATCTTCCCTTTCACAACCGTTAAGCACAAAGGAAGCTGTTGAAATGTGGATGCAGACAAAGGATCAAGTTAATGAGATAGAGAAGATTAACATTTCAAAGCCTTATGCGAATGTTCCAGTAAATATGATGAAGAGTGAACAGCAGGAAGTTTCCTTGCCTCACAAAGAACGACAGTCTAGTTTCTGGCCTCGGGAAGAAAATTATGATGATCCTCGAGAAGCAAGGACTGTTCCGTTCAAAGAAGGTGGAGAAGAAAATAGAATTCTTCGAGATGCTTCGTATTTCCCTCGAGATGTTCAACCTGCCTGTTGCGGTAACCTTAATAAACAAATACTGCACTTTAAGGAAAGTGTAAATCATGGACATGTACCTGAGGAAAAAAGTACATTTAGAGAGAAGAAGCCTGCAAGAGTGTTGTCAACGTTACCTAATTTCAGCGGAGATCTTGGTCAATGGCCCGCTTGGATAGCTGAATACAGGCGATCTACTGAAATTAATGAATACACTGATTTGGAAATTCTTCAAAGATTACAGAAGTCGATTACCGGAAAAGCCAAAGAAATGATTTCAGCCCTTTTGATATATCCTGAAAACGTACCAGAAATTGTAAATTTGTTAGAACGGCGTTTTGGAAGACCAGATATCATTATAAAGAATCTCATTGCAAGCGTGAGAAGTCGACCACCAACAAAGGACTACAAACCAGACACTTTGGTTGCCTTTAGTGACATGGTGCGTAACTTAGTGGTTACAGTAAAATCATTAAAGCAGGATCACTATTTGTTTAATCCGCAACTAATGGATGAACTTACAGATAAACTGTCTACCAACATGAAGCTCAACTGGGGAATGTTTGTTACATCGCCACAGTCCCAACTGAAACAACCGATTGGCCTCGACAGTTTTTCTACATGGCTTTCTTCTATAGCGGATGCAGCAACTATATGTGCTTCTAGTACATCTCTCTCAGGAAACTTCAAGAATGTAAATACAAGAAATGAATCAAGTCAAATGAATTATGTGCTAATACAAGATGAAGGGGACAAGAAGTTGAAAAGGTGTATATGTATTTGTTGCAAGAAACAAGACCATACTTTGGCAGAGTGTAAGCAATTCCTGGAATATGATGTTAATAAAAGATGGGAAACAGTCAAGAGTAATAGGCTGTGCTTCATTTGTTTAAAGGCAAAGCACCGAGCGGCAAAGTGTCGTAATAAACTTGCTTGTCGACTTAATGGCTGCGCTAACTTTCATAATAAACTGTTGCATGTCACTAGAAAAACCTAAATTAGAGGTTCAAGGTGAACATGTAGGGTTTCAAGAGGAATCAGTGGCAAGAGTGTTATTGAGGGTTCTCGCAGTAAAATTAGTTGGAAGAAACGGCAAACAAATTGAAGCGTTTGCCTTAATTGACGATGGTTCTAACATTTCCGTCATTGAACAGGAATTGGCCGAAGAACTTGGAATTGAAGGACCTACTAAACCTCTATCATTCTCATGGACAGATGGATCTGTATATACAGAAGAACAATCTCAAACCGTATCACTGACAGTTTTAGGGGATTCGGGTGAACACTTGTCTCTAAACAATGTGAAGATGTTGACAGCGTTACAGTTACCCACACAATCAATGAACGCTGAACGCATGAAGAAAAAGTGGCATCACCTACAGGAAATCCCAGAAAATGTGTTCTGGCGTGGTCGCCCACGACTGCTGATTGGATATGAGCATGTTCATTTAACAGTACCTGTACAAGTTATTATTGGACCTGCAAATGCACCAATTGCTTTGAAGTCGAAGCTAGGTTGGACAATAAATGGACCTACTGGAAAAGTAAACTACTTAAACCGTGTGGACAATGACTTTGTAATGTTTAAAAATGAAATTAATTCAGAAATTGAAGAGCTTAACAGACTAGTTAAAAGGAGTTTTGAGAGAGATTTTGTCGACTGCCCGACTAAAGAATCAAATAAAAGCGATGAAGAAGTTAGAGCAGAAAAAATATTGGAAAACACCTGTTCCCAAACAGAAGATGGCTGTTGGTAAATTGGTCTGTTATGGAAAGAAGACCATCCACGGTCATCCCACGGGTTACCAGAGAGTCGTTCCGTTACATTTGAATTATGTTGAAAATAAAATGAAAGAGGATACAAAATTAAGCCAGCAATACCATCAGCAAATAGCAAGTTCTGCTGAAAAAGGTTATGCAAAAAGGTGGAACAAAGAAGAGGTAAAAAGCAAGAGCGATAAAACATGGTACCTTCCTCACTTTCCTGTATACAATCCTAGAAAACCAGAGAAGTTCCGTTTTGTGTTTGATGCTGCATCAAAATCACATGGAATAAGTCTGAACAGTTGTTTACTTTCTGGACCTAATTTGTTCAATAGCCTAATAAGTATTTTTTTTCCAATTCAGAAAACACAAAATAGCGTATGCAGCAGATATTGAAGAAATGTTTTTAAGAATAAAGATTACACCAGAAGATCAAGATTCTTTGCGGTTTTTATGGAGGGAGAGAAATAATGGAAAATTAGAGGAATGGTGCATGACATCAATGATTTTTGGAGCAGTTTGCTCACCAACCAGTGCCAATTATGTTATGCGGAAAAATGCTGAAAAACACGGAGAAAAACACCCGGAAGCAAAGCTGGCTGTGAAGGAACAATTTTATATGGATGACTACCTCGATAGTTGCTAATCAGTAGAAGAGGCTAAAAGTTTGGTTGGGGGAGTGGTTGACATTTGCAAAAAAGGAGGCTTCAACTTAAGAAACTTTATCAGTAATTCACCAGAATTAATGAACCTGCTACCAAAGAAGAGTTGGTCCAAAAAATATGCTCAAGAAGATGTTGGATTGACAACTAATGACACAGAACGAGTTCTTGGACTGCATTGAAACTTCCACGATGATGTCTTTTTATTCAGAATAAATTTTGTAAAGGTGAAGAAAGAAGTTGTTGATTTAATACAGCTGCCAACTAAACGACAGGTACTCCAAACTGTGATGTCCATTTACGACCCACTAGGCTTCATCACTCCCATCACAATGAAGGGCAAAATCCTGGTACAACTTTGGAAGATGAATGTGCAATGGGATGAAACTATTCCAGTGCAGTTGGAAAAATCATGGCTGATCTGGATGAAAGATGTGAGGAATTCGGAAAATCTGAAAATACCACGATGCTACAATAATGTGACTTCGAACTGTACTGTCTCTTTACACATTTTCTGTGATGCAAGTGAGAAAGGATTTTGTTCTGTAGCTTATTTCAGATTTGAAAAACCAGGACAATCCGTGGAAGTTACCTTTGTTCTTGCCAGGTCCCGTGTTGCCCCCTTACAAGCCTCTACTATCCCTAAACTTGAACTTCAAGCAGCTGAGCTGGGCAGCCGAATCTCGTGTTTAATTCATCAATCTCACAAGATGAAAATATCAGAGACATACGTTTGGACCGACTCTAGAATAGTGTGGTGTTGGCTACAAGCAACTCACAAGCAGAAGTCAATCTATGTTGCCAATCGTATGAAAGAAATCTTAAACAACTCTAACAGTAAACAGTGGAGGTGGCTACCTACTACAGAAAATGTAGCTGATGATGCTACGAGAGAATCATCTTCCTTCCTCTCCAACAAATGCCGATGGGTTCAAGGTCCAGCATTCCTCTACAAACAAGAAGATTTATGGCCAAAGATTGAGAACCAACCACAAAATGATGAAAGCCATGAAGTAGTCTTGTCTATTCCAGTAGAAAACAGCAAAAACTCAGTTATCGACATGGAAAGGTTTTCTAAGTACTCCAGACTTATTAAAACCGTAGCATGGGTACAAAGATTTATCTATAATTCAAGAAACAAAAATGAGAAAAATGCAAATTCAAGTTTAAGTGTTGAGGAGATTGAACAAGCTGAAAAATTATGTTTCAGACTTTCTCAAGAGGAATCCTTTGCTCAAGATTAGAAGACACTTAAGGAAGGTAAAACTGTACCGCGAGTGAGTAGACTTTTCAAACTGAGTCCAGTTTTGTCTGAAAACTTGCTGAAAATGAGGGGAAGAACTGAATATGGAAATCATATCAGTCAAGAAGTCAAGAACCCAATTATTTTAGACTCAAAGCAGCGATTGACAATTCTGCTAATACAACATGAACATGAAAAGATGGCTCATCAGGGACAAGAAACCGTGGCAACAAACTTGAGACAGAAGTTTTGGATAATTCGTATGAAACAAGCTATCAAAAGTTGTTGGGCCAACTGCAAAAAATGTCAACTGCGGCGCATCATGCCCAAGACTCCAGAGATGGCTCCCTTGCCAGCTTACAGATTGGAACCTTACGGCAGAACGTTCACCTGTGTGGCACTGGATTATTTTGGCCCTTTGGAAGGTGCAGTAGGTCGAAGAAGAGAAAAGCGTTATGGAGCATTATTTACATGTCTCTCAGTGCGAGCTGTACACTTGGAACTCGCAGTGTCACTGAGTTCTGAGTCAGCCATTCAAGCCATTAAAAGATTTGTAGCAAGGAGAGGATGTCCTGTTGAATTGATCTCTGACAATGGAACCAACTTCAAGGGAGCGGAGAGAGAGTTGAGAGAAGCTCTTAAAACCTTTGACAATGACGGAATAAAAACATTCTGTACATAAAAGAAGATAAAATGGAGTTTTCTGCCACCTGCTAGCCCACATTTGGGAGGAGCACACGAACGTCTGGTACAGTCTGTGAAAAAATGTTTATACTTTATTCTGAACTCACAAGCTCCTCGTGAGGAAACTTTGGTTACTTTACTCTGCGAAGTAGAATCCATTTTGAACAACAGACCTCTTTTTCCCGTGTCCGAAGATCCTGCAGACGAGCTTCCCTTAACCCCTAATCATTTTCTTTTAGGAGGTAAGGACATACTAATGCCAACCGTCGAAATTAAAGAGAAACACCTAAGAAAACAATGGAAGATTGCACAAGATTATGCCGACAAATATTGGAAACGATGGTTGAGAGAGTATATTCCCTTACTTAACAAACGGTCGAAATGGCACAAAAAACAAGTTAATCTCAAAGAAGGAGACGTGGTACTGATTGCCGAAGAAAACCAAGCCAGAGGGAGGTGGACGAAGGGAGTAGTGGAAGCGGTGTCCCCTGGACGAGATGGCCAAGTGAGGGTAGCAGACATTTGTAAAGTTGTCCAAAGTTGGTTAGGCTACTGAAAGTTAATATTTGAATTAAAATGATAAATAAATAAAAGTAAGCTAATCTTGACTCGCTTGGCTTAATGCAAGACGTTAAGGACCGGGATTGAACAAACACAAATGTAAGTAAACCATATGTTTAATAAACACCATAAACTTAACCTAATAAATGAGATTGCCCTCCAATGATTCAATACAGTATGATTCAAATCTCACAGAAGCGCTGGAGTCCTTTGTTATAGTTCAAATCACAAATCGTAGTTTCACTGGATCCGGATTACCGAAAGTCTTTACACCTTTTGTCTCTCAATGAGCACTTTGGTTGAAATAGTCGTCACCAGAAATTCAATAAAGACAATATTTATAATTATATTTACATTTACAAGTAATCTATGGAGTTCACAGTCCTATGCTTTAAATCATTTTTTATTACTTAAATTATATTTACAACCGTTCGTCTAAAAAATCATTAATTAACTATAACCATCGAATAAATTGATTTAATTATATTGATAAGGTTCCCAATAAAAATTAAGTTCATTAAAATATTTAGAACCTCCAACCCAGTATGAGACACATTTACTTTAGTTAGATAATTAACGGAAACAAAGACCTAGTGTCAATAATAAAATGATCTGTACAAGAATTGATGTAAGTTTTCTATTTAAGACTAATATTTACAATTGAATACTCCGCGAGCTGTTTCTCACTATGTCCTAGTCCCTACAATCGTTTTATTTAATTAGTTTATTTAAACTGTGATTTTATTATCCTCTCTTTCGGTTTAATATTAGCAACGATTAAATAATATTGAATTTGAGTTCTGTTTTTACCGTTGATTTTGATTAAATTAGTTTTGGGCCATTTCTCACAATTTGGAAGGCACATACCCTATTCATCCGGCGGGTGTTGTCCTGGGCGCGGCGACGTTGTCCACCAAGGGATGATCCTCCGGGACGGTGGTCTCGAAGATGGAGCCCCTGGTGTGGTCGTACGGCTGCAACCCTGGTCCGTGGATGCGGTGTTGGTAGGCCGCCTCCGCTCCTGGGTGGTCCTCCGGGCCTGTGGTGGTCCTCTGGTGATGTCCTCTTTGGTCCCCGAAGTCCGTGTTGTGCAGTGGGATGCCGTCGAATTTTGGGAGGGAGCAGGGAGATTTGTCTCCAAAGATACGATGAGAGTTGATCTCCGTGTTTGAGTTTCTTCGTTGAAGTACTTGATGTTTGCAGTGAGTGAAGCCTTCGGTCTTCGGTGATGGATGTTGGAGTCTTGGAGATAGGCGGTTCGGACGCTGGGGGTGGCTTACTACCTCGTCCCGCAGGTTGATCCTCTCCAAATCCTAACTTCTTCCAGACTAAAGTTCTCTTCTCTTCCTTTTCGGCCGCTCGGCTCTCGCTTCCCCTTCCCTAAAATTTTGTCATCAACCACGAGACATCACATTAGCCAATCAGTTGATTTTCTGACCACGACCCTCATTTTGATTTGCGGATGATGTCGTCACCGTTAGTTGCCCCCACGGGTGACCATCATGGCGGCGTGGTGCAGCGTTGACAAGTTTCTGATTTCGTTCTCGTGGGAATGAAGGTATTGAACTTATATCGTGGCACATTTTATCACGTGCCACTCCTGTTACAGTTCGCGGTAATCCGCCATTTTGGTTCCCAGCAACACTATACCTAATTTTTATGAAATGTGATTTGCTTTGTCGTTGTCTGGGTCTATGCACTAACTAACTAGAATTATAAATTACATTTTGAACAAATACTTTACACATCCGAACCTCCACTGGAACCTGGAGAAGACCGACAGCCAAACTTGTCAAGCTGACGACGTAATTAACCCGCCCCGGAGAAATGTTGTATATAAATAGTGTTTAAAGTTTAATTATTTCTTGCTGTTTTTAAAACAGATGGTCATAACTATCAAATGTCTAATGTTTTGTTTACAAATAATTATTATTGTAAATCAGAGGGTAAATGATTTGAATAAAAAAATGTTATGTTCACCAAGAAACAGTTTTGATTTATTTATTAACATATTTTTAGAACAGGGGCCTCTATTGTTTCTGTTGGCTATTAATGACCTCTATTTCCAATTGGATGGTAAATATCTGCTGTACGCAGATAATACTTCTCTTATCACATGCAAAAGCAATTGTGAGCTGGCTGAGCTGGTCGTAAGTGAATCGTATAACTTTGCCTCAAAGTGGTTTAGAGGCAATAAGTTAGCACTAAATAATAGTAAAAAGCAAAAAAAATTATTAAGTTTATATGAAGTCATAGATCTTAATCAAGAAGCGGTCAAACTCCTTGGCATCACCCTTGATCAACGTTTGACCTGGCCGGACCACGCATGTTCTCTTTGTTCTATGCTATAAAGAGTTTTGTACTTATTACTGAAACGTCTAATTGACCAACTGTGTCAGCATCTTTTGAAATTAGCATACATAGCATTTTTTCATCCTCACTTGTCCTATGGGATAATTTTATGGGGGCATTAACATAATGTAAATAGATTTCTGTTGCTACAAAAGAGAGCTATCAGAATTTTATGTCATGCTGAATAAAGAGATCACTGTGGAATCCCTTTTTAAGGAAATTCACATATTGACTGTGGTAAAATTGTAAAATTCCTAATCTATTGTAAATATTAAGGATAGGCTAGATGATTTTGTTGTAACAATTACAGTTCATTACCAGAACACTAGATTTAACACCAACCTTGTTGTAACTAGAGCTAGAACAGATAAAAAAGCAAAGGCTATTCCTGTTTCAACAATAAAGCTGGAAAACCACATTTTAGGTAAAATTGTTAATGTGGAAAAACCAATGTTTACTAAGAGAGTACAATGGTTGGCTCTTGGAAAACATATTCTACAAAATAAAAGAGTATATGAATATGTAATAAGCTAACAACAGTAGGCTAATTTACATCTTTCATATTTTTTTATTTGCGATAAAAAAAAGTATTACTTGTCTTTGGGGGGAGATTGATTTCCTTGGTTGGTATAGTATTGTTCTTTAAGCCTGTACAATAATGATGAAGATATATATATATATATATATATATATATATATATATATATATATATATAAACCTAGACTGCTGAGAAGTACTTTTCTTGACACTTCAATGCAGTAAAATGTCACGGTAACTTTGTTAGAGAGATCTTGTTATAGATGTCTGCACCTCTGACTTATCTGCAACTGGAATAATGCTTTCTGTTTAGTAAAAAACTAGTCTAATGTAAAACTTTGGTGTCTATAATAACACCATTTTTAGTACATTTTACAAATTAGACTACTAAGGAGGTATATATTTCACAAAAATCGCCCAATTTCGAAACAGTGAGGGAAGTTTGTAAAAAACCTCCAAGTGCATGAATGATTACATTAAGTAGGTTTTTTCATTATGTACAAATTTATCAAAAGGGAATAAGTTGTTACATAGAGGCATGTCCATCTAGGTTATTGACATTAAATTTACGGTCCTGGCAGAATAGAGGAACATCCACAATAACAATGTAAGTTTATATTGGTTTATTTACGGTTATTATTAATTAATGATTGTTGGGTTTTAAAATTGTTAGTTTAGGCGAGGCCAAGGAAGTAATGTAAGGAAGAAGTATTTGAGCCTGCTGTTGTATGAGTAGACTGGGACTGTTATTAAACAATAGCTTGTTTATACTGACCTATTTGGTAGCTCTGGCTTAAATAGGTCAGCAGACTTAGATTCAGAGGAGTGTGTCTAGTGCAGTGATGTGAGTGTATAGGTTTGGGGGGTTTAGGTCCGAGGGGCCATGGGGCTCAAGGCCTGGGGCCCGGGGTAAGTCTAAATTAGTGGGGTTTTCTAGTGATTTTCAGTGAGTTTCAAGTGATTTTTTTTTTGCTTCAAGTGCAGTGAAGTATTTGGTGTGTTTATTTCTTGAGGTGTTTTATGAAATGTGCGCGAGGATCTATGCTTAGTGTTTTATGATTTTGCGGATGATGTCGTCACCGTTAGTTGCCCCCACTGGTGACCATCATGGCGGCGTGGTGCAGCGTTGACAAGTTTCTGATTTCGTTCTCGTGGGAATGAAGGTATTGAACTTATATCGTGGCGCATTTTATCACGTGCCACTCCTGTTACAGTTCGCGGTAATCCGCCATTTTGGTTCCCAGCAACACTATACCTAATTTTTATGAAATGTGATTTGCTTTGCCGTTGTCTGGGTCTATGCACTAACTAACTAGAATTATAAATTACATTTTGAACAAATACTTTACACATCCGAACCTCCACTGGAACCTGGAGAAGACCGACAGCCAAACTTGTCAAGCTGACGACGTAATTAACCCGCCCCGGAGAAATGTTGTATATAAATAGTGTTTAAAGTTTAATTATTTCTTGCTGTTTTTAAAACAGATGGTCATAACTATCAAATGTCTAATGTTTTGTTTACAAATAATTATTATTGTAAATCAGAGGGTAAATGATTTGAATAAAAAAATGTTATGTTCACCAAGGAACAGTTTTGATTTATTTATTAACATATTTTTAGAACAGGGGCCTCTATTGTTTCTGTTGGCTATTAATGACCTCTATTTCCAATTGGATGGTAAATATCTGCTGTACGCAGATAATACTTCTCTTATCACATGCAAAAGCAATTGTGAGCTGGCTGAGCTGGTCGTAAGTGAATCGTATAACTTTGCCTCAAAGTGGTTTAGAGGCAATAAGTTAGCACTAAATAATAGTAAAAAGCAAAAAAAATTATTAAGTTTATATGAAGTCATAGATCTTAATCAAGAAGCGGTCAAACTCCTTGGCATCACCCTTGATCAACGTTTGACCTGGCCGGACCACGCATGTTCTCTTTGTTCTATGCTATAAAGAGTTTTGTACTTATTACTGAAACGTCTAATTGACCAACTGTGTCAGCATCTTTTGAAATTAGCATACATAGCATTTTTTCATCCTCACTTGTCCTATGGGATAATTTTATGGGGGCATTAACATAATGTAAATAGATTTCTGTTGCTACAAAAGAGAGCTATCAGAATTTTATGTCATGCTGAATAAAGAGATCACTGTGGAATCCCTTTTTAAGGAAATTCACATATTGACTGTGGTAAAATTGTAAAATTCCTAATCTATTGTAAATATTAAGGATAGGCTAGATGATTTTGTTGTAACAATTACAGTTCACCACCAGAACACTAGATTTAACACCAACCTTGTTGTAACTAGAGCTAGAACAGATAAAAAAGCAAAGGCTATTCCTGTTTCAACAATAAAGCTGGAAAACCACATTTTAGGTAAAATTGTTAATGTGGAAAAACCAATGTTTACTAAGAGAGTACAATGGTTGGCTCTTGGAAAACATATTCTACAAAATAAAAGAGTATATGAATATGTAATAAGCTAACAACAGTAGGCTAATTTACATCTTTCATATTTTTTTATTTGCGATAAAAAAAGTATTACTTGTCTTTGGGGGGAGATTGATTTCCTTGGTTGGTATAGTATTGTTCTTTAAGCCTGTACAATAATGATGAAGATATATATAAACCTAGACTGCTGAGAAGTACTTTTCTTGACACTTCAATGCAGTAAAATGTCACGGTAACTTTGTTAGAGAGATCTTGTTATAGATGTCTGCACCTCTGACTTATCTGCAACTGGAATAATGCTTTCTGTTTAGTAAAAAACTAGTCTAATGTAAAACTTTGGTGTCTATAATAACACCATTTTTAGTACATTTTACAAATTAGACTACTAAGGAGGTATATA
Source organism: Neoaliturus tenellus (assembly GCA_030545055.2). NCBI lineage: Eukaryota > Metazoa > Arthropoda > Insecta > Hemiptera > Cicadellidae > Neoaliturus > Neoaliturus tenellus. Next base: position 202,518,134 of record CM061531.1, read on the forward strand.
TTTCACAAAAATCGCCCAATTTCGAAACAGTGAGGGAAGTTTGTCAAAAACCTCCAAGTGCATGAATGATTACATTAAGTAGGTTTTTTCATTATGTACAAATTTATCAAAAGGGAATAAGTTGTTACGTAGAGGCATGTCCATCTAGGTTATTGACATTAAATTTACGGTCCTGGCAGAATAGAGGAACATCCACAATAACAATGTAAGTTTATATTGGTTTATTTACGGTTATTATTAATTAATGATTGTTGGGTTTTAAAATTGTTAGTTTAGGCGAGGCCAAGGAAGTAATGTAAGGAAGAAGTATTTGAGCCTGCTGTTGTATGAGTAGACTGGGACTGTTATTAAACAATAGCTTGTTTATACTGACCTATTTGGTAGCTCTGGCTTAAATAGGTCAGCAGACTTAGATTCAGAGGAGTGTGTCTAGTGCAGTGATGTGAGTGTATAGGTTTGGGGGGTTTAGGTCCGAGGGGCCATGGGGCTCAAGGCCTGGGGCCCGGGGTAAGTCTAAATTAGTGGGGTTTTCTAGTGATTTTCAGTGAGTTTCAAGTGATTTTTTTTTTGCTTCAAGTGCAGTGAAGTATTTGGTGTGTTTATTTCTTGAGGTGTTTTATGAAATGTGCGCGAGGATCTATGCTTAGTGTTTTATGATTTTGCGGATGATGTCGTCACCGTTAGTTGCCCCCACGGGTGACCATCATGGCGGCGTGGTGCAGCGTTGACAAGTTTCTGATTTCGTTCTCGTGGGAATGAAGGTATTGAACTTATATCGTGGCGCATTTTATCACGTGCCACTCCTGTTACAGTTCGCGGTAATCCGCCATTTTGGTTCCCAGCAACACTATACCTAATTTTTATGAAATGTGATTTGCTTTGTCGTTGTCTGGGTCTATGCACTAACTAACTAGAATTATAAATTACATTTTGAACAAATACTTTACACATCCGAACCTCCACTGGAACCTGGAGAAGACCGACAGCCAAACTTGTCAAGCTGACGACGTAATTAACCCGCCCCGGAGAAATGTTGTATATAAATAGTGTTTAAAGTTTAATTATTTCTTGCTGTTTTTAAAACAGATGGTCATAACTATCAAATGTCTAATGTTTTGTTTACAAATAATTATTATTGTAAATCAGAGGGTAAATGATTTGAATAAAAAAATGTTATGTTCACCAAGGAACAGTTTTGATTTATTTATTAACATATTTTTAGAACAGGGGCCTCTATTGTTTCTGTTGGCTATTAATGACCTCTATTTCCAATTGGATGGTAAATATCTGCTGTACGCAGATAATACTTCTCTCATCACATGCAAAAGCAATTGTGAGCTGGCTGAGCTGGTCGTAAGTGAATCGTATAACTTTGCCTCAAAGTGGTTTAGAGGCAATAAGTTAGCACTAAATAATAGTAAAAAGCAAAAAAAATTATTAAGTTTATATGAAGTCATAGATCTTAATCAAGAAGCGGTCAAACTCCTTGGCATCACCCTTGATCAACGTTTGACCTGGCCGGACCACGCATGTTCTCTTTGTTCTATGCTATAAAGAGTTTTGTACTTATTACTGAAACGTCTAATTGACCAACTGTGTCAGCATCTTTTGAAATTAGCATACATAGCATTTTTTCATCCTCACTTGTCCTATGGGATAATTTTATGGGGGCATTAACATAATGTAAATAGATTTCTGTTGCTACAAAAGAGAGCTATCAGAATTTTATGTCATGCTGAATAAAGAGATCACTGTGGAATCCCTTTTTAAGGAAATTCACATATTGACTGTGGTAAAATTGTAAAATTCCTAATCTATTGTAAATATTAAGGATAGGCTAGATGATTTTGTTGTAACAATTACAGTTCACCACCAGAACACTAGATTTAACACCAACCTTGTTGTAACTAGAGCTAGAACAGATAAAAAAGCAAAGGCTATTCCTGTTTCAACAATAAAGCTGGAAAACCACATTTTAGGTAAAATTGTTAATGTGGAAAAACCAATGTTTACTAAGAGAGTACAATGGTTGGCTCTTGGAAAACATATTCTACAAAATAAAAGAGTATATGAATATGTAATAAGCTAACAACAGTAGGCTAATTTACATCTTTCATATTTTTTTATTTGCGATAAAAAAAGTATTACTTGTCTTTGGGGGGAGATTGATTTCCTTGGTTGGTATAGTATTGTTCTTTAAGCCTGTACAATAATGATGAAGATATATATATATATAAACCTAGACTGCTGAGAAGTACTTTTCTTGACACTTCAATGCAGTAAAATGTCACGGTAACTTTGTTAGAGAGATCTTGTTATAGATGTCTGCACCTCTGACTTATCTGCAACTGGAATAATGCTTTCTGTTTAGTAAAAAACTAGTCTAATGTAAAACTTTGGTGTCTATAATAACACCATTTTTAGTACATTTTACAAATTAGACTACTAAGGAGGTATATATTTCACAAAAATCGCCCAATTTCGAAACAGTGAGGGAAGTTTGTCAAAAACCTCCAAGTGCATGAATGATTACATTAAGTAGGTTTTTTCATTATGTACAAATTTATCAAAAGGGAATAAGTTGTTACGTAGAGGCATGTCCATCTAGGTTATTGACATTAAATTTACGGTCCTGGCAGAATAGAGGAACATCCACAAAAACAATGTAAGTTTATATTGGTTTATTTACGGTTATTATTAATTAATGATTGTTGGGTTTTAAAATTGTTAGTTTAGGCGAGGCCAAGGAAGTAATGTAAGGAAGAAGTATTTGAGCCTGCTGTTGTATGAGTAGACTGGGACTGTTATTAAACAATAGCTTGTTTATACTGACCTATTTGGTAGCTCTGGCTTAAATAGGTCAGCAGACTTACATTCAGAGGAGTGTGTCTAGTGCAGTGATGTGAGTGTATAGGTTTGGGGGGTTTAGGTCCGAGGGGCCATGGGGCTCAAGGCCTGGGGCCCGGGGTAAGTCTAAATTAGTGGGGTTTTCTAGTGATTTTCAGTGAGTTTCAAGTGATTTTTTTTTTTGCTTCAAGTGCAGTGAAGTATTTGGTGTGTTTATTTCTTGAGGTGTTTTATGAAATGTGCGCGAGGATCTATGCTTAGTGTTTTATGATTTTGCGGATGATGTCGTCACCGTTAGTTGCCCCCACGGGTGACCATCATGGCGGCGTGGTGCAGCGTTGACAAGTTTCTGATTTCGTTCTCGTGGGAATGAAGGTATTGAACTTATATCGTGGCGCATTTTATCACGTGCCACTCCTGTTACAGTTCGCGGTAATCCGCCATTTTGGTTCCCAGCAACACTATACCTAATTTTTATGAAATGTGATTTGCTTTGTCGTTGTCTGGGTCTATGCACTAACTAACTAGAATTATAAATTACATTTTGAACAAATACTTTACACATCCGAACCTCCACTGGAACCTGGAGAAGACCGACAGCCAAACTTGTCAAGCTGACGACGTAATTAACCCGCCCCGGAGAAATGTTGTATATAAATAGTGTTTAAAGTTTAATTATTTCTTGCTGTTTTTAAAACAGATGGTCATAACTATCAAATGTCTAATGTTTTGTTTACAAATAATTATTATTGTAAATCAGAGGGTAAATGATTTGAATAAAAAAATGTTATGTTCACCAAGGAACAGTTTTGATTTATTTATTAACATATTTTTAAAACAGGGGCCTCTATTGTTTCTGTTGGCTATTAATGACCTCTATTTCCAATTGGATGGTAAATATCTGCTGTACGCAGATAATACTTCTCTTATCACATGCAAAAGCAATTGTGAGCTGGCTGAGCTGGTCGTAAGTGAATCGTATAACTTTGCCTCAAAGTGGTTTAGAGGCAATAAGTTAGCACTAAATAATAGTAAAAAGCAAAAAAAATTATTAAGTTTATATGAAGTCATAGATCTTAATCAAGAAGCGGTCAAACTCCTTGGCATCACCCTTGATCAACGTTTGACCTGGCCGGACCACGCATGTTCTCTTTGTTCTATGCTATAAAGAGTTTTGTACTTATTACTGAAACGTCTAATTGACCAACTGTGTCAGCATCTTTTGAAATTAGCATACATAGCATTTTTTCATCCTCACTTGTCCTATGGGATAATTTTATGGGGGCATTAACATAATGTAAATAGATTTCTGTTGCTACAAAAGAGAGCTATCAGAATTTTATGTCATGCTGAATAAAGAGATCACTGTGGAATCCCTTTTTAAGGAAATTCACATATTGACTGTGGTAAAATTGTAAAATTCCTAATCTATTGTAAATATTAAGGATAGGCTAGATGATTTTGTTGTAACAATTACAGTTCACCACCAGAACACTAGATTTAACACCAACCTTGTTGTAACTAGAGCTAGAACAGATAAAAAAGCAAAGGCTATTCCTGTTTCAACAATAAAGCTGGAAAACCACATTTTAGGTAAAATTGTTAATGTGGAAAAACCAATGTTTACTAAGAGAGTACAATGGTTGGCTCTTGGAAAACATATTCTACAAAATAAAAGAGTATATGAATATGTAATAAGCTAACAACAGTAGGCTAATTTACATCTTTCATATTTTTTTATTTGCGATAAAAAAAGTATTACTTGTCTTTGGGGGGAGATTGATTTCCTTGGTTGGTATAGTATTGTTCTTTAAGCCTGTACAATAATGATGAAGATATATATATATATAAACCTAGACTGCTGAGAAGTACTTTTCTTGACACTTCAATGCAGTAAAATGTCACGGTAACTTTGTTAGAGAGATCTTGTTATAGATGTCTGCACCTCTGACTTATCTGCAACTGGAATAATGCTTTCTGTTTAGTAAAAAACTAGTCTAATGTAAAACTTTGGTGTCTATAATAACACCATTTTTAGTACATTTTACAAATTAGACTACTAAGGAGATATATATTTTACAAAAATCGCCTAATTTCGAAACAGTGAGGGAAGTTTGTCAAAAACCTCCAAGTGCATGAATGATTACATTAAGTAGGTTTTTTCATTATGTACAAATTTATCAAAAGGGAATAAGTTGTTACGTAGAGGCATGTCCATCTAGGTTATTGACATTAAATTTACGGTCCTGGCAGAATAGAGGAACATCCACAATAACAATGTAAGTTTATATTGGTTTATTTACGGTTATTATTAATTAATGATTGTTGGGTTTTAAAATTGTTAGTTTAGGCGAGGCCAAGGAAGTAATGTAAGGAAGAAGTATTTGAGCCTGCTGTTGTATGAGTAGACTGGGACTGTTATTAAACAATAGCTTGTTTATACTGACCTATTTGGTAGCTCTGGCTTAAATAGGTCAGCAGACTTAGATTCAGAGGAGTGTGTCTAGTGCAGTGATGTGAGTGTATAGGTTTGGGGGGTTTAGGTCCGAGGGGCCATGGGGCTCAAGGCCTGGGGCCCGGGGTAAGTCTAAATTAGTGGGGTTTTCTAGTGATTTTCAGTGAGTTTCAAGTGATTTTTTTTGCTTCAAGTGCAGTGAAGTATTTGGTGTGTTTATTTCTTGAGGTGTTTTATGAAATGTGCGCGAGGATCTATGCTTAGTGTTTTATGATTTTGCAGATGATGTCGTCACCGTTAGTTGCCCCCACGGGTGACCATCATGGCGGCGTGGTGCAGCGTTGACAAGTTTCTGATTTCGTTCTCGTGGGAATGAAGGTATTGAACTTATATCGTGGCGCATTTTATCACGTGCCACTCCTGTTACAGTTCGCGGTAATCCGCCATTTTGGTTCCCAGCAACACTATACCTAATTTTTATGAAATGTGATTTGCTTTGTCGTTGTCTGGGTCTATGCACTAACTAACTAGAATTATAAATTACATTTTGAACAAATACTTTACACATCCGAACCTCCACTGGAACCTGGAGAAGACCGACAGCCAAACTTGTCAAGCTGACGACGTAATTAACCCGCCCCGGAGAAATGTTGTATATAAATAGTGTTTAAAGTTTAATTATTTCTTGCTGTTTTTAAAACAGATGGTCATAACTATCAAATGTCTAATGTTTTGTTTACAAATAATTATTATTGTAAATCAGAGGGTAAATGATTTGAATAAAAAAATGTTATGTTCACCAAGGAACAGTTTTGATTTATTTATTAACATATTTTTAGAACAGGGGCCTCTATTGTTTCTGTTGGCTATTAATGACCTCTATTTCCAATTGGATGGTAAATATCTGCTGTACGCAGATAATACTTCTCTTATCACATGCAAAAGCAATTGTGAGCTGGCTGAGCTGGTCGTAAGTGAATCGTATAACTTTGCCTCAAAGTGGTTTAGAGGCAATAAGTTAGCACTAAATAATAGTAAAAAGCAAAAAAAATTATTAAGTTTATATGAAGTCATAGATCTTAATCAAGAAGCGGTCAAACTCCTTGGCATCACCCTTGATCAACGTTTGACCTGGCCGGACCACGCATGTTCTCTTTGTTCTATGCTATAAAGAGTTTTGTACTTATTACTGAAACGTCTAATTGACCAACTGTGTCAGCATCTTTTGAAATTAGCATACATAGCATTTTTTCATCCTCACTTGTCCTATGGGATAATTTTATGGGGGCATTAACATAATGTAAATAGATTTCTGTTGCTACAAAAGAGAGCTATCAGAATTTTATGTCATGCTGAATAAAGAGATCACTGTGGAATCCCTTTTTAAGGAAATTCACATATTGACTGTGGTAAAATTGTAAAATTCCTAATCTATTGTAAATATTAAGGATAGGCTAGATGATTTTGTTGTAACAATTACAGTTCACCACCAGAACACTAGATTTAACACCAACCTTGTTGTAACTAGAGCTAGAACAGATAAAAAAGCAAAGGCTATTCCTGTTTCAACAATAAAGCTGGAAAACCACATTTTAGGTAAAATTGTTAATGTGGAAAAACCAATGTTTACTAAGAGAGTACAATGGTTGGCTCTTGGAAAACATATTCTACAAAATAAAAGAGTATATGAATATGTAATAAGCTAACAACAGTAGGCTAATTTACATCTTTCATATTTTTTTATTTGCGATAAAAAAAGTATTACTTGTCTTTGGGGGGAGATTGATTTCCTTGGTTGGTATAGTATTGTTCTTTAAGCCTGTACAATAATGATGAAGATATATATAAACCTAGACTGCTGAGAAGTACTTTTCTTGACACTTCAATGCAGTAAAATGTCACGGTAACTTTGTTAGAGAGATCTTGTTATAGATGTCTGCACCTCTGACTTATCTGCAACTGGAATAATGCTTTCTGTTTAGTAAAAAACTAGTCTAATGTAAAACTTTGGTGTCTATAATAACACCATTTTTAGTACATTTTACAAATTAGACTACTAAGGAGGTATATATTTCACAAAAATCGCCCAATTTCGAAACAGTGAGGGAAGTTTGTCAAAAACCTCCAAGTGCATGAATGATTACATTAAGTAGGTTTTTTCATTATGTACAAATTTATCAAAAGGGAATAAGTTGTTACGTAGAGGCATGTCCATCTAGGTTATTGACATTAAATTTACGGTCCTGGCAGAATAGAGGAACATCCACAATAACAATGTAAGTTTATATTGGTTTATTTACGGTTATTATTAATTAATGATTGTTGGGTTTTAAAATTGTTAGTTTAGGCGAGGCCAAGGAAGTAATGTAAGGAAGAAGTATTTGAGCCTGCTGTTGTATGAGTAGACTGGGACTGTTATTAAACAATAGCTTGTTTATACTGACCTATTTGGTAGCTCTGGCTTAAATAGGTCAGCAGACTTAGATTCAGAGGAGTGTGTCTAGTGCAGTGATGTGAGTGTATAGGTTTGGGGGGTTTAGGTCCGAGGGGCCATGGGGCTCAAGGCCTGGGGCCCGGGGTAAGTCTAAATTAGTGGGGTTTTCTAGTGATTTTCAGTGAGTTTCAAGTGATTTTTTTTTTGCTTCAAGTGCAGTGAAGTATTTGGTGTGTTTATTTCTTGAGGTGTTTTATGAAATGTGCGCGAGGATCTATGCTTAGTGTTTTATGATTTTGCGGATGATGTCGTCACCGTTAGTTGCCCCCACGGGTGACCATCATGGCGGCGTGGTGCAGCGTTGACAAGTTTCTGATTTCGTTCTCGTGGGAATGAAGGTATTGAACTTATATCGTGGCGCATTTTATCACGTGCCACTCCTGTTACAGTTCGCGGTAATCCGCCATTTTGGTTCCCAGCAACACTATACCTAATTTTTATGAAATGTGATTTGCTTTGTCGTTGTCTGGGTCTATGCACTAACTAACTAGAATTATAAATTACATTTTGAACAAATACTTTACACATCCGAACCTCCACTGGAACCTGGAGAAGACCGACAGCCAAACTTGTCAAGCTGACGACGTAATTAACCCGCCCCGGAGAAATGTTGTATATAAATAGTGTTTAAAGTTTAATTATTTCTTGCTGTTTTTAAAACAGATGGTCATAACTATCAAATGTCTAATGTTTTGTTTACAAATAATTATTATTGTAAATCAGAGGGTAAATGATTTGAATAAAAAAATGTTATGTTCACCAAGGAACAGTTTTGATTTATTTATTAACATATTTTTAGAACAGGGGCCTCTATTGTTTCTGTTGGCTATTAATGACCTCTATTTCCAATTGGATGGTAAATATCTGCTGTACGCAGATAATACTTCTCTTATCACATGCAAAAGCAATTGTGAGCTGGCTGAGCTGGTCGTAAGTGAATCGTATAACTTTGCCTCAAAGTGGTTTAGAGGCAATAAGTTAGCACTAAATAATAGTAAAAAGCAAAAAAAATTATTAAGTTTATATGAAGTCATAGATCTTAATCAAGAAGCGGTCAAACTCCTTGGCATCACCCTTGATCAACGTTTGACCTGGCCGGACCACGCATGTTCTCTTTGTTCTATGCTATAAAGAGTTTTGTACTTATTACTGAAACGTCTAATTGACCAACTGTGTCAGCATCTTTTGAAATTAGCATACATAGCATTTTTTCATCCTCACTTGTCCTATGGGATAATTTTATGGGGGCATTAACATAATGTAAATAGATTTCTGTTGCTACAAAAGAGAGCTATCAGAATTTTATGTCATGCTGAATAAAGAGATCACTGTGGAATCCCTTTTTAAGGAAATTCACATATTGACTGTGGTAAAATTGTAAAATTCCTAATCTAT